>ML783621.1:608444-636853 GCA_009831015.1 Picea engelmannii | reverse complement strand
ATAACAATAGTTTTATATGTTATCCAAATATAAATACAAATATGTGAGTCAAATATAAATACACATGGAAACAAATGTATATGTATATGTGAAAGAGAGAAATTTGATATGTATAACTGATATAATCATAGATAAAAAGAAATAATAAATTTACATAAATAAAATTAATATTATAGATATAATATTTATACAAAATTACTTTTATTCTTCTATGTGCCTAAATTATTCTTAAATGATTAAAAAAAATACTCAAAAGATATGATCTCTCCATACTTTTGATAAATATAAGGTTAAAATAAAGATGAACCTATACTAGTTTTTAAAATTCAACCCAACCATGTTCAATATTTTAAGGTTTTCTTTAACAATGAGCTTAATTCCAATTTCAATATTTTCTATAATAAAAATTATTTCAAAATTTACTTATTAATTTAAATATAAAGAAATTTTTTAAGCTATTTAAGAATTTTTTTTATTAAATAATAGTATTGTCTATTTAAATACAAATTTCATTAAATCATAGTATACTTATATTCATTTTTAATTTTTCCAATTAAGATGCTTCTAAAAAATAGTTTAAAATAAAAAAGTTCAAAAAGGTTTTGTTTAATTTTTATTTTTTTTTAATATTTACACTTCTTTAATTTTAGAAGAATTTTGTATTCTTTTCTTTTTGATATTTTTAAAGAATTTATCTAAAATCATTTTGTTTAATAAAATATACATTTTAATAAAGATTAATTGTATTTTTGGGAAATAACTGATAACTTAGCAAAACATAGTTAGCTTAAAAATTTGACCTTTTAACATTTTGCTTGTAACTTACCATAATCAATCACTCCAGATAACCACCCAAGCTCCCAACTATGCAATTATAAATATCATATATTAATTGTTATAGAATTATTTTAAACTATTATTTATCATTGTATATTTCAATTTAATGGTTACCAAACTATTTAAAAAAAATAAGTTTTCATTTCTATTTTCAAAATTTGTATTATAAATGGTCCTCTAAATGTAGGATAATCAATAACAAAGTGTACTCTTAAGGTACTCCATGTTATTAAAGTTGGTGTGGCTCCATTCCCATGTGATTTTGACGAGTAGACTATCAAATCCTAATAGTACAGTTACCACATAGCTGGAAACCTTCCATATATGATACTAGTGAAAAAGAAACATGATTACATATGGATAGTGCTTAATTAATGTAACGAAGTGGAGTATGGTGCCCTAATCACAAAGTATTTGGTTGATAAACGTTCTACTCGGACAGTATGTGACTTCAGAATAGAATGGAATGGAAAGCATACAACGCCATACGGTTTTTTTATGATAATTCTCATGATGCGAATGGAAATTGGACATTTATAATAAGTCTTAAGTTAGCTTTATGGGGATTTTTTTATATGGTTTTAGCTCGGAAATTAATCATAGTTAGCTTTATAGAGCTCTAGTTCGGAAATTAGTGAGAATAATGTTTTATGGATTAAAGTATTTTTGGGATCCCTTGAAATCATGGAAGAACATGATTCTGTTAGAAATTAATTGGAGTTTACCTTTGTATGTGCATGTCTCTGGCTAGTCCTTGCCGTTTCGGCATTCCTATTGACTACATGTGTCTTAGGTTTTTCTAAAATTTGGGTGGTGTTTCTGAGAGTTTATATTGACTCAGATGGAAGGTTTGAGAAATTTGTTTCGTCGATTTTTTCGCCTAGAAGTTGATTAGTGAACTACCGGAAAACAATTTGACTGGAATTGACATTTATATGCATGACCATACATTGGCACTTTCAGGTCTTAGCAGGCTGGAATCAAGGACATAATAAAACATAGAAAGCAGTACTATTACAACCCTACCATGTTCCAATTAACCTAGCATCGCCGTACGAAGTTGAAAGGTATTGATATGCTTAAAACCTGCGATCTTGTGTTCCGGATATTAATATAAATTTATTCCTTTACTTTCTAAAAAGCAGCCTTCCATATACATCACAGAAAGCGTGTGTGAATGCCCGGGAAATAAGAAAGAATTTTATCTTGTCAAAAATATGATCTGATCGTTGAGAACAGTATTACTTTCAACAGGATATTCCTATTTTGACAATGACACAACCTGAGTTGAACGATCATTGGAAGATCCACAAGCATTCGAAGTGCGATTCTGACCATTTTTCACACCTATACTTCAAGAATACTCACTTTTTCAAGCCAGATGACAGGAGAATTCAAACTTCATTCATTCCGTTTAAGAGACAAAGAAGGATTCAAGTCAAAGAATTCCTTATTTTTATCAGAGAGCAACCAAAAAAAGGAGGCGGCATTTGAATTTATAACAATTAACGTCTCTATTTAAATGGATTTCAAGAGGATTAAGCCATAAAACGACGATGTCAAAGATTTTCATAAGGCTTTGGAGTGACATTTTCGTAGTGCAATGGAGTGACGCCGCCTTGAACATTAGGGTTTCCGACATTGTTATGGAGTGACGCCGCCAAAAAGATTAGGGTTTCGGACATTGTTATGGAGTGACGCCACCAAAAAGATTAGGGTTTCCGACATTGTAGGATTATTGGTGATTAAAGCACGTACTACTATTTGCTATTTTTTTTGTTACAATATGAAAAATAATTAAAAAATTTCACATATTATCATCTATTGACGATGGATTGAGCGTCAAAACCTAAATTCTATTCTTTCTATTTGCAGAATAGTCTGTAAATGACTACAGTAGAGAAAAAACCAAGAGGAACGAAAGCCTTCTCAAGTGAAGTCCTCCTACAATCAGCTGCGTAAGCGTAGGAAGGAAGTACGACGGGATGGAATGGTTAAATTAACACAGAATTATTATACTTGTCATATCAACTGAATGGTTTGGTGACTTTGATGGCATTTGTGAATCGAAGTGGGAGCAATCTTATATTGACATTAAGAATTTCAAAAGTAATTTAATATTTGTTTGTATCATTTATTTTATGTAAAAACAATAAAATTGATGATGATGCTATCAGTCTTTATTGATATTAACATGAATGTGGTGGGGACTTTCACAAGGTAAAGTTTGATGCTTTTTTCTCCACGAATTATGTTTTCTTAAAATTTTAATATAAATAATTTTATATTAAAAATATCTATCTTATTATAATTTTAAATTCAAATAATTTTATCTAATTTAATTTTTGTTATATTTTTTTTAAATTATGAATTATGTTGTTTTTCATTTTTTTTGTTCCTAATTTGTGGGTGATGTGTGGAATTGGTTTGTAGTTTAAAAAATTGTCAAGCCAACTCTTAGCATAGCTAATTAAGTTTGAATCGTCTTATAAAACTAAGTCCATAGAAACTTAGCAAAGATAGCAAGATTATACTTCTTGTTATTTTGTTTTAATTTTAAAACCAAATAATTTAATAATAAGAATATTTGTTCTACTCTAATTTTTATGAGTGAGCATATTAGAGATGTTCCTAGTGTAATAAATGTTTTGAAAATAAAGTTTGATATCTATGTAGGTTGTAGGTTGATATAAAAGGTTTTTATGTTTTAATATTTTTTTTAACTTTTTAGAATTACAAATTTTATGAAAACAGTTTTAAATTTAATAATAGTATATATTTTGTTCTGGCAGGTTTTGAAAATACCATGTTCTTGTTTGGGTTTAAGCATAAGAGGTGACCTTCTTTACAAGAACTACTTTACCATTCAGTCTCACTCGATTTTGGTCCTTTAAAACATTTAAAGTTAATGCACTAAATCAATTTTTCTTGTTTTTAATCTCAATTTAATATTTAAATTCAATTAGAATAATTTTTTTAATTTTTTTAAATTTAATAATAATATATGATTATTTTGATTCATTATCTTAAAGTTAATGGACTCTTTTTAATAAATCAACTTCTTTTATTTTTAATCTCAATTAAATCATATAATTTCTCCTTTAAATCAATTCTAATAATATTTTTTTAATGTAGATCCTCAACCATTAATCTCCAAAAATGTATACATGAGTTAGAATTTCTAGGAAAATCTCCAAAAATAAATACATGACTTAGAATCTCTAATCTATTTCCTATTGACTTTTGAATATTTTTTTATTAATGTTTATCCATTTTAAAAAGAAATATAAAGTAAAAGGTCTTAGTTTTAACTTTATGATTATTTATGAAATTATTATTTATTGTGAAGTGATTTGAAATTTATTATTAATATTTATTTTATTTTCTATAAAATAAAATTAGTTATAAGTATTTAATTTAGTAAAAAATGTTATTTTAATCAATAATTATTAATATTAAACTTAGTTAACCATAATTATTATTAAATAAATTAATATTAATAAATTTATTTAACATTTATCAATATTAAACAACATCACTAAACATGAATAAGCTTAATTATTATAAGGATTATACAAAATAATATTAATATTATATTATTCCACATAAATTAATGTTAATCAACTTAATTAAATAGATATTGGTTAATCAATATTAAACAACATCACTAAACATGAATAAGCTTAATTATTATAAGGATTATACAAAATAATATTAATATTATATTATTCCACATAAATTAATGTTAATCAACTTAATTAAATAGCTATTGGTTAATGTCAACCAAAATAAAATATCATGAATGAACATTATCAACAAAATCTAGGTAACAATGTAAAATAATATTAATGAACATGTTATCAACATTATATTTTGGTTTTCCTATTAAACCATTCTTGTTATATTTTTGTTTAGTAATTATCATTTCTTAAAAGTTTAAAATGTTATTAATAAAATAATGAAAAAACTTTATAATAACATTTGTTTTAGATTTTCATAATTTTGAAGGAATTTATATACTTTATTTTTTATATTCAATTTTAAGTTTACATCATAAGAGGGGATGTATTGTCTTGGATACTTCACAATTTTAATTATTTATTAAGAAAAATTCTAACCTCTTTTTAGTTAAATATTGGTTATCCACAATTGCATGGGAATAATGAGAAACTTTCCTTAATTAAAACTTCCCTAAAACATACAAACTTCCATAATAAGAATGGAACAAAGTATTATTATAAATAATGAACTATTTTTAGATTTCTATTAAGTTTCATTCCATACTTCTTATTATATGTTTCCATCTCAAAACTTAGAACCATATATCATAATAATCTTGTATTCTTTATGAAACTTCAAAATGTAGTATAAGTTTATTTTATTAATATGAGGGTGAGAGTGAAGGTGGGGTGGTGGGAATAATAGAGAAAACTTAATAATAAGTTTTCTCAATTATTCCCCCACCCCATTAAGTTTTCTCTATTATTCCCCCACACTCATATACCATCATATAATAAGTTTTCTCTATTATTCCCCCACCCCCATATACCCCAAGTTTTCTCTATTATTCCCCCAACCCCCATATACTCTAAGTTTTCTCTATTATTCCCCCCACCCCATTAAGTTTTCTCTATTATTCCCCCCATACCCACCCTCATATACTTTCATATGAGGGTGGAGGTGGGGGGATAATAGAGAAAAAATATTCCCCTACCACCACACCCACCCTCTATTATGAGGATAGAGGGTGGGAAGAATAATAGAGAAAACATAATAAATGATTTTTTTATAATACTTATAAGATATCAAAATGAAACATAACCCATTATTATTCCTTATGAAATAACGTGAAAACTCTAATTTATTATAATTAAGTATAACTAGATTTTATTAAGTCCAATATTATTTTATCATTATCATCATGTTTTCAATTTACATAACTTTAATAAAGATTAATTGAAATTAATAAGTTTTTAGTTAATATAAGAATAAAATGAATCAACATTAATAAACAATATTAAACTTAATCAATATTAATTAACACAATGTAATATTGATCAACACAACTTTAAATGAGATAACTTTCTATTCCTAATTTAATTTCACAATGAGATATAACCATATTGTATTCCTTAAACAAATGCAATATAATCCACTTTATTCTTTATTTAAGATGACTATCTTTATTTTATTTCTTACCAAATGTACTTTATTCCCTTACAAAATGTCATAAGGAGATGTATCTAGCTTTAGTTTATTCTTACTTTGTGAAACATCTATTACTACCCAAAAAATTGATAATTTTTATAACTAATTAGTATTAATCTTATTATTATTAAAATTAGTTAAAATATGATATAACATTATGGCATAATATTAATAAATTTGGTTCATCATTTATTACTAAAAAAAAAAAAAATTATAACTAATTAATATTAATCTTATTATTATTAAAATTAGTTAAAATATGATATAACATTATGGCATAATATTAATAAATTTGATTCATGGCAATATGAACTTAGTCAACATTACTAAATTTAGCTTAATAAAGAAATTAGTAGTCAACTTTAGTGAATATTATTCAACATTGATTAACCTTAATCATTGTTAACTTTAATTCAAACATGTCACTTAGCAAAAATAGTATAGTGAACATTATTCCAAATAGACAACATCATTCAACATTTAAAATTTTAGTCAACATTATTAAACATAATCCACAATAATCAACTTATTTAAGCTACTCATTACTAAACTTTCACTAACATCAATCAAATTAATAAACATTAATAAATTTTAATTACATAATTAGTCAATCTAGTCAACTTGCACAACTATAACTATGACTACAATTGACTTTGATTAACAAGTATCAATAATCTCTTTGATTGTATCTCAATTCTATTTACCATTCACTATCATTTTAACATAACCACTCTAAAAATAACTCTTAATAGTTTAATTTGACCATACTCTTAACTATTATTATTATTATTATTATTATTATTATATCTACATATTATATTTTATTATTATCATTATTATTTTATGAATGTAAATTTATTGAACATGAATTAATATTAACAGAAAAAATTCAAATATACTAATTAACAAAAATTAATTTAGTCTACATCATTTAATATAATCATTAAAAGAAATACTATAATCCATTTGAATAAAGATGTAAACAACAACCATTATATTTGTAAGGGTACAATCTAAGTTGTCCCATAATATACAGATCAAGAAATAATATAATCAATTTGAATAAAAATGTAAACAACCTAAAAATACAATTTAAGTTGTCCCCTAATATAAAGTTCATGATATATTGCAATTTATATATTAAAAATATGTTATCTTTCACAATTTTTTTTTGTAAGAATACATAATGTAATAAAAACAATTATAAAATGCATAAATATTAAACCATATCTTATTTATTAATGGAGTTTTCATTAAAAAAAAAAAAAAAAATTGGATATTCAATTCAACTCAACTATATAAAGGAAAAACTATAACATAACCAATTATCCATTATATTAATTAAAAGGAACTATGTATAACCMTATCTTATTTATTAATGGAGTTTTCATTAAAAAAAAATAATTGGATATTCAATTCAACTCAACTATATAAAGGAAAAACTATAACATAACCAATTATCCATTATATTAATTAAAAGGAACTATGTATATGGTAAAACTGAAAATAACATAATATAATAAAACTATAACATAACCAATTCTCCATTATATTAATTAAAAATAACTCTATATATGGTAAAACTGAAAATAGCATAATAATATAATAAAATAAAACTGAAAATAACATAATAATATAATATAATATAATAACTCTGGTAAAACTACTTTCACTAAAAAAAATTCAGATTTCTTCTAATCTTATCTTATACAATGTGATAATGTCCCAAACCTATATATTATTCATATTTTCAAAACGAAAATACAATATTATTCATATTTTCAAAACAAAAATACATCACAGAAGTAACCTTTAAACAAAAATACATCACAGAAGTAACCTTTATCACTCTTCACCTACAGTGGTTTCCTACGTATTGGCAAATCATATTTGCTGTGTTTCTTTTTTGAACAGAGTATGATGATAGTTTCAAGGTAAATTATGATTTCCTAGATACGAAATATAATTGAGAATCATTATTCTTGTTCTCTTATTTACCTGGGGCAAATCGAACTGTCTGCGTCTCTGCAGATGTGATCTTTGAGAGATATGGATATTCAGGGCTCAGACTTGTTCTCAATCTCGATGGAGTGAGCATTATCTCTTCGCTGTATTTCTAAGAAACCTTGTAAAAGTTCTCGAGACGAGCGAAGATGTAAAAGGTTTACATTAATCCACGTTGAGTTTTTCTGCTGCTTCTCCTATAATTGCTGAGAACTTTGCAATGCCCTGATATATTCTTCGGCACATCCAACTGTCACGCCTGCAACACGGAGAAACAGAAGTTTCTGGTTATACAAAGCACGAGCAGCAAAAGATGGGAGGCGCGTGGAATAAAATAGTAAAGAAATGGGAAAATGGGTGGACAAAGCGACAAGCCGGTACCACATGAAGTATAAAGTCCTTCTCAAAAGACACCCAACATTACACCGCCATTTGTATATATAAAAACAGTGGAGACACAGTGACAGAATCCGCCAAAGCGAGCCTCAAGGCTGACAGTGTTTCTCCGTCCTGTTCTACCCAGCTCTGGCACGAACCCTACTTGCCATTGTTGGTGCCTCACTATAGTAAATTAATAAACTGTCTCTTACCCCACCAAATGCCTCTCGGGTTGACATCCAGCTCCTACTTTCCGTATTTCCACAATGAAATAATGGGAAGGTGTCTTAGACGACTGTCGGGAGGGTGCTCAACAGTCCTTTATAAAGGGACCTCCCCTTTACTTGTAGCTGCACTGCACCCTTCTGTATGAGAAATCATTCTTGATTCTGTGAGTATATATATGTGTAAGTGTTGTAATTTATCCTGATCAGTGTTCCTCTAAGCGGTATTTAAACTCTGGAGGTTCACCATCCCAGACCATTTGGGGCCTCCAAAGGAGGGATTTCAGTTAGTCTTTGAAGAAACAGATAATAGGATTTTTTTTTCTGTGATTTAGATAAAAATGGGTTCTGAAGGAGGATACGTGACGGAAGATATGAGTGTTGTATTGAAACAAGTGGTATCGGTTTATCCATTGCCATCCCAGTCTAAGCATGGTGGTGACTCCATTCTACGTCTCTCTAATTTGGACAGAAAATGTCCTATGCTCATGTATACAGTCTTCTTTTACAGGCCTGCAGAGGAATTGATGCCTGGATCTGTGTTCCAGACCTTGAAGACAGCCTTGGAGAAGACCCTAGCTGTCTGGTATCCTGCAGCTGGAAGGCTTAAAATCAACGAAAGCGATGGTAAATTTGATCTTCTCTGTAACGATGCCGGTGCAGTCATGGCCGAAGCGTCCACTGATTTCAGATTCTCAGGGATTGGGGATATCTCACAATACAATCCGTTTTTTGAAAAACTGGTCTATAAGCCAGTTTTTAGTCCCACCTTCGCGGACATGCCTCTCATAAGTGCTCAGGTGAGTAATTCTTGTACCACAAGAGATTTGTTAGTATACATCCTTCCTTCACAATAATAATAATAATGTCTGTGTACTAAGATTTGGATTAATTCGACGTAATCTTCTAGGAATAATTTGTTTTAGACACAGGAAATTACAGTTATAGTTACGTAGGATCCTTAATTGACCTTTCTTCACCCGCGTTGAAACTAATTTGATCTACAATTTCTCCACCCTGTAATTTGGATAGTTCGCCGAAACCCTCTGAACCAAATTTGGGTAACACTGAACTCATCATCCAAGGCTTTTGGATCGCCCGTCCAGTTAAGTTCATGCTAGGTTTCTGAATCGCCTGCGCAGTGAAGTTCATGCTAGGTTATCAGAAGGTTATATATAAATATATAACCGTTACCAACATTCAGGCTTAACCTAGGCACTTATTTATATAAAATTTTCTCTGTGCTTAACCTAGGCACTTATTTATATAAAATTTTCTCTGTGCTTAACCTAGGCACTTATTTATATAGAATTTTCTCTGTGCTTAACCTAGGCACTTATTTATATAGAATTTTCTCTGTGCTTAACCTAGGCACTTTCAATTCCCGGGACAAGCGCTTGGCTTCCTGGGTTCCCGGTGATAAGACTCGGTTCTCCTTCTGTGTTTACAGTATGGATTTGGCCGGTCACTTTTTAAATTGTTTCACTCATGCAGTTGGTTATGGGCCTTCTCTATAAATTTATAAGCCTTTTAACCCATCCCCGTTTGCAAATTTTACTTCATTTTTGTCGGACACCCATTAGCTGTGACTGCAGTGAAGACTTTATTGCGGCCTGCCCCATTAGTATCTTGCAATGTACAAAATTATTTGATGAGAATAATATGAACTCCATAAACACCATTACAATTTACACAATTGACAGACTCAGTTTGTTATTGAAATACAATCCTTATTAACTGTTGGGTTGTGAAATGGAAGTCTTGGGCGTAGTAAATTTGAGATTATAAAAGTAAAGTGCTCATGTTTGGGAGTTCAGTTTTTTGTTTGAACGGTTATCTTAAAGATCGGGACAGGATGACCGTACTTAAGTCTCTTTTAACTTACAATGACCGTTGTAAAACACACAGCTTTTAAGACTGCAAACGTCTAGATTTTGATAAAAGCAGTTGCATAAAACCGCGAATAGGGAAATGGACCCAATCTGGGTATGTGCAATAAGATGCTTTGTATGTGTATTATGATAAAACAAAATGATTAGGTATGGATATGCTGTATCCTTCTGTAATTCTGTGCGATGACTTGTGTTTGAATGGTCGGTTGGCCCGTGGTCTACTACAACTAGGTTGTGTTTGACACTCAGCGCATTTGTGCTAGCCAGGGTTTGATTTCCCAGAATATATGTGCTTGGAATTGACTGAATGACATAGTCCGCGAGTTTTGTTTCCCCATCCGACCAAAAGTTTGTTGGTTTTGGCAATAAAAAGTGATCGAACAGGAACGTTATCGATGCATCCTTAGGAGGACAGGACTTCTGTCCAACCCCGCCTGAACATTTCCAACAAAACATATTTGCTGTATTATATTTTTCATAAGCGAATCTACATATAATATTTCTGTGTTGGATTTCTATATGGTATGACGGGAAGAATGTAATAAAGAAAGCTCTACCCAGATTTTGTTATTATTTCAGATAGTTTGTTACTATTTTTAAGTACACGATAACTTAGGGTTTTTAAATCACAGATAATTTATGTAACAGTCACGACTCCGGCCATAATTTTGCATTTGATGTTTATTAATTTCAGGTAACGAAGTTTGCATGTGGCGGATTCTCTCTGGGCTTTGGTTCGAGTCATTCCCTGTTTGATGGCCTAGGAACAAAAACATTCCTCGAGTCATGGGCTGCGATGGCGTCTAAGAATACGGTAGAAATATCAAAACTACCCCAACCAATTCATGAGCGCACTCGGCTGTTTGTGACAGCATCAGGAAGCGCAAGCCCTCCAAACCTAAAGAGCGTAGTACCCTTTCAGCACCTAATCGAATTGATAGAACGTGGAATTAAATCGGGCGAGAAAAAGCTATGGGAATGTCGTTTCAATGGGATGAGTTGGGCGAGCCAGGGCAGCTACGCCTTGAAAACTTTCAATGTATCCAAGGAAATGGTGCGAAACTTGAAGAAGAAAACCATTGAAGAAGGCGGACCTTCCAACTCCTCGGCCTTCGATGTGGTTGCAGCTCATCTTTGGAGGGTAAATATACTAGAAATTCCCATCTCTCTCTGAAAGTATTTTACAGTTTTCATTTGTTTTGAAGTCTGACCAAACAGTGGCACTAACCATGATTTTTTTATCATTTCAGGCTAGAATTAAGGCATTGGGATTCAGCCCTGGAACGACGGTCTGCCTCCAATTCACTGTCGATGCTCGAAGCCGCCTTGTTCCGCCATTGCCCAGGGAATTTACAGGGAATGCCTATGTCATGGCTTCAGTTGCCTGCACTGTCGAGGTTCTAGAGAAGGAGGGCCTCTATGTAACTGTGGGAAGAATCCAGGATGCTAAGGAATATGTGACAGACGATTACATAAAATGTTATCTCAGAGCTCTGGATGCTCCTCAGAAATCTCTGCCTTCGTTAAGAGAGCTAACACTTGTGTCTGATTGGAGAAGAACTCCATTTCACAGTATAGATTTTGGAATGGGAAAGGCTTTGTATGCTGCTCCTTTGGCATCTCCTGTCCCACAGTCCGCGTATTTTCTTGAAGACCCAACAGATGAGGATGGGATTCATGTCAGGTTGGGTCTGTTGCCTGAACATGTACCTTCCTTTTACAGGCACTTTCTGCACCAATGATAGGATCTCGCGAGCAGCAGTCTGTCCACAGCAAAATTTGATGAATGTGGCACCGAGGTTACATCGTCCCATACGAATATAGGAATTTTAGGTATGCAAATATAACCATATCATGTAGATAGGGTATAAGTGTCCAATGCTTCCAGTTTGCTGAATATTGTTCTAAATGCTGTAATATATGTAGCGAGCTCTTTAATGATAACATGCAAGCTCTGTATTTTCAGCTGCCTTTCTGATAACATGTTTCCTTATCAAGTTAAGGTATATAAACATACATGTGAAAGGGCTCCATGAGTTAACAATTATCTGTTCTTCTCTTTTTTGCCCTCTAATCTACAATATTATTACAATGGTTTGTCTGTACTCTTTACGATTTCATTAAAATTTCAAGCATATATGTCCGTGTATACTGAATTTAGTAGATCTATTGCTTTATAAGAAAAAAAACATAATTTAATAGAGTATAAAATTTAACCCGCGCGAAAAACATAATGGATAGAAAATCAATATTAATAAAACAATGAAGTTACATGGTAATTATTTCTTCATGTATATATTTGATTGATTTGAAAATACAGTCAAATCTTTATCATATTCATGACCTGACCTGTTTGTTATTACTCAAACATGATCATAATTCTCCTATTATCATAAACCATGGAAATTCATGCATTTTTATAAGGTACATATGAAATTAAGACATGTTTATATTTCAGCTAAGATATATTTATTTACAAAGTTACTGATGTAAATATTATAAGAAATTTAGTAATATCATAACAAGTAATTTTACTTAAACATGATCATGTTTGTTATTACTCAAACATGATCATAATTCTCTTATTATCATAAACCATGGAAATGGTCAAATAATGAGGTTAATCTCTTCCTGTATTTTATAAGGTATATGAAATTAAGAGATGTTTATATTTCAGCTAATTTATGATAATTCTCTTATTAAATTTATGCATTTTTATAAGGTACATATGAAATTAAGACATGTTTATATTTCGGCTAAGATATATTTATTTACAAAATTACTGATGTAAATATTATAAGAAATTTAGTAATATCATAACAAGTAATTTTACTTAAACATGATCATGTTTGTTATTACTCAAATAATGATCATAATTCTCTTATTATCATAAACCATGGAAATGGTCAAATAATGAGGTTAATCTCTTCCTGTATTTTATAAGGTATATGAAATTAAGAGATGTTTATACTTCAGCTAGCTAGGATATATGTACTTAAGAAGGTAGTGATGTAAATATTATAAGAAATTTAGTAA
The DNA here is from genome assembly GCA_009831015.1 of Picea engelmannii. NCBI lineage: Eukaryota > Viridiplantae > Streptophyta > Pinopsida > Pinales > Pinaceae > Picea > Picea engelmannii. The sequence continues at coordinate 623,274 of ML783621.1, read as the reverse complement.
TATCATAACAAGTAATTTTAATGAAACATGATTATGTTTGTTATTACTCAAATATGATCATAATTTTCCTATTATCATAAACCATGGAAATGGTCAAACTGTGAGGTTAATCTCTTTATGTATTTTATATAGTATATGAAATTAAGACGTGTTTATATTTCAGCTAAGATATATTTATTTACAAAGATTAAAATATATTTATTTACAAAGATAGTGATGTAAATATTATAAGAAATTTAGTAATATCATAACAATAAAATTTTTTATTAAATTATTTGGTATTATTTTTGAGAAATTGGAAAAAAAAAAAAAATACAATACAAAGACTTCTTTTATTCTAAGTATTTATGGATTGGACATATGGTAACCTTAAGACACCATGAAAATGTGATAGTAGTTATCTTTATTTTGTAGATTTTACTAAAACTTTGACATATTTTTAATAATAAAATTTTGAGAATAATGAATAAAGTGTTAGATATAATGTTTGTCTTGAATTAAGTGTTAGTTAAGAGTATATAATTATGGAGATCATATTTATCTAAAAATTTTGAATTGAGTATTAGTTAAGAGTACATAATTATGTTATGGAGATGATGCTCATCTAAAAACTTCAATAAGTGGTTGAGATATTCTCTCAAACCTTTTCTAATTTAGTAGGAGACCAAATATATTTAATCTTTTATAAATACTATACTGAATAGAATATAGAAGTAAGTTTAATTTCAATGAGTCTCTTTGTTGTGTTATACTTAATATGGTTTGTCGATGTCTGGAATTTAGTGTTAGGTGTTTTCCTTGGAAGCTATAGCTTGAAGATCAAGTCGCTTTGAAGATGAAGTGCAAGTGTTAGATTATAACTTGTCTTTATAATTGGTTATGGTTTGTTATTTTGATTATGGTTTGCTATTTAGCTTGAAGATCAAGTCGCTTTGAAGATGAAGTGCAAGTGCTAGATTATAACTTGTCTTTATAATTGGTTATGGTTTGTTATTTTGATTATGGTTTGCTATTTAATTGATATTTTTAAAAATGGTTATGATTGATGGGAACTAATTGATGCTTTTAAAAATGGTTATGATTGATGAAAACCACATGTAGTGAAGGAGGAGTTGTGAGAGGAAGAGAGATCCATTGTGTCCAGTAGAGATAGCAAGGGGCACAAATGTGTCCCGTAGAGATAGCAAGGGGCACAAATATATAGAGAAAGGTTGCAACGATATTCTTAGGAAAGGAAAGAGGAGCTTTCCGACAGAAGGAGGAAGTTTGTGTTCTAGAGCATCTACTGGATGACCTAACCATTTCAATAGTAAACGTTTACAAATATTTTTCTGCACAAACCATTTCCGACATAAGGAGGAAGTTTGTGTTGTAGAGCATCAACTGGATGACCTAACCATTTCAATAGTAAACGTTTACAAATATTTTTCTGCACAAACCAAATAAGAAGAAATTTCTATGACGATACTAAATTGGAATCATCTTGACGACGTGTGCTTTCAAGAAGCCATTAATCTAGAGATGGACGCGAGGAAATGTCGAGATTCGTCCTAATTATGGACATGGGTGAGATGCATTAGTTGTGGAGCTTGTAGGAGCATTCTCGAGATCATCATCTCACATAGAAAGACTGACTTTTCTTTGGATCATAGAGAAATTCAAGGTAAAGTACGTTGAAGAGGAATGAAGCATACATTTTATAGGCTTGACTTGTTGTGTTGGATATTCTTTGTTCATGGGTAACTGGAGAAGTAGTGGTGGTGTAAGAGAAATCGCAAGGAGATAGTAGTAAATCCACTGAAGGAGGACTACTGGCCAGGTTTTCTACACCAGTTAGAGATTGCTAGCAGCGAAAAGAACTAGGGAGAGAAAGGAACCATAGTTGATGGTTGCTCTGCATTTTTCAGAATGTGTAGAGTTATTAAAATCAATTGTCATTTATTAAAGAAGAAAAGAAACTCTAATCTGCATAAGGTTGAAGAAGCGTAGTCATGTGGCCCGTTTGCTTATCTGATCCACCGTGTGCTATAGAATCCACCGATCGAGCTTTTAGATCAGGGCATATTGCTATTGCAAAAGGATATGCGAATTAGGTAAAGCATTACTCCATAGTGCAGAAACAACTAACTGGTATTTGCAAGTTGTGGGTTGAATATAAGATTGTTGATGTTGCCAAAGGAGATAGAGTGATAGATCATGTGAAGACAAGTCTACCCTCAACATTCGTGGAATGCTGTGACATGTGGTTAGGATCTTATGAATAAAAATGAGCTGTATTGTTCAATCAAATTGCTCAAGCTTCAATTCATCGGCTAGAGTATCGTTATAGTTGAGCAACATGGTGATACATTGAGGCTACAATAAAGTGAAAAAGTGCACTTGTGTCGACCCTACATGCCAAATTGTTAAGTTATATAGTTTTGTGATTTGAGATCTAAAGGAGTATGTGATAAAGCTATTGGTTATGTAGTGTAGTTAGGGGGAATAATATGGTGTACTTCGAGAGGTATCCAAGGGAAATAATAGTAGATAAGTATTGTTATGTATAAAGATCACTTTTAATAAACAAGGCTTAGTGTGAATGCAATGAATGTAAGAGGAATTACTAGAAGGTTTCACTTTTAGAAGATTCCCCCTCTAGAATGTTGTTAGGTGGTTGGTAGCACTATATAAAGGGGTACAAGCAATGTAATGGGAAGTAAAAAAGTATTGTGTTTGGAGCGATAGCTCATTAGGAGGTTTTCTCCTTGAAGAGGCAAGTGAACAAGAGTGGATCCCTTCCTTAATAAGATCTATTGTATGGTGTTGTCCTACCTTAAGGGTTTCTATAATAATAAAGTGTGGTTTCATCTATATTGTTCTTTGGATCTTGTGGGATGACTGTATTTGCAGATCTTTGGACCTTAACAAGTTCATTTATTTGTGATCAAATGGCCTCATGGAGATACAAGCCTTAATCACAATCTCTAAAGACCACCTTTTCATGTTCAAAGTATTGCCTTTTATTTGCATGATGGTTATTGTAATCCACTAGCTGATTTATTGAATTTGTTGTTAGTGACGGTGAAAATTCTTTAATATGATGGTGGTGAATTTTTTTTTCTATTATGGGATAAAATTTCATAGGGATCTCACTGAGTAAACAACAAGATCTCTCTAGGATCTGCCTATTGATCCTAGACAAAAAGAAGTTTAGATTTCTAAGGTCTTCCTAGATCTAAGACAAGCAATCTCTTTTACACCAAGAAAGGATAGATTATGATACCTTGTTTTTGAAAGTTGTTCCTTTATATCGTGGTTGTTGCAGCTCCTAAAATGCATCTCCAACTCCTGAAAACCACTTCCAACACACAAGCAACAAACAACCAACAAACAACATCGATCTCTTATTTATCCTAGTATTAGAAATCACTAATCTATCCAAATCTAATATGATCTACCAATCATAAGATCATATACAAGAATTTGCACAATGAAATACAAATCATTTGGGGGAAAATCATTGATCTATAGATTATAATAAGGAAATTACATCAAATTTCCATACCTTTGAAGGTAAATGCAAATATCCCTTGGCTCCTAACTCCTTGCTTCTCAACTTCTTGATCAGGCTAGGAACTCTAATCTTTGGCTATGATAGATAGGAAAAACTCCTTTGCAAATGGACATCATAACACTATTCTTGATTCCTTCCCCCCTTTCTCAAGACTTTATTTTGTTATATAGATTCTTGTAGGAGGATTTGGAGAGCTTGTATATCTTCTATAGACCACTAGAGACTTAAATTTTGTGATTTCTCAGGCTCATGCCATGATGATACAACTCATCCCTTGCCTATCTCTCTGCAACTCCATGAATCTAGAAGGTTTGACAGTTCATCACTTGTTGCACTACTACTAATGTGTGATGATCATTGCGTGTTGTACCCTATTAGACCCACGATGACCTCCAAAGATGACCCAAATCTCAAGAAAGGAATGTGGTTTGGCTTTCATCTTCTCGTGAACTCCATTATGGCCTATAGGGTGGAAATTAAGGTTAAACCAATATGGTCGTCAGTTCTATTATGAGATAAAATATCATATGGATCTCTCTAAGTAAAAAACAAGATATTTCTAGGAGCCTATTGATCCTAGACATAAAGAAGTTTATCTTTCTAAGGTCTTCCTAGATTCTAAGACAAGCAATCTCTTTTACACCAAGAAATGATAGATTAACATTATTGTTTCTGAAAGTGATCTTGTTGTAAACAAGGGTAAAATATTGCAGCAGGAAAACAACAATAGCTTTTCCTATCCATCACAACTAGAAATCAGAGTGCCTAGCCTTATCAAGAAGCTAAGGAGAAGCAAGGAGCAAGGAGTCAAGGGATATTTTCATCTACATCCAAATGTATGAGAATTTGATGTAATTTCCTTATGGTAATCTATAGATCAATTCCCCCACCCCCTGCCCCCGCCCAAATAATTTGTATTTCATTGTGAAAATGCTTGGATATAATCTTATGATTGGTAGATTAGATTAGATTAGATATGGATAGATTAGTGATTTCTAACACCAAGAGAAATAAGAGATTGGTGTTGTTTGTTGCTTGTGTGCAAGAAGCAGGTTGTAGGAGTTGGAGTTTCATTTTAGGAGGTGCAATAGCTAGGATACACAGGGACAACTTTCAAAAACAAGGTATGATAATTTATTATTTCTTGGTGTAAAAGAGATTGCTTGTCTTAGATATAGGAATACCTTAGGAATCTAAACATATTTCTATCTAGGATCAATAGGAAGATCCTAGGGAGATATTATTGTTTATTTAGTGAGATCCCTATGAATCCCCCAATATGGTAGTCAATTCTATTATGGGACAAAATTTCATAGGGATCTCATAGAGTAAACAACAACATCTCCCTAGGAGTTTCCTATTGATCCTAGACAAAAATAAGTTTATATTTCTAAGGTCTTCCTAGATCTAAGACAATAAATCTCTTTTATGCCAAGAAAGGATAGATTATCATACCTTATTTATGAACATTGTTCATGTGTATCCGGATTGTTGCAACTTCATCTCTTTCAACCTACTTCTTGCACACAAGGAACAAACACCAATCTTTTATTTCTCCCAGTGTTAGATATCACTAATCTATCAAGATCTAATATGATCTACTAATCCTAAGATCACATCCAAGCATTTACACAATTAATAAAAAATAATTTGGGGGAAAACCATTGATATATTATATTATCATAAGGAAATTACATCAAATTATCATACCTTTGGATATATATGCAAATCTCCCTTGGCTCCTTGCTCCTTTCTTATCCTCTGCTTCTTGTTTAGGCTAGGCACTCTGATTTCTAGTTGTGGTGGATAGGAAATGCTCCTCTGCAAATGGAAAACATAACACTACTCTTCATTCCTCCTCCCCTTGCTCACAACTTTCCTTTGTTATATAGATCCTTGGAGGAGGCTTGGGAGAGTTTCGATATCTTCTATTGATTCGAAAGGATCTTTTACACAAAAATGGTTCAGTTATTATGCATGTGATTATTAACCATTTAGGAAGCTGAATCAAACAGAAAGAATTATAGAAGAAATATAACAACCATATGAACATGTACAGATTTGGAAATAAGCATAAAACAACAAAAAACCACAACACCAATGTGATAACAGAGTTCAACAATCTCGCCTACGTCTCTGGGCCTTTGTCTCAATGGGTTAGGCTTTCTTATTTCAGTTCGAAGATTTAAAAGTACATCACATTAGTGCCAAAAGGTTACGAAACTGATCTAGTCTTGTTCTACCAACTCTCTAGAACCTAACAGAAGAAACGACACTCAAATCAGATGACCATAGCTCTCAGAAATGGGCTGCAAAGGTGCACTCCTCAACAGCTTCCCTGCATAAAAATGGCTTTGGCTCAAAAATCTAGCAGAGTAAACCTATTTTGAACCTCCTCCCATGGACTCAATACGGCCTAGTTTATATAGATCTGAAGTTGGCAACCATATCCCAACTTCCCCCCAATATCTCGCCTCAAAAAGGGCCCAATATCCCCCAATATTGGCCAAAAATCTCCAAAACTGCTCATAAAATCAATTAAAATCACTAAATTAGATAGTGATAAAACCCACTTTTGGAGAAATATTGGGCGCAACCCCTTATGCATTGGCCTTTGGGAATATGGAGGCCTGCCATGTGTCCTAACATTGGTCCTTAGCATGCTGGCCCCCGAAGACCTTCTCTTGGTCGCATGCTCTTGTGCCATGTGTCCACGGTTTAGCCCTTATTCCTCCATGCACGCTCCAACTAGTGTAGCCCACGGTTTAGCCCCTGGTCAGAAAGCTAGCCCGACTGACCGGGGCTAACCCTTATCCCTGTGCTAATAGTATGGTTCTAATCGGGTCATATGGGACGACAACTGTAAATCTTGAAACCAAGGGCTATCTCTTAGAATTCACGCCAACAGATTTAGTGTAGGCTTAAGGTTCCATTCGTATGGTCATATGCACATGTTGAGGGTTGGATCTAGGCCCGATCCCTTACTCCGTCAGTTTGAACCAACACTTAAACTTAAATATAAGTTTTTCCCTTTGTATAACAAGGACCACCACGAGGCGAGTTGGCTAGCCTGACCTGCCCAAAACATTAGCCCATACGAGAGGTCACGGGTTCAAAACTCATGGATTTCAACCAAATTTTCAATAACTTTAACCAATCTATGGGTGCCACATGGCAACCCATGTCTAGGCCATGTGGCACCTTCTCATTCGCCAAGTACATTGCCACATGTCGATCGTCGATTCACCCAATTGTCTTCCACCTGTACCTACCATGCAAGAACCATGTGTCATACGGATTGTATGGACCTACCACGTCATTCGTATGGATGTGCCACATGTCACCATACAAGGGTGACATGTGTCACTCCCTGATTGGTCCCCTGTACCTGTCCACATCACCCATATGTATTCCCAGTCACCCTTCCACATGTCACCTCTAGAAGATGCCACATTAATTGTACGATAGTACATCTTGTACAATTAGCTGCCACATGGCACTGTACAGACTGTACAGTCATCATTTTGTTTTTTCCTGTTTGTAAAAATGAACAGATCGCCATATCTGGAGAAAATGACGTATGTTTGAGCCTGTTCAAGTTGTGTTGGGTTCGTATCGATGAGGCCTACGCAAAAGTCCATTTTGAATACATTATGAGAACTTTTATTTTTAGGCCTTTCTAAGCCTTATCAAGCTCCCGGATCCAAATCTGGATCACACCTCCCCACTGTTACACATGATTTTGGTCAGTCTGTTGATGTCTCTACAAGTGATGTATTCAGGCTCCCACAAGGACTTTTTGCCTGAGAAAAGTGATTGTTGTCTTCTTCCAAAAAACATATTTTTAAGATGAGTTCGTAGGTTCCCTATATTACAGGGTGCAAACATCCTTCATTCTCGCAAGCAACCCAAACTTAGGGTGCGAACTATTCGCAGTCAGTTCTATAGGTAGGGTGCGAACCTGTTTCAAAGCTTGGAAAAGAGAAGAGGTCACGAAGGTTCTAGAAGGGAATCTTATAGAAAATGAGTTGGCATTCACATGGTTGGCATCCTACTAACTTCTTAGATTTAGTGGGATCATTCTCATCCATTTAACCATCTCTCATTCTCCTATATATTGAAAGGTTTCTCATGGAAAAGGTTAAGCTAGATTGAATGAATAATTGATGAAAGAATTGTGTGAAGAAATCTGTTGGATAGAAGCTTGAAGACTCTATTTGGTCTATCAAGTGGTATTGGACCTTGTTCATGCAAATGTAGAGAAAGTGTGTGTGTTGGAACCAAAGGTCACTGAAAGGAATCTTGCGACATCAAGGTGATATGGTTGTATCTTCTACTTTCATTTAATATAATACAGTGGCATGTCCCTTTCCCATAAAATCACTCTTATTTTATTGCATAACTCCTTGATCATATGCATAGGTTAACATTGAATGTGCTTTTCTATCTTCACTTTGGTTGGTTTGCATTGTCTTGGACCTGATTTCACAAGATGATGCAGGAGAATCGTTGGCAAGCACACGGAGGTGGGACCACCCAACACGTGAGAGTTCCTTCAAAACTTCAACATGAGTAGTCACAAACGATTTTGGGATACGCCTCCACACAACACCGAAATTCACCTTCGGAGGCATGCTTGAACCGGTGCCGGGTTTTTCCCTTTAAAGCAAGTTTTTGAAATTGTAAACAGAGTAGAAGTTTCCACTTCGGCTCTGGAATATGACTAGACTAAGATAGCCTAGGATAAGGTTTAGAGTAGGCAAGTAGCAGGGGAAACCCTAGGAACATTTTGAGTTTATGTAAAATTTTGTAAGCTAGTTAGCGGCAGGTAGAGGGAAGAGAGGAATTGATCCGTGAGAGAACTGCGAGTGAGCAGAAGATATCAGTTTTTGAAGCTATTGTATTTTGTATGTATTTAGTAGCTAGTGGGCACTTATGAATAGAACATAATGGAAAATTGATCCAAATGTGTTGAGCTTGCACTATGTGTATTTTCCTGTCATTTTATGTTTTGTAAACAAGTGAATGGAACTGTTAGTTGTTCCTAGTTTCAATTGTTTCTCTTCGTTAGGAGTTCTGCAAGGTGTGCATCGAGCCAAAGAGAAACGTCGTGGAATTTTTTTCTCTTCATTAGGAGCTCTGCAAGGTGTGGATTGAGCCAGAGAGAAAACGTCGTGGATCTGAGCTATCGAACTCCCTTAGACGCAAGGAGTGCGCGAGAGTCGGAGTCGGAACTAGACAAAGTTCAGGAGGGATAACACTTTGGAAGTGTTTTCGAGATCCAGGAACCCATTCCCTAGGAGGAACGAAGACCGAATCTTCGCAGACTTATAAAATATTCTAAGTCGAAATCGAGTAAAATCTCAGGAGGAAGAATGTCGTCGAGCGTTGGACCGCGGTGGAAATCCCTGCAGACCATCCGATTGAGGGGAGGAGCACAGGATTTAACCCTGTATAAATCAAAGAGGAGAATTCAGAGATCCGAACGGACGGTGGAGAATCCTCGAGGAGGAGCACCGAAACCCCGCAGGCCATTAGATCAAGAGGAGCTGCGAGGAGGTTAGAGGCGAGAGTTTCTCGACGTTTATTTCGGGATTTAGGGGACCATGAGTTGGAAAGATAGGAGATCTTGTCTTTCAGGATCCTGAATCATGAAACCGTGAAATTGCGAATCGACCAGGACCGTCGATCGCAAGGATTGTCGTGAGCCATCGATCGGGCACAGGGGCATTTTGGCGTTTTGGCTTTTCAGCAACCGGGGACTCCAAGGAGCAGAGACATCCCCTTGTATCTTGATTTCGTGAAACGTGAAATCTAGAAAAGGAATAGGCGCGGGTCATTTCGGATTTTCGGCGATCGGAGACTCCAAGGAGCAAGGATATCCCTTGCATCCATATTTCGCGAAACATGAAATCCTGAAGGAACGAGCACTAGACCATTTCAGAATTTCGGCTACCGGAGGTTCGAAAGACTAGAAGACAAGATACTTGACTCATGAAGTCTCGGTCCCCGATAAGCGCCTTTTCGGCTTGGCACTTGGTCACATCCCTCGGCCGCGCACTGTGGGAGCTCACACTTGGCGCCCGAAAAATCCAACTGAGCATTCGTAAGGGACCTATGTAATTGTCCAAGGGGTTCCAGTTTAGAACCAAAAGAGCCATTTCGGCTCCGGAATTAGACTATCCCGACCGGGAGGTCACGCAACCCTTAGGAGGGATAGGGGGTCTACATCATGTGGTATCAGAGCACATTTTTTGTCTGTATATTTCAGGCAAAGGAGGAAAAATAAGGAGACAGAAAACTCGGAGCTATACTCTGTGTGTGATAGGCAGTCAACACAATGTTGCCAAGAAGATGAGATCTACCTTTAGCCAACCGTGTTGTAGAAAGGGAGATGCGAGAGTTTTGCGCCCGAATGGAAGCAATGGAAGCATCACAGAGAAGAGCACCTGACATTGGGGATGTCAGTGATGCAGAAAGTGAGGAGGTTGAGGTTGAAGAAGTTGCACAAGAGGATGCTGCAGAAGAACGTTTGTTGAAAGAAGTTGCCAAATTGGGAGGTAGAGCTAAGATAGAGGTCCCCATGTATGAGGTAAATCTAGATGTTGAAGAACTGTTGGACTAGATAAGGTCCATGGACAAACACTTCAACTATGAAGATGTCGATGAGGAAAATAAGGTGAAGCAGGCAGTCACTAGGCTAAAAGGGCATGCAACACTATGGTGGGACGAACTGCAAGCTGAGAGGAGAAGTAAAGGCAAACAGAGGATAAAGATTTGGGACAGGATGGTAGCCAAACTGAAGGCTAAGTTCGTACCCAAAGACTACCAGATCAATCTGTTCAGGAAGCTACAGAACCTAAGACAGAAAGAAATGATAGTTAAGGAGTACACCGAGGAGTTCTACAGGCTGAACATCAGAACTGGACAAAGGGACGGAGACAAAGAAAAAGTCTCCAGATACATAAATGGCTTGAGATATGAAGTCTAGCACGAGATGAGAATGATGTCAGTAAGGACTGTGGAAGATGTCTATCAGTTTGCACTGAAGGTAGAGGAAAAGCTGGCCAGAAAATAGAACTAGCGAGGAACAGGTAAAAGCTCGGTCCCAAGAAAAAGCAAGGGATTTAACCATGACAGAGCACATCAGTATAAGGATGAGGCTGAGAAACCACATATGTCACACACCCACTACGACATAATAAATTTTTTGCCTTTTCTCAAGTGATAGAATCCCCGAAGTCCTACGGAGGCTTAGCGCAGGCTAACTCTTCCATTTTCCACCTCCATGTGATCGTCGGTTATGACCACCAGCCAAACAACTAGGCGCCTTTTCTCATTTCATGACTCAATGATATAAGCGAGTCGAGTCTTTCGACTCTGCAAACCCCGAAATGTCAAAATTCTGAAAAGGTTTCGATCAGCAATTAGCCCCCTGGGCTATGCCTTGGCCCGTATGACCACTTCTCATAAGACCATAGTCTTATTCCCTTCAGGACTGATCAATATGAGAGCCCGACCTCTTGTCAACAGGACTCCCTAATTCCCGATTTCCAAATTCCTGAAATGGCCTTTGTCACATTAGCCCTCCTGGCTATGCCCTGATCCAGGTGACCATTCCTCATAAGACCTCCGTCCTATTTCTTTCTGGATTTATCAATACGAGAGCCCGACCTCTTAGCCTCTTGATCTGAAAATAGAAGGATGACTTGTTATGCTATGCAAGCACCCTCTACTTCATTAAAATAAACTTTGCAGGACCTTGCTTCATGTGTATAAATATGCAAGATAAAATTATGTGTTAAGTTCATGCAACTTCTTGTAAATGTTTATGTGTGAGGAATTGTTCCTTTAGATGGTTAAATATGTACTTAAAAAAAATACACAGAAACACAACTTGCAGAAAATAAACCATCAAACTCACTAAAAGAACAAGATGATAAAGGAGTTCACCCCCCTCTGGGCTACATCTCCTTGAGCCTCCATCAATGGACTTGGCTCTCTGGGATTAATTTGTCAAAAGTACTTATACAAGATGTTTCTCAATTCCAATGGAAAAACAGACTGTACCATTGAGATCAGAACACATAAAAACCCCAAAAAAGACTAATAAAACTCTGAAAACTGATCATGGCTCATCCGGGCATGACCTCTTCTACATGTGGCCATAAGCTTCCCTGAGCTTCTCTTTGGAAAAAACACCTGTAAAAGTCCTCAAAAGCCTCTGAAACCTATCCCAATGTGTTCAGAGCATAACAATTAGCCAAAAATGATTATTCAATCACAGAAAACAAGAATAGGCTCACCAAACCATGTCCTCAATCAATGAGGGCTTCAATCTCCCTATAGCTTGCCGAAACTTCAATGGTGCAAAACCTACAAAAGAAGTCTTCAAATGGCCTTGATAACAGTGCCAATGGATTCAGGACGTCCAAAAACCCCTAGCTGGGCTTTTACGGCACCTCAATTGGCCAAAAGATGAAGAAGATAGGCCTCCTCCATTTTCCTCCTTCAACCTTGCTGAAACTAGTTCGCCAAAATGCACCCTTGTGTCCTTGAACCAGGAACACACTCCAGAACGCGTTTAAACCCAACACATGAGCAGTTCCAAAAAATGGTGCAAACCATCAAACCGTTAACGGAACTAAAACCCCCAATCCGCCAAGGTCGTGGTCATGTGGTCTTATGTGACCACGCGTTATATCAAAAGGGGCTAACCGTTTTTCAACCAAATGAAATATTGACACATTGCGGGTCGGTTTTTAAACCACTTTAAAAGAAATCCCGCTAGCATATAACAATGGGTAAGGGTCATATGTTACAGCGCCCATAACCACGGGCTAACTTCATATGCGCCACTTTGTTTACCACTGGTCATATAATACATGTAATACAACCGTGGGCCAGGGCTAAGCCCTAGCCCGACCCCCCACCGTTTATAACATAGTTTAAATTTAAATAAAAATAAAACCATATGTTATACAAAAACCAACACATGGCGCGCCGGTTGGGTGGCCATTGCAAAAACGCTCGGTGGTGGAGGTCCGGGGGTCGAACCCCATGGACTCCAAAAATATTTTGACAAGCAAACCATTAGCAAATACCGGGGTGCCACGTGGCACCCAATCATTTGACCAAACAATGCCACGTGTCGAGATATCATTCTCCCTCAACTACCAACCAGATTATGCCACGTCATCGTACGGTCACCACATCAGCATGTACGGACTCTACCATGTCATCCACCAATTCATCTCTGCCACCTCATCGTACGGACTATACGGACTGCACAGTCAACATCCATTTTTTATCTGTTTGATGATTCAGACAGATCATGATATCTCTCTCCCGACGTCCGTTTGAGATGAAACGAGTTGCGTTGGATTCACAATGATGAGGGCTACGCTCACGTTCGTTTTGAGGCAATTCCGAGAATGTTGATTTTTGAGCTAAAATTTGACCCCTGGTCCAGATTTTGATCACACCTTCCCACTGAAAGGATTTTGGACCCACAAAATCTTATGATTATCTGTCTACTTTCAAGTTCTATCAACTGATTCTACTTGAAAAGTCTTTTCGACAATCACCTGGATACTTTGACATGCCTTGCACTGCAACTGGCTATGTCCCTCAACCACTGTTCTCTGGCTGCTGCTGACCCAAGACTGCCAACCTTCCCACTGAGAATCAATTCCCTCTTTCGAACTCTTTAACGTCAACAAAATCAGCTCTCCAATGGCTGCAAAAACTTTCCTACGACATCTTGTCACAAGCCAAGAAAACCATCAATCTTGAAAACAAATTATACAAGACTGAAAAAAATGATGCCAACAAATTATTTTTCTTCAAACAAACTGTCACATCTCGTACTTCATCAAATCACATGGTGTTTTCCTCCATCTTGATGTACTCAAAATTGACTTACAAGCCAACAAACACCATCGACTAAACATAAGTCGAAAAACATGATCGACACACATAGTCCTCAGACAATCATCGACACCAGTTGAGACTTATTTGAAACATCTCAATCTTTCCAAACTGACAAGTCGACAAACATGATACACAATCATGTTATAATCATGAGCCACTCATGATGAACCATCACCAGGTTTACTGCTTACACATACATAAAAAAAAATGTATGTGCATGACTTTTCAACTCTCCTTCCAGTACAAACATAAGTACATAACCCAAAACACATGTGGGTACATAAGAGTTGAAATGAAAAAGATAAATGGCTGCAACAAGTGAACATAATATCCATCTTTTACATCCTCCTGGCGAATTTATGCAACAACAAAAAATGCCTTCAGAATGAATTTCATTCACATGCAACTTGCATCATGCAAGTCATGATAAACTGCTGCATCTTATCATGCTTCCCATAAATGCACACATAACGCTGAAAAGTGCACTTACAACAGAAAAATGCAAGCCTTACTTGCTCAAGAAATCCAACCATTTCTTACCAAGCCAACTCAACGGTGACTTTTTCTGCTGAAAATTGTCCTCTTGTGAATCATCTGGACTCACATCGATGATGGAATCTCCTTTTCCATTCTTGCCAATCTCTTTATCCAACTGCTTCTTGTGTTGTGGATGAGTAGTTGGATGCAATGTCCAACATTGGTCAATGAAATGACCCCGCTTCTGACAATGAGTGCAAATCTTTTGCATCCTCTTTTCACGTTGTCTTTGCTTAGAAAGTTTCCTGAAAGAGGTTAATATTTTCCAACATTTTGAAACATGATGGTTATATAAACCACAATATGTACATGGATTCTTTCTTCCATTTTTACATACAAATTTATCATGCTTAACATAATCAAAAGCAACTGAATGATAAGCAGAATTATACCTTGAGCATTCACCTTTATCGCCTCTTTGAGGAGGTGAATCTGAAGAGTTACAAGCTCTCATTTGAAGACCATCAACAATGTTCTTGTCCTCATCGTTGTCACAAATCTCTTGTTTCACACATTTGCATTCATCTTGAACACAATCCTTGCATGCTGGAGGGATTGAACTTTCAACAAAAGTTCTTGAACTTTCACCTTTAAAAACTTTTTGAGGAGGTGAACTTAGAACAAAATTTGTTCTTGGAACTTTTTCTCTTGTCTCCTCGACTTTGGAATATGCTCCATCTTTTCGTTCATATCCAAGACCACAATACTTAGGTCTTTCTTCAACAACAATAGGCTCAACAATGCCTTGTGCATGCTTGCCTAAACCTTTACCTTCATAGCCCATTTTTAATAATAACTTGGACC
>ML783621.1:527260-607658 GCA_009831015.1 Picea engelmannii | reverse complement strand
ATGGCTCATTCGGGCATGACCTCTTCTACATGTGGCCATAAGCTTCCCTGAGCTTCTCTTTGGAAAAAACACCTATAAAAGTCCTCAAAAGCCTCTGAAACCTGTCCCAATGTGTTCAAAGCATAACAATTAGCCAAAAATGATTATTCAATCACAGAAAACAAGCATAGGCTCACCAAACCATGTCCTCAATCAATGAGGGCTTCAATCTCCCTGTAGCTTGCTGAAACTTCAATGGTGAAAAACCTGCAAAAGAAGTCTTCAAATGGCCTTGATAATAGTGCCAATGGATTCAGGACGTCCAAAAACCCCTAGCTGGGATTTTACGACGCCTCAATCGGCCAAAAGATGAAGAAGATAGGCCTTCTCCATTTTCCTCCTTCAACCTTGCTGAAACTGGTTCGCCAAAATGCACCCTTGTGTCCTTGAACCAGGAACACGCTCCAAAACACGTTTAAACCCAACACATGAATAGTTTCAAAAAATGGTGCAAACCGTCGAACCGTTAATGGAACTAAAACCCCCAATCCGCCAAGGTCGTGGTCATGTGGTCTTATGTGACCACACGCTATATCAAAAGAGGCTAACCATTTTTCAACCAAATGAAATATTGACACATTGCAGGTCGGTTTTCTAACCACTTTAAAAGAAATCTCGCGTGCATATAACAATGGGTAAGGGTCATATGTTACAGCGCCCATAACCACGGGCTAACTTCATATGCGCCACTTCGTTTACCACTGGTCATATAATACATGTAATACAACCGTGGGCCGGGGCTAAGCCCCGGCCCGACCCCCCACCATTTATAACATAGTTTAAATTTAAATAAAAATAAAACCATATGTTATACAAGAACCAACACATGGCGCACAAGTTGGGCGGCCATTGCAAAAATGCTCGGTGGTGGAGGTCCGGGGGTCGAACCCCACGGACTCCAAAAATATTTTGACAAGAAAACCATTAGCAAATACCGGGGTGCCACGTGGCAGCCCATGATTGGGCCACGTGGCACCCAATCATTTGACCAAACAATGCCACGTGTCGAGATATCATTCACCCTCAACTACCAACCAGATTCTACCACATCATCGTACGGTCGCCACATCAACATGTACGGACTCTGCCATGTCATCCGCCAATTCATCTCTGCCGCATCATTGTACGAACATGCCACGTTAGCATCCGTACGGACTGTATAGACTGCACAGTCAGCATCCATTTTTTACCTGTTTGACGATTCGGACAGATCGCGATATCTCTCGCTCTCGACGTCCGTTTGAGACGAAACGAGTTGCGTTGGGTTCGCAATGACGAGGGCTACACTCACGTTCGTTTTGAGGCAATTCCGAGAACGTTTATTTTTGAGCTAAAATTTGACCCCTGGTCCATATTTTGATCACCTCTCGACTCACGAAATGTCAATTCCCGAAAAGCCGATGTGCCAATATTCCAACCTCTTCCTTCTTCGCGATTTTGGGTTTTCCAACACTGAAATTTTTGGACCCTTTTTCCTCGAAACTCCCGAAGTTCCAAATTCTGAAATGTCGAAACCCCTCTGATCTCTTCCATGTGTCCTACTCCATCGGAAGATCGTGATCCTTTCGGGGTTTATCAATGCGAGAGGCCGACCTTTTGTCAACGCAACTCCTGAATTCCCAATACCCAATTTTTCGAAATGGCCTTTCCTTTTGGGGTTTTTCCCGCAAGCCTGGATTGCTACCACGTGTCCTCCCTCAGATGGACAGTCCTCGTCGTTTCGCGATTTCGCGACTTGTGACCCCCAGTGACACAAATTCTCTGTCTTCTCGAATCCCCGATATCTAAAATCCCGATGGACTCTCGATCTCCACCACGTGTCCTCCATGGATGGACGGTCCAGATCGTTTCGGGGCTTCGCCACTCATGAAGTCAAAATACTCCTTCCTCTTTTATTTCTCGATGTCCGAATCCCTGAAATGGGTGATCTCATGACATGTGTCCTCCCTTAATTGGACGATCCAGATATATTTTGGGACTTCCACCATGGAATGTCTCGATCTCTTTTCCTCGAGACCTCTGAAATCCCGAAGTCTGAAATCCTGATACCAACTCCTCTTTTGGGACTTTCGCCTATGTTCACAAAGTCTTAACCCTCATGCATCTCCTGATAGATCCAATGGTTGTCGGGTTTTCTGAATAAGATCTGACGGTTCAGATCTGTCCTACGCTGTGCACTTTCCTACTGCTCCCTGGACGTGGAAAACCAACAGTCCATATCTCTTCCTTTCTGCCACAGAGCGCATCGGGGTTTTGGTTATCGGGATTTAGCGACTCGCGATGACTAGGGTTCTTTCTCTTTGATTCCCTGAGTGCCAAAACACCTAAATGCTTACCGACTGCCACGTGCCCTTATAAAAGGATGGTCCAGATACTCCCACGGACCTTGGGGATCTACGGTCCCGATTTATTCACTACTCACGAAGATAAAAGAAAAGGGTTAAGGCATTTAATGCCCTCGTTTCTTCCTCCAATCTAACGGTCATGACTGACTGCAGATCTTCCGATAGGATCTCGTCCGTCAATCGATACTTATCCCTATGCTTCCATTTCAAGGTTTTGCAGATCAAGGTTTCAGGAATTGCGAGTGTGAGAGGACTCGCGCTTTAGGTACCCTTGGTGCCAAAATGCCGAAATGTCGAGATTTTAAGAGGCCCATTCTTCCTCGTACAGGATGGCTAAGACTTGCACCACCAAATCCTCTTTCAGGTTCTTGGTGAGATTTCCATATAGGGTATCTCCGTGGAGAGATCTATTCCGGGTATTCCCAGAGATGAATAAGGGCATAGATTTCCCGAAAGCATATTTGAAGTCCCAATTTAGTTCAATATACGTATATATAAATCTATCTATAAACATAAGCCATACGTAGTCTTTTCATTATAAGCATGAAACCACCATTTCTGGTTAGAACACCACATAGATAGTCTTATACTGAAACCATTTATAATTGCACAGACTATGATCATAAATGTCAGAATATACATTTCAAGATGCAAGATATAAAACACTTATCAGAAATAACACCAGATGTGATTGCAACTGCTAAGAGGGGTGCTCGTTTCCATCCAACTGTAGGCTCAGTGACTCCCAATAGATTTACCACTAGCCACCCCCGAGATGAGACCAAGATGCTATGAGACTGAGTCCTTGTTTTTCCAATGACCGAGAACGAAGGTTACTCTCCTTCTTCTCTTCTATCACTCATTCTGTATTTTTCCAGAGTTCTTTTCCTTCTTCTCTTTCCCTCGCATCTACCCCTTGATCGCACACTCTTCCTGCCTTTTCTCCTTTCGGCGAGGTTGCGTGTGAAATGATATTCCTCACAGTGGTCAGGTCTAAGGACTCTACAGATAGTCAGTTCACCCCCATCCCTCATTACTCATGAGGAGCCATTTACCTACCAACCTAGCGAGTCATTTAGTTCGGGGCCAACGAGCCACTCTTGGTTCTCCGGGCTAGTGAAGTCCAAATACGGTATTGGTTTCGGTGGAAGTTAACGCCACCATTCCAGGTGCCTTCCACCACCTTTCTTCAGCCATCGTGGTCTCTTTTTAAACACATCCCCTCTCAGCAGTCCTGTAATATATATATTCATAATATTATTCACATTCATCGACCTTTTTCACAAGGTCCATTCACATCACACATTCACATTTCTAAGTTTGCCACAATACTTGGCCAGTATAGTTATTTTTACAGACTGGGGGAAACAGGGTGTTACAATTCCCTCCCCCTTAAAGGAACATCATCCTTGATGTTCTATATATCAACTTGACATGCATGTACAGATGTAAACAAAATCGGATATGCCCATTTCATGGCATCCTCCATTTCCCATGTAGCCTCATCTGGGCCAAAATGTTTCCATTGCACCTTGACCTGTGAAATGGTTCGATTCCAGAGAAGGGTTTACTTTATTTCCATTATTCATTGAGGTTCTGGTAGAAATTCTCCCTCTAGTTCCACCTAGATCATAGACCAATCAATTATATGGTTAGCATCATATACACATTTCTTCAATAATGAGACATGGAAAACATTATGTGCTTTGACTGTGGGAGGAAGTGCTAGCCTATAGGCTGCAGGTCCCACTCTATCTAAAACCTCAAAGGGTCCACAATACCGAGGTGCCAACTTGGAACAAGCTCCATTTTCAGAGAACTCTTCCTGGGTCTAACTCTAATATATACATGGTCTCCTTCTTTGAACTCTCTTGGAGTTCTCTTTTGGTCAGCATAGCTTTTCTGTTGGTTCTGAGCGACCTTCAGGTTTTGTTTTATCTGAGTCACCTGTTGTTCCATTTCTTTCAACATGTGGGGTCCAAAATAAATCATGTTTACGGGATTACTCCAACTGACTGGAGTGTTACACAGTCTACCATAGAGGACTTCGAAGGGACTCATATTTAAGGATGCTTGGTAGTCATTGTTGTAGGCAAATTCTACCAGTGGCAGGTAGTCTTCCCACTTCTTGGGTTGATGCATTACATGCATTCTTAGCATGTCTTCAAGTATTTGGTTCATTCTTTCTGTCTGTCCATTAGTTTGAGGGTGATAGGCGATGTTAAACAACAATTTGGTCTCTAAACCAGCCATCAGTGATTTCCAAAAGTTGGAAGTAAATTTCGTGTCTCTATCGGACACGATCTCTTTCGGCATACCATGCAGTCTGAATATCTCCTTAATGAATACCTGTGCGATATTGATTGCTTTGCAAGTTGATTTGACAGGGATGAAATGAGAAGAATTGCTCAATTTATCCACCACCACCATAATGGAAATGTTCTGTTTGGTCGATGTTGGTAATCCAGTGATGAAATCCATGGAGACGGTTTCCCATTTCCATTCTAGGATTGGTAAAGTTTGCAATAACCCTGCTGGGTGTCGGTGTTCTTCTTTAACCTATTGGCACTCTATGCATTTGGCCAAGTACTCGGCTATGTCTTTCTTCATTCCAGGCCAATAGAATTGTTTCCTGGTGGCCGTGATCATCTTCTGGTATCCTGGATGACCAAAATAGGGTCTTTTATGTAGTTCATCCAGTATGAACCTCTTCAAGTCGTCACAATCTGGAATATAAAATCTTCTTCTATAAGTGAGCAGACCTCCTTCGGTCATCTGGTAGCCTTCATATTTTACTCCGGTGGGTTCTTGCTGTAGGTACATGGTCATGGTCTGGACGAAGGTGCTCACCACTGCCAGGTGAATTGTTTTCATACTTCTGCTAAGGGCATCGACCACCCTATTTTCCTTTCCTTTAATGTGTTTGATCTTGAAATCAAACTCGCTAAGGAGGGCCATCCACCTAGCTTGTCTAGAATTGAGCTTTAGTTGATGAAACAGATATCACAATCCACAATGATCTGTCATAAGTACAAATTTTCTTCTCAAGAGGTAATGCTTCCACATTTTCAAGGCATGCACTATGGCATCCAGTTCTAGATCATGGGTCACATAATTGACTTCGTGCTCATTCAATTTTCAGGATTCATAACAGATCACACTTCCTCCCTTCATAAGGACTCCTCCGAGCCCTTCCTTATAGGCATCTATGCACACGAGGAAGTTATCTTCTGTATCGGCGATCTTCAGCAGGGGTGCATGGGTCAGTAGATGTTTCAGGGTTTGAAATCTTTCTTCACATTTCTGTGTCCACATGAATTTTGTCCCCTTCTTCTAGAGGGAATTGATTGGACAACCAATCTTGGAGAATCCTTTTATAAATATCCTATAGTATCCTTCTAATCCCATAAAGGACCTGATATCTGAAACATCCTTTGGGGTAGGTCATTCCATGATAGACCTGATTTTGTCAGGGTCTACTGCTACTCCTTCTTTGAAGAGAACATGGCCTAAGTAATGTATTTTCTTCTGGAAGAATTCACATTTGTTTAATTTGGCATAGAGTTGATGTTCTCTTAGCACTTGTAGCATGAGTCTAATATGCTCTTCATGCTCTTTTCTGTTCTTGGAGTAAATTAATATATCGTCAATAAAAAAAAGCACAAATTTGTCTAGGAACTTGCTGAGTACATTGTTCATCAAGCACATAAAAGTGGCAGGAGCATTGGTCAACCCAAATGGCACTACCACAAACTCATAGTGGCCATACCTCGTTTGGAAGGCAGTTTTATGGATGTCTTCACCCTTGATTCGGACTTGACGGTATACCGACCTCAAATCAATCTTTGAGAAAATAAACGCACCCCCAAATTGATCGAACAGGTCATCGATCCTGGGCAAGGGGTACTTGTTCTTTATAGTTACCTTATTGAGTTGCCTATAATCTATACACAATCTAAGGGTACCGTCCTTCTTTTTCACAAACAGGTCTGGTGCTCCCCATGGAGACACGCTGGGCCGAATATAGCCCTTATCCATCATTTCGTTTAATTGCAAATTGAGTTCAACTAACTCAGGTGTGCTCATCTGGTAGGGTGTCCTAGACACTGGCACCACTCCTGGTGCAAGTTCTATTGAGAAGTCAATGTCCCTTCTCGGAGGTAAACCCGGTACCTCTTCTGGAAACACATCTCTTTATTCTCTCAGAATAGGGTGATCGTCAGAGCTTGGTTTGTCACCTTTGATTGTTTTCAACACCTGTATTGCATATAGGGGACATCCCTTTCGGCAATACTTTCTCATTTGCAGAGCTGATATTTGTCTCACCGAGACAGGTTTTCGGATCCCTTGAAGGGTTATCTTTTTCCCTTCTTTACTTACACATTCTAAGGTTTTATGGTAACAGTCCAATATGGCTTTATGGGCGGCTAGCCAGTCCATACCAATCAGAAGATCATACGATCCCAGGGGTAATAAGTTAAGGGTTCTTTGGGTGGGGAATCTATCCAACATCAATTGGCAGGCTGGTATAACCTCTGCTACCCTTCTTTTGGTGCCAGTGGCTAACTGTACCAACCATGGTTTGCTATGTTTTTGTGGTTGTATTTTACACTTATCAACAGCTTTAGGGGCTATATAAATCAAATTTGAACCAGGGTCAATCAAAACATACACTAGATGGATGGAAATCATACCTTCTATTTCCACCACTAAAGCTTGGTGGTCAGCTTGGTTATTATCCAAGACTGCATAAATTTGCGTCACACTCTTGGCCACATCATTGACGGTAGTAGCTTCCTGGATGTTATAAATCCTCTGACTATTCTATTGTCAGTGTGGACAGTCTCTCAATAGATTTTCTTCCCCGCAACCCTAGCATTTCAAAGGTTCTCTCTTTGGGTTATCAGTCTTCACTGATATGGGTCCAGAAGTTTTATTTTTTCTCAAGGAGGGAAAATTATGTTGGTGCATACTCTGGACCGGGAAGCTCATTCTTGGGTTCTTCTTATAGTTCTTAAATCCAATGGATTTAATCCCCTTTTTCTAAAATCTTGAACTATTCTTTTGTTTCCATCCTTCGCAAGGTTCTGCTCGATGCCCAAACTATTCATGACAATAGGTTGCCTTTCAAATAGTGCCTTCTAGAGTCTTTGGCTCATCAAATTCAATTCTATTTCGATAGTCCTTAGGTAGTCCACTGATGAAGAATTGCACCTTTTCCTTTTCCGCTTTTATATAAGGTACATACCTCAACAAATCGAGGAATTTGTTGACATATTATTCTATAGTGAGTTGTCCCAGTTTGAGTTCATAAAACTCTTTGGTCTTCTCGTCGAAATATTTTTTCGACAAATAATTCTTCCAGAAGTATTTCTCAAGCTGCTTCCAGGACAGGTCCTCTTTGTGAACCCCTTTCACATTCTTAAGGTATTCCCACCAAATGGAAGCCTTTCCGGTCAAGTTGAAGGTGGCCACTCAGGCCTTCATATTTTCTGAAATGTCATGGACTCTGAAATACTTCTTTAGTCCAAGCAGCCAGGCCTCTGCTTCCTCTCCCTTCTTTATTTGACCGTCGAAGGAGGGTGGTTTGGATTTTCTGAATTCTTCAAATTTTTGACCTTTGGAAGACTTTTTCTTCTTCTGTTTCCTTCGAAAATAGGAACTGGTTCTGCTGCTAAAAGAGCCCTCTAAATCGCCAGCTTCCTTCTCAGAGGAATCATCCGACGCTTGTCCTTTACCTCTGGGGTGGACCTTTTTCGAGGTGATCCTCTCAGTGTGGCCACTGATATGACCATGTTTCTGAGTTTCAAGTTCATGCTACATTTGTCTTTGTAGATCGGATAAACTCTGCAGTAAAATTGTATTAATTTCTGTTTACTTTTCTTGTTCTTTCATCATCATTTCATTGTTAGCATTGCAGCTTTGTAATTCGACCATGAGACTCCTCACAGTCTCGGCTAGATCTGGAGGGGTCCCTACTGCCCTCCTTTCATCAGACTCTTCATTTTTATTGTGGGATCCTTCCCCTACTTCATGGTGAATCACCATCCTATACGTCTAAAATTTCCCACAGTTAATCTTCCGCTTGTGTGCAAAAGGAAAAACGTTGGTTGTTAGTCAATATTTATATTTATTTATAACCAGTACATAATTCATATTTTCACATGTGCACACACACAATAGGGTTTTTTTTCATTCTTAACTTCGTCTTTTGATTAGGAAGGTTAAGACAGAAGGTCACTCCTTTTAGGAGTGTTTCAAACGGAGCTTCCGCACAACTCGTTCATGATACCAAGTAGGCCAAGTGTTGTAACCATTCTCTGATACCAATTTGTCACAAACCCACTACGACATAAAAACAAATTCGCCTTTTCTTGAGGGACAGAATCCCCGAAGTCCTACGGGGGCTTAGTGCAGGATAGATCTTCCCTTTTCCACCTCCATGTGATCGTCGGTTATGACCACTGGCCAAACAACTAGGCGCCTTTTTGCATTTCGTGACTCAATGATATAAGCAAGTCGAGTCTTTCGACTCTGCAAACCATGAAATGTCGAAATGCCAAAAAGGTTTCGATCAGAAATTAGCCCCCTGGGCTATGCCTTTGCCCGTATGACAACTTCTCATAATACTGTAGTCTTATTCCCTTTAGGACTTATCAATATGAGAGCCCGACCTCTTGTCAACGAGACTCCCGAATTCCCAATTTCTGAATTCCCAAAATGGCCTTTGTCACATTAGCCCTCCTGGCTATGCCCTGATCCAGGTGACCATTCCTCATAAGACCTCCATCCTATTTCTTTCAAGATTTATCAATACGAGAGCCTGAACTCTTGGCCTCTCGACTCCTGAAATGTCGATTCCCTAAAAGTCGATGTGCCAATGTCCCGGCCTCCTCCTTCTTCACGATTTCGGGTTTCCCAACACCGAAATGTCTGGACCCTTTTTCCTTGGAACTCCCGAAGTTCCAAATTATGAAATGTCAAAACCCCTCTGATCTCTTCCATGTGTCCTACTCCATCGGAAAATCATGATCCTTTCGGGGTTTATCAATGTGAGAGCCTGACCTTTTGTCAACAGAACTCCCGAATTCCCGATACCCGATTTGCCGAAATGGCCTTTCCTTTTGGGGTTTTTCCCAAAAGCCTGGATTGCTGCCACGTGTCCTCCCTCAGATGGACGGTTCTCGTCGTTTCACGATTTCGCGACTTGCGACCCCCAGTGACACAAATCCTCTGTCTTCTCAAATCCCCGATATCTGAAATCCCAATGGACTCTCTATCTCCACCATGTGTCCTCCATGGATGGACGGTCCAGATCGTTTCAGGGCTTTGCCACTTGCGAAGTCAAAAGACTCCTTCCTCTTTTGTTTCCCGATGTCTGAATCCCCGAAATGGGTGATCTCATGACATGTGTCCTCCCTTAATTGGACGGTCCATATCTATTTCGGGACTTCCACCATGGAGTGTCCTGATCTCTTGTCCTTGAGACCTCTGAAATCCCGAAGTCCGAAATCCCGATACCAACTCCTCTTTCGGGACTTTCGCCTCTGTTCACGAAGGCTTAACCCTAATGCATCTCTTGACAGATCCAATGACTATCGGGTTTTCTGACTAAGATCTGATAGTTCAGATCTGTCCCGTGCTGTGCACTCTCCTGCTCCTCCCTAGACGTGGAAAACCAATGGTCCAGATCTCTTCCTTTCTACCACAGAGCACATCGGGGTTTCAGTTATCGGGATTCCATGACTCACGATGACCAACGTTCTTGCCCTTTGATTCCCTGAGAGCCGAAATGCCAAAAAACTTACCGACCACCACATGCCCTTATAAAAGGACTGCCCAGATACTCCCATGAACGTTGGGGATCTACGGTCCCGATTTCTTCGCTACTCACAAAGATAAAAGAAAAGGGTTAAGGCATTTAACGCCCTCATTTCTTCCTCCAATCTAACGATCGTGATTGACCGCAAATCTTTCAACAGGATCTCATCCATCAATCGATACTTATCCCTATGCTACCATTTCGGGGTTTTGCGGATCGGGGTTTCGGGAATTGTGAGTGTGAGAGGACTCGTGCTTTAGGTACCCTGGGTGCCAAAATGCCGAAATGTCGATATTTTAAGAGGCCCATTCTTCCTCGTCCAGGATGGCTAAGACTTGCACCACCAAATCCTCTTTCAAGTTCTTGGTGAGCTTTCCAAAGAGGGTATCTCAATGGAGAGATCTATTCCGGGTATTCCCAGAGACGAATAAGGGCATAGATTTCTCGAAAGAAGAATTGAAGTCCCAATTTAGTTCAATATACGTATATATAAATCTATCTATAAACATAATCCATACGTAGTATTTTCATTATAAGCATGCAACCACCATTTCTGGTCAGAACACTACACATATAGTATTATACTGAAACCATTTATAATTGCACAGACTATGATCATAAATGTCAGAATATACATTTCAAGATGCAAGATGTAAAACACTTATCAGAAATAACACCATATGTGATTGCAACTGCTGAGAGGGGTGCTCGTTTCCACCCAACCATAGGATCAGTGACTCCCAATGGATTTACCACTAGCCACCCCCGAGATGAGACCACGATGCTGCGAGACGGAGTCTCTGTTTTTCCAGTCACCAAGAACGAAGGTTACTCTCCTTCTTCTCTGCTATCACTCACTTTGTATTTTTCCATAGTTCTTTTCCTTCTTCTCTTTCCCTCGTGTCTACCCCTTGATCGCACACTCTTCCTGTGTTTTCTCCTTTCAGCGAGGTTGTGTGTGGCACGATCTTCCTCCCAGTGGTCAGGTCTAAGGACTCTACGGATGGGCGTTTCACCCCCATCCCTCATTACTCATGAGGAGCCATTTACCTACCAACCTGGCAAGTCATTTAATTCAGAGCCAGCGAGACACTCTTGGTTCTCCGAGCCAGTGAAGTCCAAATACGGTATTGGTTTCAGTGGAATTTAATGCCACCATTCCAGGTGCCTTCCACCACCTTTCTTCAGCCATCATGGTCTTTTTTTTAGCACATCCCCTCTCAGCAGTCATGCAATATATATATATATTCATAATATTATTCACATTCATCGACCTTTTTCACAAGGTCCATTCACATCACACATTCACATTTCTGATTTTGCCACAATACTTGGCCAGCATATTTATTTTTATAGACTGGGAGAAACAAGGTGTTACAACACAATCACTCAGAATGAGGAGGAAATTCACGAGGAAGACGGAATGGTGGAAGAAACTCTTCTAGAGGAAAAGGCAGAGGAGGAGTACGGTGCTATAACTGTGGAAAGATAGGGAACATGTCTTGGGAATGTCCCGAGAAGAAGAAGGAAGGAGGAGAAGCTCACATTTCAGAAGCAAGGCAAAGAGATGTTGAAGCAGAAGGGGTAGATAATGGAGCATCCCTGATGTTGAGAAAATTTCTCTTAAAACTAGAGGCAGAGATTGAGAATCCAGTGCAGAGAAATAATCTCTTCAGGACAACTTGCAAGACTAAGGATAAAGTATGCAAGGTGATCATTGACAGTGGGAGCACTGACAATCTAGTATCTATAGAGATCATGTAGAAATTGGAGTTGAAGACAACTGCACATCCAAGGCCATACAAAGTCTCATGGCTGCAAAAAGGACACCATCTAATGATTACTAAACAATGCCTGGTTGAAATTAAAATAGGAGGATATAAAGATGAAATCACATGTGATGTAATTCCCATGGATGTATGCCACATTTTGTTGGGAAGACCATGGCAGTATGACATAAATGTCATTCATGATGGGAGGAATAATACATACACATTGGAGAAGAATGGTAGAACGAATATGTTGTTGCCGATGGAGGAGAAGAAAGTGAAAGAGGAAGCCAACACAAGCATACTTCTCATGAGCGGGAAGGAACTCCTGAAAGAAGTCAAGGAAGAAGAAGAGATGCAGTTCGTTGTGGTGAGGAAGCCCAAAGTCATCCTTACAAGTACATTAGTGAATGGTCTAGCTAAAGAAGTTCAGGAGCTACTGGATAATTTTGCTGATATAGTGGTGGATGAGCTGCCAAACTCATTGCCACCCATCAGGAGTATCAGTCATCATATCGACTTGATACTAGGAGAAAGCCTTCCAAATAAGGCAATGTACATATTAACACCTCGAGAAAATGAGGAGGTGAAGAACCAAGTCCAAGAGTTGCTGGATAAGGTCTTAGTCAGCGAAATTTTGAGCCCATGCTTAGTACCAACTGTGTTAAGCCCAAAGAAAGATGGAGGATGGAGAATGTGCACAGACTCGAGAGCCATAAACAAGATCACCATCAGGTACAGATTTCTTTTACCAAGAATGGATGACTTAATGGATTGCTTAAGTGGAGAAAATTTATTTTCTAAGATAGATCTAAAAAGTGGATATCACCAAATCAGGATGAGAGAGGTGATGAATGGAAAACAACCTTTAAGACAAATGAAGACCTATATGAGTGGCTAGTTATGCCATTTGGATTAACGAATTCCCCAAGCACTTTTATGAGGCCGATGAATGAAATTCTGAAGGATTTCATTAGAAAGTTCGTGGTTGTTTATCTGGACAGTATACTGGTCTTTAGTAGAACTAAAGAGGAGCATTTGAGACACCTAACGCTAGTAATGAGGAGGCTACAACAAGAGAAGTTGTTAATCAATTTGAAGAAATCCTCTTTTATGAAGACAAAACTCATTTATTTGGATTTCGTGATCTCTTTGAATGAACTGAAGATGGATCCAGAGAAGGTGAAAATGATCAGAGAATGGTCGTCACCAAGGAGCATGTTCGAGGTAAGGAGCTTTCATGGTTTAGCAAGTTTTTATAGAAAGTTCATTAGAGACTTCAGTGGGATTTGTGCACCAATGATGGATACAGTGAAGAAGTGGAACAAGTCTTTTAAATGGATAGAGGAGGCTGAAAAGAGATTCAATATACTGAAGGAGAAGATAACAGAATGACCAATTCTATTCTTGCCGAATTTTGAAAAGACATTTCAGGTAAGATGTGACGCAAGTGGAGTTGCAATAGGAGCAGTTCTGAGTCAGGACAATCGACTTGTTGCCTATTTCAGCGAGAAGTTGAATGAGACTAAGAGTAAATACTCCACATATGACAAGGAGTTCTATGCCATAATTCAAGCATTGAAGAAATGGTGGCATTATCTTGTCCTGCAATAATTTGTCTTGTACAACGATAACCAAGCTTTACAATTCATAACCCGACAAGAAATATTGAATAAGAGACATGAAAAATGGGTTGAATTTATGCAAATTTTTACTTTTGTTATAAAACATGTTGTTGGGAATACTAATAAGGTTGTTGATGCGTTAAGTAGGAGATGTTTAATTCTCAGGAATTCCAGGTGGAGACCTTGGGGTTTGAACACCTTAAGGATATGTATTGTGATGATACAGATTTCAAGGAGGCCTACAAAGCATGTACAAGCCATGTACTGAGAGATAGAAGCCAGTGGACAGAGTATATGGTTCAGGAAGGATTGTTGTTCAGAGGAAATCAATTGTGCATACTAAGATTCTCAATGAGGGACAATCTTCTGAAGGAGAAGCATAGTGGAGGATTGGCTATACATTTCATCCATGATAAAAT
The DNA here is from genome assembly GCA_009831015.1 of Picea engelmannii. Taxonomy (NCBI): domain Eukaryota; kingdom Viridiplantae; phylum Streptophyta; class Pinopsida; order Pinales; family Pinaceae; genus Picea; species Picea engelmannii. The sequence continues at coordinate 593,639 of ML783621.1, read as the reverse complement.
GTTTGCACAGTTGAACAGCTTGTACTATTGGCCAGGTATGAGAAAATACATGATAAAGTTGGTGAACATATGTAGAATCTGCCAACATGCAAATGGGAAAAGACAGAACATTGGATTGTATCAACCATTCCAATACCAGAGAGGCCTTGGGATGCAATAAGCATGGATTTTGTGTTGGGATTTCCAAGAACATAAAGAGGATTTGACTCCATATTTGTGGTGGTGGATAGGTTTTCAAAGATGGCACATTTCATCCCATGCCAGAAGACCAGTGATGCAACACATGTTGCAAATCTATTTTTCAGATAAGTTGTGAGACTTCACAGCCTACCCAGGAGCATTGTCTCAGACAGAAACACAAAATTTGTTGGTCACTTTTGGAGGACGTTTTGGAAGAAGATGGGGATAGATTTGTCCTTCATCTCATCTTATCACCCTCAGACAAATGGGCAGACTAAGGTGGTAAATAGAAGTCTGGGGAACTTATTGAGAAGTCTGGTTACTGAACATCATAACCAGTGGGATCAGATTCTGCCACAAGCAGAATTTGCATACAATGACTCACCAAACAGAAGCACTGGGAGGATCCCATTCCAAATGAATTACGGAATGCAACCCAGGGGAGTGTCTGAGTTAAGGGACTTGGAACAGGGAGAGATCAAAAGAGCTGGAGCAGAGGATTTTGCTGTTGAGATGCAGAGACTCCATAGTCATATCAAAGAACAATTACAGAGTTCTAACCAAAAATACAAGCACAAAGCTGATCAACATCGCAGAGAACTTCAATTTGAAGTGGGAGATTAGGTTTTGGCACATCTCAGAAAGGAAAGGTTCCCTAGGGGAACATAGAACAAGTTGAAGATGAAAAAGATAGGACCCTGTAAGAAATTGAGGAAGTTTGATGCAAATGCCTATTAGATCGAGCTTCCAGATGGTGTGGGAATTTCACCCATATTCAATGTTTTAGACCTGTATCCTTATAGGAAAGATGACACAGAAAGATCAGAAGATCAAGGAAAGATTCAGTGGGAGAAGCAGATGCCCGTGGCAGAGACGCTATAGATGGAGAAGATTCTAGATTAGAGGATTGGAAAGAAGACCAGAAGGAAGACTTATTTTGAGTATCTCGTCAAATGGAAGGGATTCCCAATAGAAGACACCAGTTGGGAAAACGATGCTGCTATCCAGAAGCAGGGAAAGTTAGTAGAGGAGCTCATGGACAAGAGTCCATGATTTTTTGTCAAGGGGAGTATGATGCAGGAGCATCATTGGAAAGCGCGCAGAGGTGGGACCACCCAACATGTGAGAGTTCTTTCAGAACTTCAATGTGAGCAGTCACAAACGATTTCGGGATACGCCTCCACACAACGTCGAAATTCACCTTCGGAGGTACGCTTGAACCGGTGCCGGGTTTTCCCCTTTGAAGCAAGTTTTTGAAATTGTAAACAACGCAGAAGTTTCCACTTCGGCTCTAGAATACGACTAGACTAATATAGCATAGGATAAGGTTTAGAGTAGGCAAGTATCAGGGGAAACCCTAGGAACATTTTGAGTTTATGTAAAAGTTTGTAATCTAGTTAGCAGCAGGTAGAGGGAAGAGAGGAATTGATCTGTGAGAGAACTGTGAGTGAGCAGAAGATCTCAGTTTTTGAATCTACTGTATTTTGTATGTATTTAGTAGCCAGTGGGCACTTATGAATAGAACATAATGGAAAATTGATCCAAATGTGTTGAGCTTGTATTGTGTGTATTTTCCTGTCATTTTCTGTTTTGTAAACAAGTGAATGGAACTGTGAGTTGTTCCTAGTTTTAATTGTTTCTCTTCGTTAGGAACTCTACAAGGTGTGCATTGAGCCAGAGAGAAACGTTGTGGCATTGTTTTCTCTTCATTAGGAGCTCTGCAAGGTGTGCATCGAGCTAGAGAGAAAACATCGTGGATCTGAGCTATCGAACTCCCTCAGATGCAAGGAGTGCGCGGGAGTTGGAGTTTGAACTAGACAAAGTTCAGGAGGGATAACACTTCGGAAGTGTTGTTGCGATCCAGGAACCCATTCCATGGGAGGAGCGAAGACTGAGTCTTCGCAGACTTAGAAAATCTTCTAAGTCAAAATTGAGTAAAAGCTCAGGAGGAAGAACATCATCGAGCGTTGGACCACGGTGGAAATCCCCACAAACCGTCTGATTGAGGGGAGGAGCACAAGATTTAACCCTGTATAAATTGAAGAGGACAATTCAGAGATCCGAACGAACAATGGAGAATCCTCGAGGAGGAGCACCAAAAACCCGCAGGCCATTGGATCAGGAGGAGCTGTGAGGAGGTTAGCGGAGAGAGTTTCTCGACGTTCATTTCAGGATTTCAAGGATCGTGAGTTGGAAAGACAGAATATCTTGTCTTTCAGGATCCTAAATCAAGAAACTGTGAAATCATGAATCGACCAGGACCATCAATCGCAGGGATTGTCATGAGCCGTCGATCGAGCACCGGGGCATTTTGGCATTCTGGATTTTCGACAACCAGGGACTCCAATGAGCAGAGACATCCCCTTGTATCTTGATTTTGTGAAACACAAAATCTTGAAAAGGAATAGGCATGGGTCATTTTGAATTTTCAGCGACCGAAGACTCCAAGGAGCAAGGATATCCCTTGCATCCAGATTTCGTGAAACAAAAAATCCCTAAGGAAGGAGCACCGAACCATTTTGTAATTTTGGCTACTAGAGATTCGAAAGACCAGAAGACAGGATACTTGACTCATGAAGTCCCAGTCCCTGATAAGCACCTTTTCGTCTTGGCACTTGGTTAGAGCCCTTGGCCGCATGCTATGGGAGCTCATGATTGGCGCCTGAAAAAGACAACTGAGCATTCGTAAGGGACCTGTGTAATTGTCTGAAGGGTTCCAGTTCGAAACCAGAAGAGCCATTTCAACTCCAGAATCAGAAGATCCTGACCGGGAGGTCGTGCAGCCCTTAGGAGGGATAGGGGGTCTGCATCACAAGAGCATCAGAGTGACGCGAGAACAACAGAGACCCGAGAAAGTGATATAAAGGTATGTCACTCATTCCTTCTTAGTAGTAAATTCAATGAATGCAACTTAGATAAAGAGTCATGTCCTATCCTATTTTGTTCTAGATCCAGGTGGATCTAGGGAGATATGTTAGTGTCCGCACCTACCGATTTATCCTATAACAAAATTGGCGACTCCACTGAGGATACAACCCATTTTGGTGGTTTTTATTTGGCCATTTTCTCTTGACCTACACTTTTTCATTCCCAATCAATCTCTGAGTCTTGAGGAGATCCTCACAGACTCCCTGGATCTAGAAGTTCCCTCAAAAGTTTTTCCATTTTCCAAAATTTACTTGATTATAGACCTTCTCGCACTGCACCTCTCTGTAGTCTACAAGAATCACTGAAGTTCTCACCCTAGTGTTTAGTTCAGTGTGAACTTCTCACAACCTGCCTGTGTCTAGCCTGCGAGAATCCTTAATTCTCGCACTGTACCCCACTGTCAGACTGCAAACTCACTTGTAAAAATTTTGGATTAAGTCTTTTGTGTCTTCAGATGCCTACATTGGTTGGTGTGTCTAGAAATAACTTCTCTGGCCAGTGATTGAATGTTTCTTGACTTCAAATCCTGCAAATGATTAGTTTTCGAAAATCAAAAGCTCTTATTGATCATTTTTTCTCAATTTTTACCTCTTGACCTTTTCTTAACAAGGGTATAATCTCTGATTCTCAAATCCGAGTGCTTGTTTGGTCAGGAGCCTTTGATTGGATTAAAATTTGAGATTAATTGTCCTTTTCAATTGCTTATTACTTGGAAAATTGTTACCCATGTGCATTTGAAGAGACTGGTCTTGTCCGTTTGTTATTTTTATCTTCATTGAAAGATCGATTTGGGTGTTTGTTGTGTATTTCTATTTCGTTGGTTGCTTACTTTTTCTTAGTTCCATCCTTGTTGCTTGGTTTCTAATAAAAAATTAAATACATTTTCTTTTTTTTTAAGCAACCTTTTATTCGAAAAATATGGGCATTCAAGTATTGAAAGACAACGAATAGGGAATTTGCATTGTTCATGATTGTATGATATTACATTTCAGAGAAGAACATACATCGTAGTTCACATTGTTCCAGAAAAACTCCTCTTTCCCTCCTATAAATAGGATTCATCGAACAAAATTTGTATCATTCATCCCTATTTACGCATTGTTGGGTCAGAGTCTCACACAACATCGGTTTCATTTCCATATCTTTTTTGCGTAACAACAATGTTTAATAATATTGCGTAACTATAAAATTCAACTAGTAACTTTTTCTAGGGCTCTTTTACACCAACATTAGCTAGGCCAGAGATTTGGAATAGGCAGTGAGACACACTCTCCAAAGCACAAAACACACAATAGTATCTTGTGATAAGGAGTGTCAAATTCCATTTGCAGCATTTTGTCCTTGGAAGCCCTTCTCACACAAGGGTCAAACCTGAGGTCACGTTTAGATTGATAGAGTTACTCACCCTGCTTTGTTGATCTCAGCATAGAGATTGCACGTATTATGAGGGTCACTTGAAGGTATACCCACAATGATGAGTGGAAGCCTCTCAAGTTGATTTCGGGCTAGATACCTTGCCCTTGCGTGTGGATCGGACTGTTGACTATTCCCCCAGGCATCATTGTTGTTGGTGGTAAACTCAGTAGCCTATCTTCTTAGGGTCTTACACAAGGTGACTCTGAAGGGGTAAGTCTTCACGGTACCTGGAATCGACATTGGCCAGACTCACTCGGGCTCCTTGGAGGGTATACTCACGATTGTGTGTGGGATCTTGCACCAGGGTGTAAGTCCATTAAGCAGGTTGTCAACGTAACTTTTCCACCTTGGCCCAACCCCTTCTTGTCTCGTCGTCGTGACGTTGGATTTCATCACCAACTAGTGACTTCGGAATTGGAAGGTCTTGTTTGCTTGGTTTTTCTTCCTAGATTTTACTAGCGCATGTTGTTTGTTTACCCAAGTTGACCATAGAATTTCTTTCGTAAAATTCTAACTCGATCACAATTGACCCTCCATGCCATTCATGTAGAATGCAAGGCCTACCCCCAGAATATCTGGAAGGTTCTCAACCCTTGCCTACCAACTCACTGGAGGGCTCTCCTCAACAAAGTGAAGTCCAAGACATTGCCACTCCATAAGGGGAAAGAACTAACTCTTTAGAACGGTTCTAAATTACCAATTCTCGAGAGGACTTCTGACTTCCTCCCGACTCCAAGAGACGTATTGTTCGAGTGAATTCTTCCAGAGATATAGTTGTTCAGTCTTCTGGATTACCAACTGGACCTTTCATAGGACCTGAGGGTCAAGATCCTTTTAGGACTACTGGCATTTTTAGACGGGATATGTTTGGCTCAGGAGCAGGAGTTGATATTAGTGTCACACCTGAGTTTCCCGAAACATCTAATCTAGATGCAACACCTTTTACTATTGCCTATTATTTTCCTGGTATAGATGCTCCGCCAGCTAACCACATCTTGACTATCCCTCTACAAACGGTTCATTACACAATGGTATCAGATACTATGAACCCTCACACCAGGATTATAGTGGCTATCCAAGCCCCCATTGGCACACCGCTCTCGCCCAGATTCACCCCAACACTTCCACCCAGATATCATGTGTTGAATGCTTCTATTCCCGCTCCTACACAAATATAATCTGGGACTCCTGGAATTTCCACTCCCTCTCGGCACCATCTCGTTCCCAGTTTCATTCCAACACTTCCTCGACCCCCTTTCAAAGGACCTCTTCCATCCTCTATCGGAGGCACTGACCGTAGTGGCACCATCCTGTCTTTCACACCTAATCACCAGATTCTTGTACATGGAAAATTTCACCAAGGAGGTCAAACCCAATCCCCTTTTGCAGGACAAATCCCAATTGGGATGCAACCCCTGATTGGAGGGAAACCCCCACCGAACCCACCCTATGGACAAAACATACCTCCATCCTTGGCCCAGCATTGGAATTATCTTATTCAACATAATCCTCACTCGACTGGGGGGCAATAGCCTCAAGCTATCTCATTCATACCCCCTAGTATAGGCCAACCATATCTAGGCACGTCTAATCCTATTTGGGTCTCGAACGCTCAACCCCATGCCCTTGTTCAAGGATACAACCCTATGAATTACTTTCCTCCACACCAACAATTGAATCTGCCCAGATCTTCGCATTATATGAAAACCGCTTATGGTCCCACTGGTCTACTAATGGGACTCCCTCCCCAAAGTCACTAATACCCACATGTGAATAGACAATTACCCTTCTTAGCCACCATAGACCTCCCTGATCTGTCGAGAATTTTAAATGATCCGATCCATCACTCTCCTCAGTGGCCTGCCATACCGGCCAAACTACCATCCGACATCCCTAAATTCAATGGTAAACCAGGAGAGGACCCGAACAATCATGTAATGACTTTTCACCTTTGGTGCTCATCCAACTCCTTGATGGATGACTCTATTCGTTTATGCCTTTTTTCAGCGGACCCTCACAGGTTCCACCGAGAAGTGGTATATAGAATTACCATGAGGCTTCTTCAACGACTTCAACACCCTCACTATGGCTTTCCTCACCCACTACCAGTGACCAATCCGCTACTAAACAGGAACCGAAATTTTGAGTTCTCTCAAACAAACCAAAGCCACTCATATCTCTGATCACATACACGAGTGGCGATGGAGATGACGTCTCATCAAACTCGAACTTCCTGATTAGTTGCTGGCAGAGTGGTTCATGAAATCATTCATGAATGACATCACTCATGACATCACCATGGGTGGAGTTGTCACAGAAGAATAGGCAATCATTCGTGCTCAATACCTCAACCTCGTTTACTCCCAAACAGGTACGCTTTACAACTTACTCCCTGACGCACCTCGTCCTTCTACTTCTGCTACTTCAAATACTCCTGCTACTTCTCATGCAGCTGACGAAGTGATTGGCACTTTCCATGCCCAACCTCATTCCATCCAAACCTCTAGTAACAACCCCAAATCCATTTCTTCTAATGTTCAAAATTCTTTGTCTCCTACCCCTCCCATCGGCAAGACTTTTAAGGTAAACTATGTTCAATCTACCCCTTCCAGAAAAAATAAATCCAAAAAAGGAAAGGGTAAGAACAAAGAGGATAAAAATAATCCGCAAACTAAGAAAACTAAAACACCACCTGTTGACGATAGGGATAAATGCAAACCCTGATACCCTTGTCTTATCTGTAGTGATGATCACTACACTAAGGATTTTCCATGATGAGCCGAGGTTACTAAGTTCCTTCAAGGGACCCCGAAACCCCCCACTCCAGCTGTGTTGTCACAACCCTTCCCTTCCCAACAACAAGCCCAATTGGTCATTCATGACCAACCTTCCCCCTCCAATACATCCTATGTCTTAATGTGTATAGGTGATTCAAAGAAGAATGACATCACACTTACTACTCGAGCCAAAGATTATTCTTCCTCCAACGAGAAGGTTTATGCAATACCTCCTTTATTGGTCCAACCATTTCCCACAACTACACCTATGATTGGTCATCTTCATCTCGAACAACCAAGCCTAGATATAGTCCTTTGCCCTCCTCCAAAGGGTGTTGTTCAAAAATTGGCTTTTAATCCTCATGCAGGTGTTGCCCAGAACTACAGTATTGTCGAAGATCTAGCCCAAGCACCATCCACGATGTCAGCCCTCGAAGTCATTTAGAGTTGTCCTATACAAGGGAAGGCACTATTGAAAGCTATTGGTGGAATCGACCCTACAGATACAAATTTAATAATTTTTGACTTGGAAGATCACATTCCAAGGTTACCCTGTCAACTTGCATTCCAAATACAAGTTATTGTCTCCAAAAAAAACATTTTTAGAATAGTTATTGATGAGGATGCCTCGACGTGTGTCATGTCTATTAACTGTTGGAAATCCATCGACTCTCCTCATTTGACTAAATCCCACAACACGCTCAAAGCCTTCAATGGCTCTATTTTTAAGCCTTACGATGTCCTCCCTTCATTTCCTATTACGTTAGAAGGCAAAATGGTCAATGTTGAAGTGGAGGTCTTTGACGCTCCTCTTGATTACAACCTTCTACTTGGCCGTAGTTAGATCGATTCCATGCGTGCAATTGTGTCCACTCTTTTACCTATCGTGCATTTCCCACATCAAGGAAAAGTAGTTACCATAGACCAATTGGCCTTCTTTCACTCTGATGCACGTACCAGAAACATACCTTTCATTTCAAACCCCCCTCGGATATGAAAACATCTATTTCAGTCTTCTTAAAGATTCCTCTTTGATGGGTACTTTCTCCATTCCACCACCCGATGTTCCATATCCGTTTGTCGCCTCCATCAACATGATATCCACCTTTGTTTATGGAACCCCTGCATCTTACGACCCATGGATGGTACCCAACCCCAATGATCATCTTCGTTATGGCGATGAAATGCCTTTGAGTCCGGTCGAATCTACTTATCAAGCCATTCAATCGGAAACCCCTTCTACCCCCTTTCTCAATGATGTATCTCTGGATCCATTCCATGTCATTTTTCCCATAGATGAGATGATTATGTCTGTTATGTCCATGGAAGACACCCCTTGGGATGATGGACATCATCGTTCCATCCTCTTCCTGGAACAACACACCATCAAGGGTTACCAATGAATCCCGACTCCATCGACCATTGTCATCATTTCTACCATTCCCGAGTCTACACACGATATGTTCTATGAAGGGAACTTAAGTAATATCTCACCCACCATCCTCCTCGACATATCCATAAAACCTGGAGTTGTCAAAAATGTGCATATTGGAGCTTCGTGTTCCCATGACGAAGTTGTCACCTACAAGTCTCTTTTCCAATAATTTTGTGACATATTCACATGGAGCTATGAGGAAATGTTGGGGATTGACCCCGACATTGTGGTACATGAGATTAAGACATACCCGGGCGCTAAACCCGTCCAGCAATGACTTCATCCAGTCCACCCACGTAAAGAAGCCACTATCAAGATTGAAGCTGAGAAACTTCTCAAAGCTAGCTTTATTTACCCTATGGCTCTAACTGACTGGGTTTCCAATCTTGTTCTAATTGACAATAAATAAGGCACAATCCACATGTCTATTGATTATAGAGACATTAACAAAGCTTGTCCTAAAGACAACTTTCCTACCCCCTTCGTTGACCAGATCGTCGATGATTGTGCCAGAAGTGAAATATTCTCTCTGATGGATGGTTTCTCCAGATATAATCAAATCAATATCGTACCCGTGGACCAACACAAGACTTCTTTTATTTGTCCTTGGGGAACTTTCGCCTACCGGAAACTTCCATTCGGTTTAAATAATGCCGGTGCAACTTTTCAACGTGCTATGTCTTACACCTTTCATGATATAAAACACATCGTGTAGCCATATCTTAATGACTTACCCACTCATTCCATGCGACGTGTAGATCATCTAATACACCTCCGCGCCATTTTCCTTCGATGTCGGTTTTACCACATATGCTTGAATCCACACAAATGTGTTTTTTGCATAGAATTTGGTCGACTTATGGGCTTTATTGTTTCATGTCAAGGGATCTAGGTGGATCCTTTGAAGGTCGAGGTGATTCTCAATCTTCCTCCTCCTTCCTCACTTCACCAGTTACAAAGTTTGCAAGGGAAGGAAAACTTTCTTCATCCTTTCATCCCGAACTATGCTGAGCTAACTCTTGGATTTACGCGACTGCTCAAGAAAGGTTCTAAGTTCGTATGGGATACCACTGCCAACAAATATTTTGAAGCTTTGAAACTGTATTTGACACGTACCCCACTTTTCTTCCCACCTGCTTACAGTTGGGATTATTTCCTTTACCTCGCAGCCTCAGACTATACCATCACTATGGTTCTCATCCAGGAGGATGATTCTCATGATGAACATGTCATCTATTACTTGATGCGAAATCTCACGACTACCGAAACCAAGTATTTACATGTTGAAAAACTAGCCTTGGCAGTCGTCCAAGTTGTTCAACGTTTCTGGCACTATATCCTTTTTCGCAAGACTATGATAATTTCTAACTGCAACCCTATGTAGTACAGCCTTACACGCCAATTGCTAGGGCGGAAATACTCCAAATGTATCATAATACTCCAGGAGTTTGACTTAGAATTTGAATGCGCTAAGTCCAAGAAATCCTTGGTGTTTGTCGATTTTATATACGACCTTCCCTGCTCTAAGACGAAAAATGTAACAGATGATTCATTACCCGACGATTCCCTTTTCCTGATCAGTTCCAACGACCTTTGGTACGGAGATATCATCATATATCTCCAGACCCAAAATTTTTGGCCCAATTTGTATAGCACTGACCACCGTCGAATATGCTACCAAGCCCATCAGTATATTATCCTCGGTGATACTCTTTATCGTCGTGGGATTGACTCTGTTTTTTAACGTTGCTTCACATTTGACAAAGCCGAGAAAGCCCTAAATGACTTCCATTCTGGAGCCTGTGGTGGTCACATGTCTGGGTATGCTACTTCCCAGAAGATCTTACGAGCGGGATATTTTTGGCCTTCTTTATTCAACGACTGTATAATTTCCATCCAAAAATGCCACGCTTTCCAAACCTACAATAATAAAATATGATCACACCATGTGGTCTCCATTGGTACTTTTGCGAAATGGGGTATCGAATTCATGACATGTCACCCTCACTCAGTCAGGGGGCATGGATACATTATTGTAGCCATAGATTATTTTATGAAATGGGCCGAGGCAATTCCAACATTCGATAATACCGGAAGGACTGTAGCATTATTTATATTCAATCACATCATTGCTTGGTTTGGTGTTCCTCAAGCTATCGTTTTTTACCACGATAGCCACTTTAGAAACTTCATGATGTCTGAACTAACTGAAAAGTTGGGTCTTCGCCATGAAAACTCAACACCCTATTACCCACAATCCAATGGCCAAGTTGAAGCAATAAACAAAATCCTCATTACCATGCTTCGACGAATGATATGGATTCACAAAGAGAGTTGGCACACAATGTTGTTTTCAACATTGTGGGATTATCGGACATCCGTTAAGTCTAATACTGGGTTTACACCATTCCAGTTAGTCTATGGTCTAGAAGCCATCTTACCAATTGAATGTGAGATACCCTCCCTAAAACTAGCTGTCGAAGTTCTCCCAAACACTTATGCCAAAGAAGAACGTCTGTTGTATCTCATGCAATTAGACAAAACCCGTCACGATGCCACCCTAGTTATAGAATCCCAGAAGAAACACATCAAAGACCAATACGAAAAACATATCAAGCCACGCATTTTCTCTGAAGGTGATCTAGTTCTCCTTTACGAACAAGATCCGGATATGCTAGGAGCCGAAAAATTGAAGCTATGTGGTGAGGTCCTTATATCGTCAGGTGAGTTTTGGAGAAAGGAGCTTACGAGTTGGTGGACTATGATGGTATCCCTTTGAGTGAACCCAGAAATGGGTTTTACTTAAAGAAGTACTATTCTTAAGATCACCTATGCATGAGTGCTTGTATTTTATTGTATCATATTTTTTGTTACTTTAGTATGCTTTTTCGTTATTTGGTCTCTGCCCTCGACCGCTTATCTTGCGTTGTGCTTGGTTTTCAAATGTCGGAGTCTTCACCACCCCACATTGGCTTCGTCGATGGCGCTAGTCGTAGTACTCATAACCTCGCTTCTGATGCATGGGAAATTTACGCCCCTACAAATGAACTTATCAGTCTACGAGGTGTGTGCCTCAATCATGCAACCAATAATATTGCAGAATATAGCGTCGTCATCGAATTATTGATTGATGTTATTTCACTTGATATCTGCCACCTATTTATACGAATCGATTCACAGCTAGTAGTACTACAGTTGAGTAACGTCTATGATGTTTGAAGTCCTACTTTATTATAGGTATATTTACGAATTCGCCTCTTGGAACGTTATTTTGATTATATCGAATATCAACACATTTCTAGATGTCTAAATACATTGACTGATGCATTAGCTAACTATGTGTTAGACAAACATTTGGGACATTTATAAACCAATCACACATTACATGTATAACACAACACAAAATAAGCCGGTAGAAGCCGTATATATGTATATAACGATCAAAATATTTTACAAAAAGTTTATGTCCAAGGATCAAAATCTCAAAATACAAAGCCCATAGCTTCTACAAAATAGCATCAGGGATGATGCTCATGATAACACACAACTTCTCGGTCTACCCTACGAAACAGTCAACTGAGAGACTCGGACACGCCCACAGTATGGCGTTGGTAACATCTCAGGATCTCCCCAATAGCAATATCTGGGACATCCATAGTCAACCCTTCTAAGTTCTGTTCCACTGCCTCATAGTCTTCGACATCCCATCTCGCCACTGGAGCCACTTCTCCTCGCCTTTGAATGGGAGACATTCCTGTAGGTCGATACAGCCCCACATCTGTGTCATCAAAAATAATTTTTTGGATTAGTTCTTGGATAAACATAAAAACATTTCATATGATAAAATTTGCAAAAACATTTAAAAAGAACAAAATGTGTACTTCTTACCTAAGTCACCCCACTGAGCATCCTCAAGCAGGGCCAAATCCGGATCCCCTCGAAAATCCAAACTAGCATATGCATAGTCATCGATCATTAGCATCTGGGGCCTCAACAAGTCAAAAAAAGAATCATTATACTTTATTATAGGCCCTGCTACATGTTGATCCATGACATTACACCACCTCAGCATCCTCAGATCCTGTGGGGCCGGTAAACCCCAATCAACCTGTAGTCGTAGAAGTGGGACCCTCTCGAGGAAGAATGACACCAAAAGTGACCCGTACCCAAAATGCTTCAAGTCACCCTTTCTGCACTTCGTCAATTGTCTCTTCATACTGTGGAGAACTGCATCCAACCAGTTAAAAACTCGATTCTCTGTGCATTCTATGACGTATTGGAAATAGCTCTGGAGAGCCATGTGTGGAGCTGCGCTCCCAGCCATGCATGAAATAGTGAACAAGATGGTCTGTGCGGTCATATATTGGACCCCCCAAATGGAAACCTTACCCTTTCTCCTCTATGCCTTGGGAACACAATATTGGCAACGATACTCTCTCATAGGGAGTCTATCGCCTCTACCTCCGGTCAAAGTAGCATGGTATCCACACCGTGACAACCCCGTTAGAAAATAGATATCCTCGGTGTCTAGTGTCAACGTATGGACTCCCACATGAAATAATTGTTGATCCACGTCACACATGTGGACCAAGTATTCCAACAATTTGAGTTGGGATCTCATGCCCAGAATCCTGAAAATTTTCAAGATCCCATAGTCCCGGAGGGCAACGACTGTACCCGGGTCATTCCCGACAATGGAATCATCCTCCTCATGTTCTCTTTCTCTCCATTCCAACATCTTCATGGTCAAACACCTGCAAAAGAGCCATGAGAGGGAAGTCAACAACTTGTTTTAAACTCTTGCATACTTTTTATTGAGCAAAACCTCACTTTAAAATCCATTTTTTGGCCCCCATAGGTGGACCTTTTGCACAGTGTGATATTCTCACAGGTCCCACATGGCCCACTTGCGAGAATGATTGGGCGCATGTTCTGACCCTAAAATGGACTCAAAACCCAAAAAATTACCAATAAAAACCAAAAATAAACCATAGAAAAGTTAGAGAATCAAGAGATTACCTCGTTGGTTGAAACCGTTCTCCGAATGATCGCTAGTGCCTCCCGCAATCGAGCAAAGAAATTTGGAGGAAAATGAGGTATGTTGGACAAATTTTTGGCAAAGTAACTATGAAATGGTAAAAAGTCCTTTTCACCCATATTTATTCACTTTTTACTATTTTTTATTGATTTTTTATATTATTTATTGCTTTGTCTATAAAACCTAATACCCTAATAGCCTTGTGAGTGTGGTTCTTTGCAGATATAGCAACTTTGAAGTCTGAATGAGGGGGTGCGAGTGTTTTTTCTTTTTGTCGCATGTACGACTACTTTTTTAGGGTTTTTAAGAAAAACCTCGAGCTCAGTCTTCGTTCGTTCTCACGCTCGAAAATATATGAGAATGTAACAGAGTATACTTTTTCTCGTCTTTTTGTACTCGTCATGGTAACACGAAAACGATGAACGTAAAGGAGTATCCTTTAAGCTCTTTTCACGCTCCATAAAAACGAAAATATTTCTGAGCGGTCTTGTTCTTTTCACGCTCGTTAAAGTTTTTGAAGAAAACATTCGATGGGTGATAGTTTATCACTTTTTCGGTCTCATCAAACTCTTTTACAAAAAACGAATTGGGAGAGTTCTCTTTAAGTGTTTTTCAGACTCTCAAAACATGAAAACCCCCCAAGTTTTCTATCCTTGGACTCGTTAAACAAACATCGAAAGACCCATAATGGGACCAAACCACTCCTTCCTAGGGTTCATTAAATATACTTTGAGGGACTCATCCGAAGGATGAGCTTACATCAACAAGCATATGTTATCCTCCTCAAGCTTTTGTAAAAATAAAGAGGTACTCACTAGAAATGGTGGGGGGGATTTTGGGAAAGGGATGTGTTTTCGTATTCATATTAATGGCATTAAGCATTGCTCTTGAACACGACACCCCCTAGTCATCATTTTAATCTGGGTTGGGAAATCCATTTTTCTCTCATTCGACTTGTTACAAGGTCATATCTTGGGTCATCTTTGAGTTAGTGTTACCGAGTCCTTGGTCATGTCATTCATATGTTCAAGAGAAGTTCACATGATCCCTCTATTGAGTTGGCCATCTACAGTTGTCCATTCTTACTATGTTGGCCTTCCCTGTGTCCATTTCAACTCGTATTCATACTTTGTTTCACCCTCAAAATCTGTTACTTATTTCATGTCATTGATGGGGGCTACATCAAATCCCTCCTATGACGATTCTTGTTCCGTCGAATCCAACTCATTATCCGGAAATGAGACTTAGAAATCATTTAGTACCTTGGAACCTGCATGCCTTAATGGTAGGTCTCTTCACCTTTGACAAGGGTTTCACATCATTGATCCCTAATCAAGAGATTTCGTCGAGTGCTCGACTTCGACTCATTCATTTTCATTCGTTCGGATTTTACTTCGATACCTTGGGAGTCATTGACATCAATGGTGATTTCCCTCGCACTTGTTAACAATTTTCATCAATGATCAGTAATCAAGTGGTTTCTACCATGTTCGACTTCAGCACATGTAATCGCATGGCTAGATTCATACTTTCAGGTGACGATATTGAAGACCCTGGGTCTCATCTTTTTTATCCAGGCTGTGATGGAGTATGTATGATTTGTATCGTCACATAGATCCACTTTGTATTTCATGTGGCTATGCCATTGGTCAAGTCCTCTCACATAGATCCACAATGTATTTCTGGTGGCTATGTAGCATTTTGACGACATGGATCCATAGTGTATGATTGGTGGCCATGAACTACATTTATGATTCCATTCATTTGTGATCTGAGCATGGAAATGCCTACCTCAGAACTGGTATTATATTTTGTAGATGCTTGGTTGTTTATAGGTTTTCGATTAGGTGTGCTCCTTGTTTCTGACACACACACACACATTTTACAAAGTATTTCGACTGTCACAAATTCCGATCTCATACTTTGGGGGGCATTCTGTTACACATGATTTTGGTCACTCTGGTGATGTCTCTACAAGTGATGTATTCAGGCTCCCACAAGGACTTTTTGCCTGAGAAAAGTAACTGTTGTCTTCTTCCAAAAAACATATTTTTAAGATGAGTTCGCAGGATGCCTATATTACAGGGTGCGAAAATCCTTCATTCTCGCAGGCAACCCAAACTTAGGTTGTGAATTGTTCGCAGTATTCTCTATAGGTAGGGTGCGAACCTGTTTCAAATCTTGGAAAAGAGAAGAGGTCATGAAGGTTCTAGAAGGGAATCTTCTAGAAAATGAGTTGGCATTCACATGGTTGGCATCCTACTGACTTCTCAGATTTAGTGGGATCATCCTCATCCATTTAACCATCTCTCCTTCTCCTGTATATTGAAAGGTTTCTCATGGAAAAGTTTAAGCTAGATTGAATGAAGAATTGATGAAAGAATTGTGTGAAGAAATCTGCTGGATAGAAGCTTGAAGACTCTATTTGGTCTATCAAGTGGTATTGGACCTTCTTCTGCAAATGTAGAGAAAGTGTGTGTGTTGGAACCGAGGGTCATTGAAAGGAATCTTGCGACATCAAGGCGATATGGTTGTATCTTCTACTTTCATTTAATATAATACAATAGCATGTCCCTTTCCCATAAAATCACTCTTATTTTATTGCATAACTCCTTGATCATATGCATAGGTTGACATTGAATGTACTTTGCTATATTCACTTTGGTTGGTTTGTGTTGTCTTGGACCTGATTTCATAAGATCATCGGAGCGAAGCGAGAACAACAAAGACCTGAGGAAGCGATATAAAGGTATGTCACTCATTCCTTATTAGTAGTAGATTCAATGAATGCAACTTAGAGAAAGATTCATGTCATGTCCTATTTTTTTCTAGATCCAGGTGGATCTAGGGAGATTTGTTAGTGTCCGCACCTACCGATTTATCCAATAAAACCCACTAAAAGACTTTTTGGTCCTCCAAAAGGTTACAACAATGGACCTTACTAGTTATATACTCATAAAGACAAAGAAAAACACTATGTTGTACAAAAATGATGTTATAGAAGGTCATCATTTCAACATGTGTGATTACAATAATGGAATAAAAATACAATGAAGTTGTGACATCCACTTTTGGAAAAACCAAGTGGCTAGTTTATTTCCTTCATGGTGTTCCTCTTGCTTCACTGGTAATCCTTCTTTCTTCATGAGTACATGTGAAATCCTTTTCTCCCTCTTTGGACGAAGCTCTAGATTAAGCTTCCAACAATTAGCCTTTTGATGCCCACCCCTGTTGCAATACGTGCAGTGAGTTTTTCGCATCCAAACCTGTTTACCCTTCTCTTTCTTTTTTTGTGGAGTTGAGTCTTTATGTCGTGCTTCCTTCCTGGTCGACATAAAATTCCTGTACAAAGATTGTCTCTTCCAACACTTGGAAACACAATGCTTGGGTGAATGAAAAAAAGTACATGGATACATATTCCACAAGTTTCGGATTACATGATTATGTTCTTTATAATCAAAAAGAGAATTGGTAAAAACATGACCATTATACCTTCCTTGTTGATCTTCACTTTTCTTTGGAGATGACTTGTATTCACTACCACAATCAAGGAGTGATACACCATCACCTTTCGTGAAGTGCTCCTGCAATGACTTAGGCTAGCCATTTGAAGAATTACTTGCTTCCAAAGTTTTGGAACCCATCTTGGAGGATGCTCCAATCTCCACTTCGCCATATCCCAATCCTAAATATCGAGGCCTTTCCACAACCTCAATGGGATTAACTATACCATGCTCCTCAATTCCAAGGCCCTTTCCTTCATAACCCATATTGGTTGGCAATCTCAAAACTATACCTATTGTATGTTTTTCAAATGCACCAAAACCATATTGATGGGAACAAGGATAATTCGATGAATGACCTTCACTACATACCTCATAGATGTTTTCTGAAACTGATGTAGAAGGCACTTCATTCAATCCTTCTTTTCCTTTTTTGTTCTTCGAATATTTCACTTGAACTGATCTCTTTCGTTCCAAGTAGTCTTCATACAACACTTTCACCATATCAAACATGGCAAGAAGATCTTTTCACATATCATTCTCATCTTGCGAAATTCCTTCTGTAGATTCCATTTTCTCCCTTGAGATCAACTCTTCCATGGTAAACATGCAAAACTCAAATTCCAACCATCAACTAGCTCTGATACCACTTGATCCTAAAGGATCTTTTACATGAAAATGGTTGAGTTATTATGAATGTGATAATCAACCATTTAGGAAGCCGAATGAATGAGGAAGAATTATAGAAGAAATATAGCATCCATATGAACATGTACAGATCTGTAAATAAGTATAAAACAACAGCAAACCATAACACCAATGTGATAAGGGAGTTCGACAATCTCACCTACGTCTCTAGGCCTTTGTCTCAATGGGAGAGGCTTTATTATTTCTATTATAAGATTTAAAATTACATCACAATAGTGCCAAAAGGTTACAAAACTAATCTGGTCTTATTCTACTAGATCTCTAGATCCCAACAGAAGAAACGACACTCAAATCGGATGATCGGAGCTCCCAGAAATGGCCCACAAAGGTGCGCTCCTCAACGACTTCCCTACATAATTTGGCTCAACAATATTATAGAATAAACCTATTCTAAACCTCCTCCCATGGCCTCAAGAAGGCCTGGCTTATATAGATATGAAGTTTGTAACCATCTCCCAACTTCCCCCAAATATCTCGCCTCAAAAAGGGCACACTATCCCCCAATATTGGCCAAAAATCTCCAAAATTGCTCATAAAATCAATTAATATCACTATTATATAGTGATAAAACCCACTTTTGGAGAAATATTGGGCATAGACTCTTATGCGTTGGCCCCTGGGCATATGGAGGCCCTCCATGTGTTCTAACATTGGTCCTTAGCATGTCGGCCCCCAAAGACCTTCTCCTGGTCGCATGCTTTTGTGCCATGTGTCCACATTTTAGCCCCTATTCATCTGCGCGTGATCCAACTGGTGTAGCCCACGGTTTATCCCTTGGTCAGTGGGCTAGACCGACCGACCAGGGATAACCCATATCCATGTGCTAACAGTATGGTTATGACCAGGTCATATAGGACAAAATTTGTAAAGCCCAAAACTGGGGGCTATCTCTTAGCATTCACGCCAATGGATTTAGTGTAGGCTTAAGGTTCCAGTGGTATGGTCATATGAACATGTCAAGGTTTGGGGCTAGGCCCCAGCCCTCACTCCCCTGGTTTGAACCAACACTTAAATGTAAATATAAGTTTTCCCCTTTGTACACAATCGGAAAGGGGTATATATATATATATATACATTCTTATGACTCAATTTCCCTATAATAAACATAGGGTATATCATTATTAATATCATTTATGTCCTTATTTGTAGCATATTTTCCAACTGAGCAAGTTACAAAAATTTCAACTATCTATTTAACACACCAATCATAAATACATAAATAATAAATAGAGACATAGATAAAATAAGTATATTTATAACTAATTCTATTACTATATAACAATAATATTATCCATCCATATAAATATCTCTACCACTCTAACTATATTTTAACAAATTTTTTAACTAACCTTGTTCCAAGTCACCACATTCATTATTAATCTATTAACTATCTTCTTATCTATCCATATATAAAGTAAAATTAAATTTATAAAAAAACTTTTACCATACCACCACTTTATTTTCATTCTAATTATATGTCTCCTTATTAATCCAATTACATAAACAGACCTAAGTTTATCAAAACATTTCACCATTCCAACACTTATTTATTAGTCCATGCACTTCGGGCAGTAGGGACTAATAGTAATCGATTTTCTGTTTTCTTATTAACTTGACACGAAAATCAATGCATATTGATTGTTTTAAACAAAGTTTTTGGAAAATCATAAGATTTAGACTGTACTTTAACCTAAGTTTTCACTTCCCCCTTGTTACACCTCAAAATTACTCACTTCACAAGTGTCACAAGTGTCGTCATTAGTGTCGCAAGTGTCGCATCTTGACTACAAGTGTATAAGTGTTGCTAACATCATACTGCCTTCTTGCCTATGTATTTCCTCCAACAACATGATAGGGACACTTAGGACACCTCAAAGATTAGTTGTGAAGAGGAGGAATCAACCTACTAGAAATACAAGTCTCTTGCTATTGGAAGAACCACTAAAAATTGATTTTCAGAGAGGAGTGCTCCCCTATACACTGTCAGGGGGTGCTATAACACTTTGTCCACCCTTTTGGGGGGAGTGTTATAACACTAGCACTTGATTTCCTTCTCTTGGAGAGCGCTATAACGCTCTGATGCATTTTTTGGAGGAACACTACCTATTCTAGGCGAAAATTGGTTTGTTGAGAAGAATGAGGGAAATATCCCCTCAATATATGAAGGCAGTTGGATTTGAATCCTTGGTCAAGCCATGATCTTAGGGCAGATCCATAACTGGAGAAGAAAAATCCTCAACTTACCTCAAAGATATCTCAAGTAGTTGGGCCTCTCCAAGCCTATTTAAACAAGCCTTCTCATGGCGAAAAGAAAGGGGAAAAAGTATTTTGAAGCATCCAACATATGATCTCATGAAGAAGGTACCTTTCAGAACATCAACATTCGATGTGTGGACTATTTGAGCAAGGGTTTGGACGAGGAAGTCTTGAAGAAGCTACTGCACTCACATCTATGGCTGTAAGCATTCTTTATTGTTGTTCTCTTTAATCTAATATGCTTGGCCTGTTTCTTTCAAATCTGTGTTTGATCTCACATGAATTTATCTCTAATAGATAGGTCTATTTCGAGCTAATCTCATTAGAGTAGGAAGTTGTTCGTACTTTTGTTTGTCTACAGGGCTTATCAAGGAGCGTAATATTGGAGCTCAACTCGGACCGTGCAGGGAAAAAAACTGGTAAAAGGTACTTCTTTTCTCCTTCCTCCTCACACATTAGTTTATATAGATCTAAAAGGAATTCAGTGTCCATGATAAGCATCTTTTGTCTTAAGAGTTAAGAGTCTATCTCTCAAGAGGAGATCTACCTATCCGCAAGGAGATTTTCCTTCAATAGAAATTGGCGACTCCCCCGGGGATCGAATCAAAACTTTCAGTTTTGGTTTTCCTCAGAGACCTTTTCTTACCCTTTTTTATTTTTAGACCTTGTTCACCCCATATGTTTGATTTCATATGCTGATTGACTCCTTACCCCATCACATTCATCTTGATTGCCAAAGTTCAACTGAGTTTTTGGGTTTTTTGGACAATTTTCTGGGTTTTAGGACACCAGCGCTCCCCTACCTTGTTATCAAGGTGCCAGTGCTCCCTGAAGGTCTTAGACAAAGTGTTATAACGCTCTAGTTCCCCTTATACGAGAGTGCCAACCTCTCTTTACAAAAATCCTTTCCAGAATTGTCTTTTCTGAAGACTAGTCTCTGTTTTTTCACTTGCTGAGCTTCTTTGTGATTCAATGCTTCTTCCTATTGACCTTTGACATCCTTCCTTCTGAGGAATAAGAACTTTGTTGTTCATATTTTGTATCCTTCTTCCTTATTTTGAGTTTTTCTATTGTTGAGAACATGGAATCGATCCGTTTCTTTCTTCTCTCTTATCCAACTGAGCAGGAACTCTGGTGAAGGGCATCGTAAATCTGTGAATCATCTCATTTGGTTTTTTGAGGTCATTGTTCTTGAACATATCTTTTTTGTGTGAATTGCTTGATTTTCTTTGTTATCTTTTGTTTTATTTTTCTTCTTGTTTCAATCATAGCAAGAGGGTGTGTTGTTTGTGCGAATTTTGCTTATGCTTGTCTGAATCTCCTTGATCTGAAAGGGTAGTTGGAAGGAGAATTTTTTGCATTGAATTAATATTCATTCGCATACAAACGACAAAAAATACATCTTAGTGATTGGTTTTCATATTAGAAGGCATTTTTGAAATTTTTTTAGCATTGCATTGGATTCGATTGAGAACCAATTGATTGAGTACATTCCATATTAGTGTTTGATAGTGAAAATGACTCTTTCTCTTTCCCTTAAATAGGCGTTCATTGAAAAGAAATGATTGCTTATCATATTTCATGCATTTTTTGGGAATTTGAGTCATCATTCCATCAGTTTCACTTTCATACACCCTTTGAGTAAAGAACAGCTGAAAAACGAACGCTAATTAAAAATTATCTAGAACACTTTTGTTTTTAGGATGTTCCACCAACAGTAGACTAGGGTTAGCACTTTGGATTAGGCTATGAGTACAACTCTCCAAAGTTTTCAAAACAAACATTAGAATCCTGAGCTAGGGAGAGTCAAATCCAATTGTCGTATTGATTTTCTGGGATCCCCCTCTCACACAGGGGTTATGCACGAGGTTGCATTCGGGCAAATTACAAAGATTATCCCTCTGTGGTTCAACTGTTTGTAGTGGTCAAATCGTATATTAGGGGTCACTTGGAGGTATACCCACGATTATGTGTGGAATCCTCTCAGGTTGATTTTGGACTTGTTATCCTGCCCATACGTTTTGGATCGTACTGTCGACTGTACCCGCCCAGAGACTCACTGGGAATTGGTGTCTTTAGTTGCCATAATATTTAGGTACTTACAAAACGTGAAGGTGAAGGGAAGTCTCACTGTACCTGGAATAAACATTGGTCAAACTCACTCGGTCTCCTTGGAGGGTAAATCCACAATTACTACGTGGAAGCTTGCACCAAGGTGAAAGTCCGTTAAGCAGGTCGCCATTGTAACTATTCCACCATATCCTATCCCCTTCTCGACTTGATCACGCGACATTGGATTTCATCACCAAATAGTATGATCATCGAGAGAAGTTTTGTTTGCTTGGTTGATTCCTAGATTTTATTAGCATATGTTGTTTCTTTTTGTTAGTTTGCCCTAGATTTTCAGTGTGTTCTGTTATTCTCCACAATTGAGCCTGTAGATGATAACGTTCTTCTCTGATCATGTAGGATGAAAGGGCTATCTCTAGAAGGCTATCAACCCTTACCTCCTAAACCTCCATAAGACAACTACCATAGAGAGGTAGAAAATCAATCCAACGCTGGAAGTGTTATTGCTCCTCTGTTAGATAAATTAGAAGGTGCTTTGGTTACGGTTGACAATCCCACTACATCTATGTTGGTAACCCCTCTCAAACCACTTTTGGCTCATCTAGACTCCCTTGGGAACATCATAGACAAAGAGGTCCCATGATTACCAGAAAGGACTTTTACCGAGACATATATGGGATCCACAGAACCAATCTTTGGTGATGAGTATAGGACTCCTATTCATCCTAGCACCGAGTAGATACCAATCCCACACCTTCTCGTTCTGTATGGAGGACTTAATTGGGACGTGATCTCTATGAACATTTAGAATCCTTTCGATAGCCCTTTCATCCTCATGACCCTCCTAGTGAAACAAGACCATCCGGTCAAACCATGAATCACCCAGTCGATCAGGTTATTAACCCTACTGTTACACCATCAAAAGTCCATCCTAATGATGGACTCATCACCTCTACTCATCTCCAAGGCACTTCAATCTCTACCCACGTTTCTACAAGCTTTTACTCTACAACTCCACATGTTCCACATGATCCTATTGGGACATCTCTTCAGCTGAGAATGCAGACACCTTCTAGCCCAACACAACCAGCTGGAGGGAAACCACCATTTAACGAACCTTTCCCTCCTGGAGGAATACCTTTCCATGGTGGGCCTACCCCTCTCGGGGGACAACCCCCTTTTCATGCTCCTCTTGGAGGGCAACCTCCATTTTCCAGTCATACCCCGGTTGTAAATCCACCGCCGGCAGGGGGGAAACCTTCGTTTACTAGAAACCCTTCACAATCCCGGGGAGTATCTTCAGGAGGCACTTTCATTCAACCCCACGTTGGGGGGAAATCATCTCATAATCCACTAGGAGGAGTATCAAATCCTATTCCTTCCGGAACGTCTTACGGACAACCTTATCTAGGTGGTATCCCAAACACCACCTGGAGTTCTCCGGGACCACAGTCTTATCCTCCTCATTGGTCTAATGTGTATCTGCCTCCGGGATATACTCCTTACCATTCTCAGGGGAAATTTTTTTATCCTCCTCATGGGCAAGCAAATCACCCGACCTATAATGCTCAGACCCCACCAGGTTATGCAAATGTTTCTCATCCATAATCGAATCTTGTTTATCCTGGCCAACAAAAACCATATGTAGGAGGACCTACTAGTTACAACTATCCACCTAACCCAGTTTATGGTCCTACTGGTGTTCCTATGCCGCACCAGTATCATCTGCAAATTAACCGATAACTACCTTTCCTTGCGACTCTGGATCTCCCAGACTTGTCTCGGTTAACTAATGATCCTATTTTTCATTCACCGGTTTGGCCAGTCATTCCAGCTAAACTTCCTTCTGATATTCCAAAATTTGACGGAAAATCTGGTGAAGATCCAAACAACCATGTGATGACTTTCCATTTGTGGTATTCATCAAACTCCCTCATGGATGATTATGTACGTTTGTGTCTTTTCAGGCAAACACTTACAGGCTCAGAAGCAAAGTGGCATATTGAACTACCATGTGCTTCTTTTCATGATTTCAATTCCCTCGCCATGTCTTTCTTCACGCACTTTCAACTACCTATTCGCTATGAGACGGGTACTGAATTCTTGACCTCCCTTCGTCAAACTAACTCTGTGCATATCTCTGATCATATTCATGAGTGGAGGCAACGATGAAGGATGATCAAGGCAATCATTCCTGACATATTATTGGTGAATGGCTTACTAAATCACTTTTACCCCCGATCGCTCGCGATGTCGCTATGGCTGGCGCGGTCATAGAGAAGCAAGCCATCTCTCAGGCTCAGTATTTAGATTTGGTTTATTCCCAATATAGTACTTTGTATGATTTGTTTCCAAACACTACTCAAGATAATACTGATCCATCTAATCTGCCATCCTCATCTCATGTGAATGGTGTTATCGGTTTCGTCAAAACTCAATCTTTTTCCCAATCGACCACACTCTCCTCTACCTCCCCCCACACTCAGATTTCTAAGGTGAATGCAGTTCAATTTGCCCCTTCACAACAATCTAGAGGTAAGAAGAAGACAAAGAATAAATCAAAAAATAACAATGAACAACCAAAAAATCAAACACCTGCTACCGAAAATCAACCACAATGGAAATTGAAATTCCCATGTATCATTTGTGGTGACGATCACTACACTCGAGACTGTCCACTTCACATTGAAGTGGCCAAAATTTTCCAAGGAAAGTCACAACCCACTGTGCTTACTCAGCCTTTTCCAGAACAACAATCCATGGTTGCTGAAACCCCCTCTCCTGGGGGCAGTTCAAGCCGTCCTAATGATGAGGCCTCGTCGAGTGAAAATATTTGTATGTTTAATGGGATTAATTTGACCACTCACTCTAAGACATACAACACACCAGGTAACCCTGACAAAGGAAAAGACATTAATGGTATCGGTAATTTAAAGGATCCATCATCATCCTTCATTAGTCTTCCATCGATTAATCCTCCATCTGGACCACTTCAGATTGAGAAACCCAGGTTTGACTCTATCTTACGCCCTCCTAAGATAACTATCCGCAAAGCTACCTTTAATCCTAGTTCATGTGTCGCCCAGAACTACAACATTGTTGAAGATTTGGCTCAAGCACCGTGTGCTATGTCTGCGTTAGAAGTTCTACATCACTGCCCTAGTCAACGTAGAACGCTCTTGGCCGCTCTTTTCGCTGTTGATCCTGAGTCGTCCAACCAGATCATGTTTAACCTAGACAATTATGTGTCTCGACTCTCCCACCAACTTGCTTTCCAAGTTGATGTTGTTGTTCACAATCAAAAAATCCATAGAACTATTCTGGATGAGGGATCCTCGACTTGTGTCATGTCTTTGGCGTGTTGGAAAGGTTTAAAATCACCAGCACTCTCTCAATCCCCAACGATGTTAAACCTTTCCACACTCTATAATCATGAAAAATCTTCGAGTTTTCTATCTTTGGACTCGTTAAACAAATATCAACAAGCCCATACAGAATCAAACCCTTACTTCTTCCAGTTCATTAAACAAAGGAAGAGGAACTTATCGAAGGTAATTTATATCGAGCATGTGTTACCCTCCTCGAGCTCGTTAAATTAAAAAGAGGTACTTGTCTATTTGGATGGGGGAAAAAATTGAAAGAAGCAAGCCAAGCATTTTTTTAGAACATTACCAGCAACTCTTAGAGTCGCCCTTGAACATGGCACTTTGTCTTTGCGCACATCTTAATCCACTGAACCTCTGCACTAAATCAATCCTCTGAGTTTTTCTTACTCCTTTGGGTCACCCGAAAAAAGTCACAGTATCCACTGCATTATCATGTTTTGGTCTGTGTCATGTTTTTGTTGTTGTGCCTCAGTGTTCAAGGGAAGTATCCGCCTCAAGAGTCATCCATCACAAATATCTTGTCTCAATACCCATGTTAGTCCATGTTCATTTGATCTACCAATTACATCTCTATGTCCGTTTCATGTCACTGATGGGGGATACATCAAGGCCCCCCTTCCATGAGTCTATTCCTATCGACTTCAACACATTATCTAGGAACTAGACTTAGAAACCAATTAGTACTTTGGGACCTGCATGCCTCAATGGTAGGCCTCCTCACGTTCGACAATGGGTTTACATCATTGACCTCTGATGGGATGATTCCACGAATGTTTAACTTCATCTCATCCATTCATGTTCGTTGGAATGTACTAGGGTACCTTGGGAATCATTGACATCAATCGTGATTTCCCCGACGCTTGTTAACGGTTTACATCATTGACCGATAATCAAGTGGTTTTTTCCATATTCGACATTAGGACATCTATTCACATGGTTAGATTAGTACTACATCAGGATCAGTAAGAAGACCCCGGGTTGAGTGATCACTCTGATATGTACTTTTCCCAGGTTGCAATGGAGTTTCTCTTGAACAATGACACATATACTGTCACATAGATCCACTTTGTATTGGTCGTGGCTATGTCTTGTCATATCGTAGATCCACAGTGTATTTTCAGTGGCTATACCTTTTATCAATATAATTATGGATATGCAATGTATTTATGGCGGCCATACCTTGAAAGTCTCTATCACTCAAGCATAGGTATGCCTGCCTTGGGTTTGAAGCATGTCTTAATATTTTTTTGATGGTTGTGTGCAACTTCTGTCAAGTTCTCTAAGCCCGCACCCTTGCTTGAAAGTCTACAAAGTATTTCAGTTATCAGTTCTCGTCTTCTAACTTCACACTTTGGGGGGCAATCTGTTACACCTCAAAATTACTCACTTCTCAAGTGTTGCAAGTGTCGTCATTAGTGTCGCAAGTGTCACATATTGACCGCAACTGTATAAGTGTTGATGACATCATACTGCCTTCTTGCCTATGTATTGCCTCCAACAACATGACATGGACACTTAGGACACCTCAAAGATTAGTTGTGAAGAGGAGGAATCAGTCAACTAGAAATGCAAGTCTCTTGCTATTGGAAGAACCACTAAAAAATGAGTTTCAGAGAGGAGCGCTCCCCTATACACTATCAAGGGGCGCTATAACACTTTTTCCACCCTTTTGGGGGAGCGTTATAACACTAGCACTTTCTTTCCTTCTCTTGGAGATATCTATAACTCTCTGATGCATTTTTTGGAGGAGCGCTACCTATTCTAGGCGAAAATTGGTTTGTTGAGAAGAATGAGGGAAAGATCCCCTCAATATCTAAAGGAAGTTGGATTCGAATCCTTGGTCAAGCCATGATCTTAGGGAAGATCCATAACTAGAGGAGGAAAATACTCAACTTATCCCAAAGATATCTCAAGTAGTTGGGCCTCTCCAAGCCTATTTAAACCAGCCTTCTCATGGTGAAAAGAAAGGGGAAAAAGTATTGTGAAGCATCCAACCTATGATCTCATGAAGAAGGTATCTTTCGGAACATCAACATTCAGTGTGTGGAATGTTTGAGAAAGGGTTCGGATGAGGAAGGATTGACGAAGCTTCTACACTCACATCTATGGTTGTAAGCATTCTTCATTGTTGTTCTCTTTAATATAATATGCTTGGCATGTTTCTTTCAAATCTGTGTTTGATCTCACATGAATTTGTCTCTAATAGATAGGTCTATTTC
The DNA here is from genome assembly GCA_009831015.1 of Picea engelmannii. Lineage (NCBI taxonomy): Eukaryota > Viridiplantae > Streptophyta > Pinopsida > Pinales > Pinaceae > Picea > Picea engelmannii. The sequence continues at coordinate 565,723 of ML783621.1, read as the reverse complement.
GAGCTAATCTCAGTAGAGTAGGAAGTTGTTCGTACTTTTGTTTGTCTACAAGGCTTATCGAGGAGCATAAGATTGGATCTTAACTCGGACCGTGTAGGGACAAACACCGGTAAAAGGTACTTCTTTTCTCCTTCCTCCTCACACATTAGTTTATCTAGATCTAAAAGGAAGTCATTGTCCATGATAAGCATCTTCTGTCTTAAGCATTAAGAGTCTATCTCTCAAGAGGAGATCTACTTGTTCGCAGGGATATTTTCCTTCAACACCCCTCTTATTTGGCCTCTTCCCGAGGCAAGGGATGAAGAAAATGGTCTTAAACTTAGAGAACACGGATATTATTTAGAGTATAGCTTGCAAGCTAGATTAATGCTAACTTTCAATTTAGCATTAGTTCTAAACATTAAATGTTTAGAAGCACATGTATAGTCCATTTCTGGATGCAAATTCTCTAACATATATTTTGTTCACTCGCTCGTGATCTTCCACCTACATCACATGAAAACATGTTTGTTGTCATTTCTGAGTCTTTGTTGTCACTTCCAAGTGTTCGTTGTCATTTTTGAGTCATTCTAAACATTAATAATAACTCTCTCACTTAGTGTGGGCTTGTTAGACAGAAACTACACCGCAGGTGCACATGTTGTTGGTGACATTCTCTCACCCCAAGGAACTGCACATGCTACTGGTGAATGTGAACTACACATGCTGCTAGTGCTGGTGAATGTTAGGGAACTGTACATGCTACTGGTGAATGTGAACTGCACATGTTGTTGGTGAATGTTCTTGAGGTATGAATTCCTTGAGGACAGCTAGCCTCATCCTTCACTTTGGTGTTGTACGTCTCATCCATTACCCATTGATACATGAGGTAAATAAAAATCAGAAAACTCAAAAAATCAGAGCACCACAAATCCCATATAAAACATATAGATTTCCAATACCTGATGCTTGTCATTAGCATTCGCATGGACCAAAACGACAGACCCATTACAGATCGCGAGTGAAAATTCAGGATTAGTCTTGGTAAAGGCTCTCGCGACTTGCCCTCGTGGAAAAATGAGCTCGCCTCCAGGTCGCGGGAATGAACCCCCTGGAGGACCGTAGCCAGGTCGCTTGAATGAATCCTCGGAAGACCCACTTCTTGGTCGCGGGAACTAATTGAAGGGAGTCTCACATTCTGGTCTCTGAAACCTTATTCTTGAGTGATTTTGAGTCACTCCACCCTTTTCCTTCCACCTGGGTGTTTAACACCTTCTCTATGCCTTTATTCAGATTATTTTCGTCATATGGGTCTAAACTATAAGTGAGATTCCCAGGGAGGCTCACGGTTCCCGAGCCCTTATCCCTAGACATGTAAAACATATGAGTAGTTCTAGAAAACCTTGACATTCACTCCTTCATATCTAAAGAATAAATCCACGGCATCAAAACAGAAAACAAGCCAGGATGCAGTGAAGGATTTTCTTACTTGTTGCTTGCTTGTGGGTCGAGATAGATAGCGTGGTTTTAGAAATAATGATTCTAATGAATAATATTCGAGCTGTCTTTTGGTTGAACATCTGTATCAGTGTATGAGTTCCATGAATATAATTGACACCTAGATGACTACATGTATGAGCATGCATTATCATTATTACATGGCCTATAAAATTTTATTGTTACGTATATAATATTTATTAATGATTAATATGTATCTCAACCACGATTCCCCTAGATCACTAAGGGTTTGAGCTTGCACTTTCCTTATGCGAGTATCTTGTTGACAGAACCACTCCACGAAACTAAAATAATCATCGTAATCCATAGGAAGGTGATTCTCCGGAGCGAGCCGGTAGCCTACTGAAATTATCATCGATTTTATCTCAGAAGCCAATCTGCAAATGAACACATGCTAAATAGACCATGTCGGTGAACCCATCATGAATCCTCCCCTGTGGAATTATATGCCAAGTGAAAATTTTCCACATATGTGCTCATTTGTCGAATCTGATCTGGGAAGATACAAGTGTGCCCATACATGAGTGCCTGCATCTATAACGACATCTCTTGAAGCCACAGCTTCATCCAGTTTTTCATATGGGGGGACATTGGATACACAGTGGGAGAACCTTTCCACAGAGACGTCTCTGTACACTCTTATGAATCCTTCCAGTTCCTCATCCACTTTGTGTGCCTCGTGCACAAGGTGGGGAGTAGTCTTTTCCACAGGCCTAATTGTCTTTGGATCTACCGAAATGGTATCCATATAAACCTAATTTTCTACACTTCCAAAAATATTTCTGGGAGAACATGATGTTATGTAAGTAATGGGGATTGGATTTGTGTGCGAGAAAAGCTTCCTCTATGTAATATTAGTCACCTACTCTTTAGAAAATTGTACCATTGACTGACTGGTGGAGGGACGTCTGACTATGATTTTGACAATGCTTACCACTATGTTGTTGTGCATGAGGACTCACATTTATAGTGAGTATCAAGAGAAGAGGAGAACGCTTCGTTAACCTTTTTTAATCCACTGGTCGGCTACCAAGTATCAACGGTTAAGCGAGAATACAAATTAGCTTAAAATAACAGCTAACACATTTCGAAAGTTTCAATTTCTATAATCATCCTTCATCCCCTTTTAAAGTGTCAATATTTATAATAGCTTATATATTCAGACACTTTTATTCAATTGAATTCTTTGACACTAAATTTTCTGAGAAACACTTTTATGTTTTCATTAAAAAATGATTTCATATAATCATAAATGCTTTTACAATCTTAATTTTTTTGTCCCTTATAAATACAGTCTCTGACTTAATTTATTATTTTTCAGATATCATTGGAGACTTGTTTATATAGAAGCAACAATTCCCTGGGATTTCTGCCTTCTTAGTAGGGACTTGTTTCTCTGCAACTACCCTTGTTAATCTAATAAACATAAATGGACCTAAGTTTATCAAAACATTTCACCATTCCAACACTTATTTATTAATATAATAAACATCCCTTGTTACTCCAAACATATGAAATGATAGAAATTAATTTAAAATTCTATAACTATATGAATTCCCATAAAAAAATTATTTAAAACCAAAACTAAATGATTTTCATGGTAATGTCTTGACATTTAAGGAATGGAAGTAACTTCAAAATATTTTATTTCATTTTCTTTTTTTGCAAACCATACAATTAGTTACTTAAGGATTGGGTGGACAAGTGGAGGTTAAGATCGAATATTTAAGTCACAATCTCTACTCCTCTGAAGGTAAATTGACAAAAGTTTGGGGAAAATCTCCAACTGAAGTAAACAACATGATATTAATTAAATATCACTCTTGTCAATGCATAGCATGGTTACTGCTAACTGTTACACGATAAAATAGAAGTAAATCTCTGTCTCTGTTGGGAGTTGGAACGAACAGTAGAATGTCACCTCTATCATCATAGGAAAAATTTAAGCAAGTAAAACTGTGAGACGTATCGTTGTGGGAAAAATTCGTTGATTGTACCATCATCTCGATTATTATTTTAAAATAAAGACATTGGCAACACAACAACAATTATAAGGCATTCATAATTTCGTTGTCCGTCAGTGACCCCACGGGCTAATAAGATTTTCGCTGACTAACATTGATATATTGTCTAACATATATAAACTTGTAGTATGATAAATATACAAATTGTTCTCCATTAAAATATCCATATATATGATCTATAAACGAGGTGCTATCTATGTCAAATGCAATCTGCAAACAATAATTGCCTGCATACGATTGGTTGTCTATAAAATTATTGCCATAAAAATATTAGTTGTCATGCAGGTCGTTGTCTAAATAACAACGGATGAAATTATAGATATCATAATGACATAGTTGTGAGGTTATCACTATGTAAAGGAAACCACAGGGAAGGGTTGGGTAAAAAACATAGTGTATTCACATAACTAATCGCATGATATTAATAAATAGCATGGCATAACAGTTAAATCAAAGGGTAAATACCATGGTTATACAAACTTGCTATCAAATGTATACCATATAAACGGCTTCGATTATAACTCAGTCTCACCCTATATATCAATTTGTGGTCACTCTCATTCACATTAAATTTGCAAAGGTAAGATTAAGTCGTTTTTCAAGAAAGAATTATAAAATCGTTGCCATACCATAAATTTAAAGTTGCCAATATGCAATAACTAAAAATGGTTGTCCTAAAATGACGGTTAAACTCATAGTCGAGATAGATATAGAATCATTGTCATAGATTGCAATGGTTTCCCATTAAAGGATGGGTTTCCAACATTGGTACGTAGAGTTAAATGTCAAGTGGTAAAATAGCAGTGGTCACAGGTAGTGGCAAGAATATCATGCAGAAATCGCAAAGTAGAGTTGCCAAGGTAAAATCACAGAGGTGAATTCGTAAATCAATAAATTAAAAACATTGTCACAATATCCCAGTCACAGTCACTATGTAAAAACAACAATCATCACCTAATAAAATTGTAGTCAATATTAAATCGTAGTCAATAAATGTAAATGACAGTCAAATACCCAACCCATCACCGAGATTTATCAATAAAATCGCCAAGATGGTACCAACAAGTGCTTGGATTTATCAAAAAATCACAAAGATTATTCCAAGGAAGCGTTGGGTGACAAGCCAGGAAATCGTAGAGATAATCAACAAAAACGCATAGATAAAAGATAAAAAATATGCAAAGGTATTCAATCGCAAGAAGGCACAAGACAATCAATCAACCAGGAACAATCAACTGGGGTAGACAGCTGGGAAAAAACATCCTTCGCTCATCATCCACGCACAGAAAAGCAGGGCATTAGAATCTATAGGTCTCTATTCACCGAAGTGACGACCGTCGATTCGGCTCCTAGCCGACTGCTCAGGTGTGGAATTATTATCTAGGGATGAGGACGAAAGATAAAGAAAAATCTTCTCATAATAATCAATAAAACAAAACAAAACAGTCATAGAAATCAAGGATCAGTGGTCAAGGAAATCAATTCGATGCAGGGAGTGTAAAGCTATGATGACTTTAAGTTCTCGATTAAAAATTCTAAGTAAAACACTTTTCTTCACAGAATAAAGGTACAGAAAAGAAACCGCAAGAACAATATTTATCTACCATTCAAAATAATTTCAGGTGTATCGTAGCCCAAGGTGACAACTCTGAGTCGTTGTCCCATGCACTTCGTCCAGCTCCCGCTTGCCGACCGATGTGACTTCACCGGTACCTCCCAGCCAATGCTAGGGGTACTCTTCTTCTCCCTTAGCCCCCCGAACCACAAAGGGGCCACACACACTATACCAGAGAACAACTAGCTCCTAGCTCACCTCGCAAGGTCGGGCTACCACTCGTTAACCTAGCTTGGTATTTCAACTCCCACAAGATAAGTCAGTCAAGTCAAATATTCTACAGCGTAACATTACGCATGAAGAAGATATCCATACTCCCCCTCCTCCATCCTTTTTATAGAATTTCTAAGTTATTCCTTCCCAATTTCCCAATTAATTTATTTTTTATTAATTTAATTTAGAAAAACCTCCACCACACACATGTGACCCATCCCCTTAGTTGCAGCAGAAAATAATTTCATTAATTATTTAATTACTCTTGTTTCCCTCACCCACCTAAAAGAATTCCTAAAATTGCTCCCTATATTCCCTTACACAATTTAAATGACTTACGCCCTTACTAAATTCCTAGTTGAGTTCAATTTAGAAAGTTCTTAAAGGCAAGATTCCTTACTAAGTTAGTCATTCTACTTTTTCCTTATGTTTCCCTTTTTCTTTATGTTTCCCCTTTTTCTCTTAGTTTCCTATTTCTTTTAAGTTTCCCTCTTTTCCCTTTTTATCTAAAACTTAATTTAGCAAGTGTAGAAAAATTACCTTTTACCCCTTTTCCTTTTTAATTAATAATTTTTAATTAGAAAATGTAGAAAAACAATCAATTCCCTTTTAAAATTTTAATCCCTCAATATAATTTGATTTTAATAAATTAATTGAATTGTTACCCCTTTCTCGTCACATGTTTAATTATGATTATCATTATTATTTTTACCACAAGTATCACTTATACCTAGATTTTAATTTCACTAGGTCAGGCGACATGCTATTAGGGAAATTGTTTTTAAATCTCGCCTATCATTTGTTCTAAGGCCATCTAGGTTTATTCACTTATTAGTTAACAATGTGACGTTCCCTTCAAGATGCACTAGGTGCTCCAAGGGTGCCACTCACCTCATTTTGTTTCTCTTGTGCGACGTGCCCTTCAGGATGCATTGTGTGCTCCAAGGGTGTAACTCACCTCTTTCCATTTTTCTGGCACTACGTGCCCTTTAGGATGCACTATGTGCTCCAAGGGTGCCACTTGCCTCTTTCCATTTTTATGGCGCGATGTGCCCTTCAAGACGCACTACGTGATCCAAGGGTGCCACTTGTCTCTTGACTGACTTGGTAGACATCAAAAACCCCTGGAGTCAATACTCTGCCAGGTGATCTTGTGGGAGACTAAGGGCCTATAAGGAATACATCCCCTTCCTTATTGTGCGCCCCTTAGAATCATCGTGAGCGACTTTCACAATCTTCCCTCACTGCATCGTAGGTCTTCTAGAACTAGGTAATCATTAACCTACAGTTCGAGCCACGACGAGAGTGCTAGTAGGTTATGGCAGGGCTGCTCTCCGCACCTCTCCCTCGGGTATCTAGTTGTCATGTGTCACCCCTCTACTCCACATGTGAGTCTGGTTGGCAAGCTACCATCATTCTACATCATCAATAAATCATGTCAGCAATAATAATCAATCATCATAACATCTAATCAGATGGACATATGTCATATCTACAAAAATCAACCCTAATAGTTCACTCCCTCTCTCGATCCGGAGTCCAAGGGGTTTCATCGATGCCTCTGCATCCTCGAGGTCCAAATTACTACACACTCCGGAGAATCTAGTCTATATCACTTGTCCATGTAAATACACAAAATAACGTATAATCACATCCATAATGCCTCATAATCATAATCAAACGGCCAATAGCATAATAATCTGGATCACTTGCAAGCAAGTGTCCTCAAAGAATAAGTTCACTGAGTGTGCGCAAGAGAGGGATGTTACATACACCCCCTCTTGGTCTAAACTCCATCCTGAAGTTTTAAAGTATATAAGTGTCAAATAATGTGTATCACAAAAGCATAAGTCTATCTATCAAACAAAGATGGAAACTGTTGGCGCATATCATATGTATCCTCCCAAGTCGTCGAGTGTAGACTATAGTTGTCCCACTAGACCTTGACCTGATCTATTGTTCGACGTCGTAGATGTCGAATGTGATGATCCAGAATGTGGATCGGTTCAGCCATGAGCACCCCCTCATCCAATACCTGCAAGGAACTCATGTCAATAACAGGTGTAGGATCAGTAATATAATGTCTCAAAACATATACGTGAAAACATCGTGCATATGCCTCAAATAATCAGGCAAGGCTAGACGATAGGCCACAGGCCCCTTCCTCTCCACAATCTCTAAAGGTCCCATGAATCTAGGAAATATTTTAGCTCCCTTTCCAAACTTGATCGAACTCTTATGCGGTTTTACCCATAAGAAGACTCGATTGCCAACTTTGTAACTATGGTCAACATAGTACTCATAGACATAACTCTTCTGTCGATCTTGCACTTCTTTGATTCTTTGTCTGATTTTTTTCATTTGATATTCCATTTCTTGGATCGCTTCTGGTCCCACCTGGACCCTATCCTCAAGCTAATCCCAAATCAAGGCGTTTGACATGGTCACCTGTAAATGAACTCGAAAGGTGTCATCTTAATGGTGCTTTGATAACTGTGGTTATATGAAAATTATACCACTGACAAGAATTCTTCAGAACGCTTCTATTGGTCCATCATGTACATACACAACAAGTCCTCCAAGTTTTGGTTTTCTCATGGTCTGCCCGTCTGTCTCCGGGTGATACGTGACATTAAATTTATGTTGGATTCCAAAGGCCTCTTGGAAACTAGTCCAAAAAATCATCCAGTAAACACCGATCCTCGATCAAATATAATCCTCTTAGGCATGCCATGCAGTCTCACAATCTCACTGATGAAAACTCTAGTTATATTAGGTGCCCAATACGTCGTACGCACAAGAATAAAATGATCACTCTTTTTCAGAGTGTCAACTACCACAAAAATTGAGTCGTGTCTCCTTGTCTTCAGTGGTAATCCAACATTGAAATCCATCGAAATGACCTCCCATTTCAATTCTGGAATAACGTGTGGCTATTGTAATCTTGTTGGATGTCTATGCTCAACCTTCACCTACTGACATTCTAGACATCTGGCCACATAGTTGACTATGTTTTCCTTCATTCCTTTCCAGAAGAATAAGGGTAAAAGGTCTGCCCTCATCTTCGTGACTCCTAGGTGAGACATGCACACTACTCTGTGAGCCTTGTTTAGGATCTAAATTCTAAACTCGTTGTTCAGTGGCACGTAAATTCGATTTTTAAATATCAATAGTCCATCATCATCCAACGTAAATCCTTCAAATCTTGGTACCATCATTGTGTTTTGTCTGATAAAATACTTGACCTCTTTGTACCGGTCGTCGTCACACTATAAAGTTAGAATATTTTCACATTGATTCGTCTAAAGAGGCAACAACTAAAATATGTGTGGTCTCTAACTCAATGCATCCGCCACTCGGTTCACTGTTACTTTTATGTAAGTAATCTCAAAATTGTACTCGCTAAGGAATTCTGACCAACATCGTTGTCTCACATTCAAGTCACTTTTCGTAAAGATGTGTTGTAGTCGATAGTGGTTCATTTTTTGTTCAATTTTTTGTCCAAAAAGGTAGTGTCTCCAAACTCTAAAGGCATAAACAATGGATAACAACTAAAAATCATGTCTCACATAGTTTCCCTCATGCCTTCTCAATTTCCTCGAGATGTAAGCGATCACTCGACCGTCTTGCATCAAGACTCTGCCTAAGCCTTCCTTGGATGCATCAGTGCATACCAAGAAGTCCACGTCCATGTCAGGGACTTTTAAAATCGGTGTTGTTGTCAACAACTCCTTGAGCCTCTGAAATGCCTCTGCGCATTTCTCAGTCCAAACAAACTTCTTGTTCTTCTTCTGCAATTCTGTGATCGGATTTGCTATCTTAGAAAATCCCTCAACGAACCATCGATAGTATCCTGCTAAACCCATGAAGCTACACACTTCCAAGACATTTTTCGGCAGATGCCATTCCATAATAGCCTCGACCTTTGTTGGATCCACAACAATACCTTTGCCGGAAATGACATGCCCTAAGTAGTGAATCTTCGATTGATAAAACAAGCATTTAGACAATTTTTCAACCATTTGTTATCTCATAGACATTGTAGTACCAAGCGCAAGTGCTCGTCATTCTCCTCCATCGTTAGAGAGTAAATCCAAAATATCGTCAATTAATACGTGGACGAACTTGTCCAAGTACTCATGGAACACCCCATTCATCAAACTCATAAAAACCCCTGGGGCATTCGTCAGTCCCAATAGTAATCCAGTAAACTCATAATGTCCAAACCTCATCTTAAAGGTGGTATTAGGGATTTCATCCTCCTTGATCTGTAGTTGGTGATACCCTGATCTCAAGTTGATATTTGAAAACATCGTCACGCCTTTCATCTGATAAAACAGATCATCAATCTTTGGCAACAAATACTGATTCTTGATTGTTGTCTTGTTCAACTAACGGTAGTCAATGTAGAGTCTCCACAACCCATCCTTATTTTGTATGAAAATAACAGCTACATCCCGTGGGGACACACTTGGACATGTCAGTCCCAGGTCCAGCAACTCCTTTAGTTTCATTCTCAAATCTTGTAACGCTGAGCTTGAAATCCAATAAGGAATTCTCACAATCGATTCAGTCCCCGGTTTTAGGTCTATGGTAAATTCCAATTCCCTCTCTGGAGATATCCCAGGTAACTCCTCCATGAAGACGTCCAAAAACTTTATCACCACTGGCGGGTGTTCTAGACCTTTCGCTACTCCCTTTTTGTTTAATGCAAGGATCACATAAATCTTACACCCCTTACGCATTCTCTTCCCTAACTGGAAGGAAGAGATGAACCTTAGGGAAAATCCATGGTTCCAACCTACAATCATGTGTCTTTGTCCCTCATCATCAACCAAGCTCAACCATTTCATCTTACAGTTGAGTATCGCCTCATGCGATTCCAACCAGTCCATACTGGACACGATGTCATAAGATCTAAATATAATGACGTACAGGTTGGCCTTGGTGACAAACTCTCCCAGGTTAAGGGTACAACCCGTAACCTTCCCTCCAACCTTTTGTTTTTCTCTCAAGGTCATCTCTACAAAGCTAAACTCATCATGTTCAATTGCCTTAACCTTAATTATTTTTAGCGTCGCACCAAAAATAAAAACTTTCGGTAGCACCAGGATATATCAAAATACTAAGGGTTTGGTCAGTGACAGTACCTGACATCTCGAGCATAGTCGACTAGTGATCTTCCTGGTGGTTAGTCATCGTTTCATGAATCTGATGGGCCTTGTCCAAAACTCCCATGGTAGTGGGCCTGACTGATCCAGAGCTTCGTTACTCTCCAGTGGGTAGTCATGCTAGTAATGTGGCTCCCCACATTCCAACACACTTTCTTCGGTCCAGTAATCCTAGTACCCGAAGTAGAAGCTAGATCCTAACACTGAGGCCAACACGAACTTGTCGACCTTAAGTTTCTTGGTAAAAAGGTGTGGAGCATACCGAAGCAGCTCCAAAAATGGGCCTCATACTCGGGCACCGTACGACTTCCCTGTCACAAGGTGTTGAACTCATTGAGTCGACGCTCAATGAATCCCTCTGATAGATACCTCTCTCAGAACCATTCCTCGAATAGTTCATGTTAGCACTAAAAGTCACACTTTGACTGCTAAAGTGTAACCTTAGCACCCATCAGAATGTAAAAGATAATTTTTGTTTTGAATAGGTGGATCAACAATATGGATAAAGAAAGAGAGAGGGATGAAAAATGTAGATCAGTAGGCTACACCAATGGGCAATGGAGTCACAAACATCCTACTCATCGAAGGCACAAAAGTTGATAAAAAAAAAACAATATTATATGCTGATAAGTGGAAGAATGAAGAAGGCAAACATAAGATAGAATTTTCAGTAAATAGATATCCTCTCAATTTAATGAATCAACAAATAATTGAATATCAACGATGACTGATGGGCAAAATACAACAGATCCTCTGTTGCTTAGGGATCCATAAATCATTGACAACCTTTGATCCTCAAATCTGCAATATATTCAAATAAGAAGATATATAAACAAAAGAGTTACAATATGAAATCACAACTCTAATGAGTCTCCAATAGTAGTAATGCTTACAATCATAAAATGCCCACAGGCTTACTAATGAACACACACAGGAAAACTGCCTTTTACAACTCTCTCTAACCTCTCTTGGCTCATGAATTCCCCTTCTCCAAGAAATATCTCCATCCTTAAATATAAAATAGCATCCAAATAACCTTAGGAGGTTGAATCCCATATCCTCCATTGGACTCTAAACCTTTGAGATAGGTAGCAACAATCAAAGAGACAAAAATCCAAAAAACTGCTAATTTTCAGGAATTTGTTGGAAGTCATTAATAAATTATTTCCACCTCATTGCATGAGGCCTTTTATGGATATAAATATGAGGTGCAGGTGTCCCTTGACATCTAATTGATCCTTTATAATCCATTTGAATCCTTCTTGATAGGTGGCAACCTCCCAACAAGGCGAATATCAAAACCCTGACCGCTACAGGAAATTAAGTAGCGTCATTGTAAAACAGTTGGTAGCGCCATTTATATCTATAATATATCTCAAATCATAACACATTTTGAAAAAATGAGAGAGTTTTTTGTTATTTGGAATGTTATGAACAAAAACCTCCTCCTATTTTCAAAAATACCTTCTCAATTGTTCATAATACAAGTTTTAATTTAGTCACTCAAAACTGGCAGAAGCGTCCGTCCAAAATAATTCTGCACAATTTGGTCTCTTCCAAAATTTCGGTAGCACCTTTAGGTAGCACCCATTTATGTGTCTGCGTGCAATTTGGTAGCGTAAATCTGTGGGTAATTTTGATGCTTGGAAACTTGTGAGAGTGTTGTCAATGCTTGTTCTTGACACTTGGCACCTAAAATTTGAATGTTGGTCTCTCTCTTGGCGCTTTGTGTATAAATTGATCGATATGATGACATTGGCCTATGTATTGGATAGTTTTGTCTTGAGATGTCAATTAATGCTTGAACTTGGAGATTCGGCACAACCCAATATAATTTCAATTTTCCCCAAAATAAAAAAAATATCTGTTAATATTATGGTAGCTGCGGGAGGTATTTACCCCCCGCGTGTGAACCTGACGAGAATAGAAGACTCCAGGAAGCAAGAGAAACCCTAATGAGTTGGATAATAACCTTAGAAGCCTTGTCATCTCAAGAAGATAATTTATACTAGGCTATTAGCCTCCAAGAGAAGAAGTCGGCCAGAAATAATAATAATATATTGAACAAACACTTATCTAGAAGGAGAAGTCGGCCCCAGCAAAATTGACAGATCTACTATAAATACAGGGCACCAGTTCTCATTTGCAACATCTCAAAATTTCATTTTCCCAGTTGGTGCGCACTACAGTTGCAGTCTAGTGCACAGGTTTGGAGGAGGGTTGTAGGTGCAGCTGTAGTAGCAGCTAGTTTCAGTTTTGGCTTGAATATCTCTTAGCTAGGGTTTGGACTATCTGATCATATTTTTGTGATGCGCTATCCTGGGGGATTGATGCGCTACTCTTTGTTTGTCTATCTAGCCTAGGGTTTGCTTCCATAGGAATTCTCAGTCAGGGTTAAGGTGCTCGGAGGGAGGCTTCGACCTATGGTTGGGTGACGAAGGTATCGTCAATGGTAAAACGAGCACACCATATTCTATATTATAACAGGTTATGGGCCCACACCCCTTCAGTAAGCCTAAAACACTGGACGGAAACATAGCCGCTAGACATTGAGCTCGTTGAGGAACTTCTGCTAGGGTTACTAGCAGGACTAGCTTCCAAAAGAACTGCAGCTAGGGTTACCAGGAGAAGCAGTTGCAGAAACCCTAAACCTCTTGTCAAGGCACCTTAAGTGACAAGATTGACCTAATCTCTGGATAGATCAGTGCACCCTAGCCCAGCGCATCCCCTGGTACTCTCAGAAGGCCAAGCCGTGAAGTTTGGATTTCTGGTCAAATCTAGGGTTTGACCAAGTCAAGAAAGCCATGATGAACTCTATGAAGTCTGAGAACAAGCTAGATGGAGCCTCTAACTTCAAAGCATGGAAGACAAGGATTGACCTCATCCTTGCTAAGAATAAAGTGTTAGATATTGTGAAAGGAAATATCGTGAAGCCGGAGTTTGAAGAAGGAGAAGAGAAGGAACTGCAGAACGTTGCAGCTATGGAGAAGTTCAAAAATATTGACATCAATTCCATGAGTATCATAGTGGATTCCATAAAAGACCACTTGATACCCTACATCTCCCATATTGACTCATCAAAGAAGATGTACGATACCCTAACAAATATCTTCTCAGTCAGAAACATTGGACAAGTCATGAGTCTGAAGAATGAGCTCTGTGACATGAAGATGAATGATGACGACAACATAACATCATACTTTGTAAAGATCTCCCAACTAAGATATCAACTACAAGCTATTGAAGAGATCACTTCAAAAAAGGAATTGGTGAACATAGCACTCAATGGTCTTCCCAAGACATGGGATGCATTTTCCGTAAGCATGAACATAAGGAAGGAGTACCCGACATTTGAAGAACTTTGGACTTTCTATTCTCAAGAAGAATCAAGGATCAATGCAAAAGAGAAACCTCAAAAGAAGTACGATGATCAATCCTTTACAACAAGATTCAAGAACTTCAGGGACAAAAGAAAGTTCGATTCAAGAAGGAAGCCAAAGCAAAGAAAAGACATTTCAGAAATATAGTGCTTCAACTGTCAAAAGTACGGTCACTACAGAAATCAGTGTCCTGAGCTAAAGAAAAGGAAGGAGAAACACGAAGCATCGATTACTGAAGAAAAGGAACCTGCAAAGAAGACTAAGCAGGATGGAAGAGACTTCTTCTACTAAAAGGTAACAACACTCTTCTTATTTTCTTGTACATATCTTGCTTACATCGTCTTTGTACATATCTTGTATATCTATCTCTTGGAAGATAATGTGTTCCAAGAAGAACTATACCTATGGAAGAACAACAAGATAAGAATGAATATCATTAGATAATACACATGAAAGGATAAAATACAAATCATGTGGAGGCTACTGCAAGATAAGCCAAATCAATCATGAAGAGACTTAGAAGTCATACATCAAGAGAAATTGGAGAAAGACTTATGATGATGACTAAGACGGAAGCGTGGACTTTGTCAGACAGAAAAGCCAATTATATATTGTAGAAGACAATAAGGATGCAGATGCAAACATGTACTCTGTTACATATAAAGAAAGGTTTAGGAGGGAGCTAATCCTATGATCCATTAAAAATGATGAAATGTATATATCCATGGTAGCAGTCATGAAAGATAGAATGTGTTCAGTTCAGCCCCAGAAGAAGACTTCCTCAAAAGACCTAAAGTATTCCTGGTTGTCCATCTAGATCCGTGATCCTATGATGAAGGTAAGAAGTGGAATCTCTAGGGCATGGAATCTATAAGAGACTCCATGGACCCAAGAGCTAAAGAAAAACATGGAGATTCCAAGAAAGAAGAACTATAACAACCAGTCATTGTATCAAGAATCACAATATTACCAGCCTGATATGAACTCACTAAAATAAATCAAGCAGAAGAACTGAAAGTCGTGATGAAGAACAGTGTACGGAAGACTTATGAATGAAAGCATTACAAGATCCAGAACCAGAGATTCTCTCAGATGGAGAGAGAAGACTATGATGATTGATTGTTCTAGTACACCAAACTTATCTCTATATAAGTCATTATATTATCCGCAACATCCATGAGTCAGAATTCTACATCAGAAAAATGCAAAGAATGTTCTCCAGATAAATTGAATAAAGAGAATATAAAGAGCAATCTCAAGACTTTGAGCCATACCAGAAAGAGACTCCTGTATGCAGAAGACAACATGGTGGAGAACCTCCAGTGCACAACAGAAGCATGGTGAAGATTTCCTATGACATCAAGATGACTACTCAGAAGATCAGATCTCATGATGACAAAAGAAGTACCACATGGATATGTTCCAGATCTCCAACTATGATATACTTTATTGTTCAGATCTACATGAAGCCTTCACAGTGTTCCAGACTACAGTATAAGCATTACATTATCCATGATAAAGTCCAGAAGGGAGAAAATGATTTCTCAAATACATATCTCCACAGATGAGCAGATAAGCATACATTTTGGTAAAGCCTCTATTCAAGATGAAAGAACTTGCATACTCAAGCTAGAGCTCGTGGAAATAACTCTCTTAGCTAGAAGGGAAGACTCTCCAAACTAAAATAAGGTATGAAAATATTTATTTTTGTGACAGATGCTTTCCTGTTCGGAAAGTGGATTGAGATTTCTGACAGACAGTGACTTCCCATTGTAGTTAACATGGGAGGCAGACTGATTTTTGATGTATCATAGACAATGACTTCCCATTATGGGGAGTGGTCTAGGACAATCATTCTTCCTGGCAGTCACTCTAAGTAGTGGTCAAGTAGAATGGTCTGCCTCACCAGGTAGTCATTCTTTCGAAGTTCACAATTGTGAGCAGTTTCAAAGAATGGTCTATTTTGGAGGTTGATGCAGGACAAACATTCCTCAAGGGTAGACTCATTCTCTCTAGGTTACACTTTGTTTAGTGTCGGAGGAATGGCCTAGGGTGGGAATGGTCCGGACAATTATTCCTCGAGGGAAGACTCATTCTCTCTAGGTTACACTTTGTTTAGTGTCAGAGGAATGGCCCAGGGTGGGGAATAGTCCAGGCTCAATAATCAGGGACATTCATTCCTTAGGGCAGACTCATTCTCTCCAGGTTACACTTTTTTTAGTGTTGGAGGAATGGCCCAGGGTGAGGAATGGTCCAAATATTTCTTAGGGTTTACACATTTTGTCCAGGGTGCACTTTGATAAGTGTAGGAAGAATGGCCCAGGGTGAGAAATGGTCCAGGTTCATAAATCAAAAATAATTCTTCTTGTTTGTGAAGAATAGGGCAGATAGCCCATTGCTAATGAAGGCAGATATTCTTTCAGATCTCACAGACGTGAGTGAAAGATCTTCCCAGAGGATTCAGTTTATCTTTAACAGTATTTTCTATGCAGGATGGCATCAGTTGATTGTTATGGACAATAGAGATATACTATTGTGGTGGATATGTTCCACTGTTCGTGAGGCAGACATTCTTTCAGAGCTCACAGATGTGAGTGAAAGAGTAGTCCAGATAATTCAATCTATATCATAACATTGTTTCTATGCAGATGAAGACTACTGTGGTGGCAGACATTCTTTCAGATCTCACAGACATGAGTGAAAGATTGGCCCATATGATTCAATTTTTATCATAACATTGTTTCTATGCAGGATGCTCTCAGATGTTTTTTATGAAGATTATATGACAGTAGATGAGGACTACTATGGTGAATATGTTTCGCCGTTCGCAACCATACGTTGTTGATCAAGTACTTATGTATTACTTGATGTGGTAGTTAACCACTAGATTGTAGTTATGTACTACTATGAATAGACACAGGTGTGTTCTATCCTTTTTCTTATTGCCTTGAAGACTATCAATAGTTTATTGGAGATAATGATCATTCAGATGAATGATGAACAAAGATTTTCCAGACGAAAAACAGTTTAGGGATTTTACTCCTCTTGTATCACTCTATGGTGAGAGTGACTTATCCAGCATCATATCTAATTACTCAGATGAAGTATGGTCTCGAGAGTTGATGCAGCTGATGATGATGGTGATGCTCATGATCTAGTCATGAAATGGTCTATATGACTATATTGATGCTACCGGGTAAATGGTATGTTTTGTGCTCAGGTCCATTACCTGTAAATACCTCTCTAGCTAGGAGGGAGTGTTAATATTATGGTAGTTGCGGGAGGTATTTACCCCCACGTGTGAACCTGATGAGAATAGAAGACTCCGAGAAGCAAGAGAAACCCTAATGAGTTGGCTAATAACCCTATAAGCCTTGTCAGCTCAAGAAGATAATTTATACTAGGATATTAGCCTCCAAGAGAAGAAGTCGGCCAGAAATAATAATAATATACTGAACAGACACTTATCCAAAAGGAGAAGTCGACCCCAGCAAAACTGGCAGATCTACTATAAATACAAGGCGCCAGTTCTCATTTGCATCATCTCAGAATTGTAGTTTTCTAGTTGGTGCGCACTACAGTTGCAGTCTGGTGCACAGGTTTGGAGGAGGGTTGCAAGTGCAGCTGCAGCAACAGCTAGTTTCAGTTTTTTCTTGAATATATCTTGGCTAGGGTTTGGACTATCTGATCAGCTTTTTGTGATGTGTTATCCTTGGGGATTGATGTGCTACTCTTTGTTTGGCTATCTAGCCTAGGGTTTGCTTCCGAAGGAATTGTCAATCAAGGTTAAGGTGCTCGGAGGGAGGCTTCGGCCTATGGTTGGGTGATGAAGGTATCGTCAATGGTAAAACGAGCACACCATCTTCTATATTCTAACAATATCCCATAATAATAATATTCATTTTCCAAAATGAATAATGAAGGACTTATGCAAAGCTGAGGCATAAACCAATCTTGTGATAACATAGGCTCCATGGGGGATAGAGTCCTCCCTGTGAGGCTCTAATAACTCTTGTAGTTTCAATGTCTTATCCTAGGGCTTCTCCCAACCTTTAACCTCTGTAATCTTCTTTGATCTGTGACCTTCAACTGAAACTAAATGCAAATGAAAACTGAAACTGACGAAAATGATGAAAACGATGCTTGTCCAGCAAGCTTATTGCACACACCTACTCTAATTATTGGGAAAATGAAGCATTAAAGTTACATGAAACAACCAATGAATCCATTTCATCATTTTTTTAATTGTTTGAAGCTTTGAAATGTTCTTCCTTAAGCACCAGAGATAATTCCTACTTGAAGGCATGTCAAAGAAACATTTGGAAATACACTTTCCATTGAAGAAATCAATGAGCCTAGGCTCACTTGCTGCTTGCAGACAGGATGCAAATGGATCCTGAAAAACATCATCAATACTTTCCCCTACAACATTTCTTTGTGTAAAAATGAAAAGTATTGCATTAGGTCCTTCCTCCACTGTGCTTGGTTGTTGCATGGCTTGTTTATTTTCTGATTCATCCTCAATGCATATGGCCTTGTTCCACTCCCGGTTATGAGGTGTATTAGGAAAAAGGCTTAGTGATGCTTGTCTTTCTTTAATTTCAACCTCTCTTGTCTGATCACATGGCATTTGATCTTGGCTTCTTGATGAACTGAGCTTGTTTCTTCAAGAGGAATAAGGGGTGGATAGGGCAGTTCATCACAATTATAAGTTCTTGGGAAACTACATTCTTCTGTCTTATTTTATGATTGTGAGGGATATTCATTATAGCTTGGATTATGGTCCCAATTTCTCAGTTTTTCACCTTCTAAACTTACATTATCATCTTTTTCTTCTTTTTCAACAACAAAAATATGACATGAGGGATGAAACAAGCTATTGTTTCTTTGATGGAAAGGGTACTTGTATGATATAAGGTCTTCAACAGACTATTCATGGAAATCATCTTCATAACCATAATATAAAGGTGAATCAATGACCATTTGACTATTAATTGTTGAATGGATTAGTACAATAGCTAGGATAGCTGGTTGTTTAGGGAAAACATCATCATAGTCATCAAAACTTGACAAATCATGGCACACTGGTTCATTAACAATAGGAGGGATTACAAAAACAACTGGTAAGCTATGAATTTGGTCATGACAAGCTACAACACTATCCTCATGATGAAATAACTTTGAACTTAATATGACCTCTTGAATTAAAGAATCGAGAAAAGGAGGATAAAAGGAAATGATGGATTATCCATATTGATATTTCTCTTGGGGGCCTAGATTTTGACATGAATGATGCATTTGCTCTTGAAATTTAGGAAAAGCATTATTAAAGTCATCATATAAGTCCTTCTCTCTACAATCATCCCCTTCATCATCACTACTAGAGGAATCACTTGATGAATCTTGAATATATGATGCATACCCCTCACAACAATTCTCAAAAAGTATTTCAGCTAGATAAATTAGTCTGCAATGAGAATAAAAAACATCATGAAAGTCCTTCAAAGATGAAATACTAGAAGAAGGGAGTGTTCTATACCATTTCCTCGCATATCCTTCCAATGAATACATGAACATTTTCATCAATATATCTTCATGATGGATGTCATGTTGTTGCATCAAAGCATGAAATTCATGAACATGATCAATAAGGTTGTCATTCTCACCTTCATAAAATATGGGTTGCAGATATTTCCATTCATCAATTTGAGGCACATGATGTGGATAACCATCTATGGTTGAGAAATTGAGTGGGGAAAACCTCCTGGACACGATATCCTTCATAGCCATTTAATTTGTCTCATTCCAGTTTTGTCACCAATAGATTCTGAACAATGGAGTCACCATGGTGAATGTGCAGTCTTGAAGGTGTCCAAATTCATTCACCGTCTAAATTTGGAGTTGTACAGTGTCATTCTTCCCATGGAGCTTTTCAATCTGCTCAATTTCATCCTCAACAACAACACCAAAAATGTTAGCAATAAAAGTCACACTTTGACTGCTAAAGTGTAAGCTCAACACCCATAAGAATGTAAGAGATAATTTTGTTTTTGAATAGGTGGATCAGCAAGATGGATAAATAAAAAGAGAGGGTTGCAAACTGTATATCAGTAGGCTACATTAATGGGAAATCGAGTCACAAACATCCTACTCATCGAAGGCACAAAAGTTGCTCAACAAAAAACAAGATTATATGATGATAAGTGGAAGAATGAAGAAGGAAAACATAAGACAGAATGTTCAGTAAATATGTATCCTCTCAATTTAATGAATGAACAAATACTTGAATATAAACAATGACTGGTGGGAAAAATACAACATATCCTATGCTACTTAGGGATCCATAAATAATTGACAGCCGTTGATCCTCAAATCTGAAATATATTCAAATAGAAGATATACAAACAAAAGAGTTACAAACTAAAATCACAGCTCTCATGAGTCTCCAATAGCAATAATGATTACAATAAAAAAATGCCCATAGGCTTACAAATGAACACACATAGGAAAATTGCCTACTACAACTCTCTCTAGCCTCTCTTGGCTCATGAATCCCCCTTCTCCAAGAGATACCACCCTCCTTAAATATAAAATATAATCCAAATAACCTTAGGAGGTCGAATTCCATCTCCTCCATTGGATTCTAAACCTTGGAGATATGTGGCAACAATCAAAGAGACAAAAATCCAACAAATTGCTAATTTTCAGGAATTTGTTGGAAGTCATTAATAAATTGTTTCCACCTCATTGCATGAGGCCTTTGATGGAGATAAATATTAGGTTCATGTGTCCCTTTACATATAAATTGTCCTTGAGAATCCATTTGAATCCTCCTTGACAGGTGGCAACCTCCCAACAAGGCGAAAAATCAAAATTGTGACCGCTACAGGAAATTAGGTAGCACCGTTGTAAAATAGTTGGTAGCGCCACTTATATGTCTAATATATCTCAAACCATAGCATATTTTGAAAAACTGAGAGAGGTTTTTGTTACTTGGAATGTTATGAACAAAACCCTCCTCCATTTTTCAAAAATACCTTCTTAATTGTTCACAATCCAAGTTTAAAGTTAGTCACTCAAAACTGGCAAAAGCGTCCATGCAAAATAATTCTGCACAATTTGGTCTCTGCCAAAATTTCGATAGCGCCTTTAGGTAGTGCCCACCTGTGTGTCTACGTGAAATTTGGTAGCATAAATACATGGGTGTTTTTTATGCTTGGAAACTTGTGAGAGTGTTTTCAATGCTTGTTATTGACACTTGGCACCTTAAATTTGAATGTTGGTCTCTCTCTTGGCTCTTTGTGTATAACTTGATCGATATGTTGGCATTGGCATGTGTTTTTGGCTAGTTTTGTCTTGAGATGTCGACTAATGCTTGAACTTGGAGATTGGGCATAACCCAATATAATTTCAATTTTCCCCAAAATAAATAAAATATCCCATAACAATAATATTCATTTGCTAAAATGAATAATGAAAGACTTATGCAAAGCTAAGGCATAAATCAATCTTGTGATAACAATTCCCATGACATGTATTCGACGACCATGTTCAATTGCAGCATGAGCATCTTCCCTCATAGAAGAGTGCTCCCCTTCAGTTGAAGGACTGCCACACAGACCTTAAAGTTGGAGGTATAGTCGCAAAGTGCAAAGAACATCACATTATTCTCCAACCATGCCTCGAGGACTACACCATTTGGGGCACCAAAGGACTCGAGAAATTTTACCTTCTTGAGTTTGCAATGAAAACTAACGGTATTGGTTAGGTGCGTTGTGGACCCTCAGGGGTCCAGGCACCCCGACCTCATCTCAGTACAGATGGTGAGTCAAGGCCTCTGACAATCTCTGGAAGGACCTTGGTCAAACCATGATCATCCCTTACAACAATTGAATCCATCCCAAGGGCTTGTTCCTCCCCCTTGGGGGTTAGACACTGAGGTGCGGGCACTTCTGGAGGCATTGTACCTCCTTCCATGACACCACGCTACAAACCTCTGTGGCACCCTCTAATTGAGATCAACGAATGGACAATTTAAAATTTTAATTAGCGTCAAGATAACACTCAAGGGTTTATTGCAGTGGAAAGAATGGAGATCCATAGTCGCAGGGTTGAACCCCCTCTGATACCATATGTAAAGACCTCGATACTATTTAAATCAAAACGTAGTAGATAGATACAAGGAATTGGTAAATCTCTCTTTCTTTGTTTTTGTTTTAACAAGTTGAGCAATCAACTTGCAACTAACTTGTACAGTAAAAAAAACATAATTAATGTCTTAGTGCAAATAGATCCTAACCAACATTGGTTTAGCATTTATTATAAAAACAGGTAACCTAAAAATAGAAATCCACAACACCATACACCATCTCTAATTAATTATATTGAAACAAAAAAATATATATTACAAGAAAATAAAATCTACACTCACATATATATTCTTACGACTCAATTTCATTATAATGAACATAAAGTATATCATTATTAATATCATTTATATCCTTATTTACAAGCTATTTTCCAACTTAACAAGTTACAAAAATTACAACTATCTATTTAATACACCAATCATAAATACATAAATCATAAATAGAGACACAGATAAAATAAGTGTATTTATAACTAATTCTATTAATATATAACAATAATATTATCAATCTATTTAAATATCTATACCACTCTAACTATATTTTAACAAAGTTTTTAACTAACCTTTTTCCATGTCACCACAGTCATTATTAATCTATTAACTATCTTCTTATCTATCCATATATAAAAAGTAAAATTAAATTTATAACAAAACTTTTACCATACCACCACTTTATTTTCATTCTAATTATATGTCTCTTTATCAATCCAATTACATAAACAAACCTAAGTTTATCAAAACATTTCATCATTCCAACACTTATTTATTAATCTAATAAACATCCCTTGTTACTCCAAACATATGAAATGATAGAAATTAATTTAAAATTCTATAACTATATGAATTCCCATAACAACTTTTATTTAAAACCAAAACTAAATGATTTTCGTGGTAATGTCTTGACATTTAAGGAAGAAGTAACTTCAAATTCTTTTATTTCTTTTTCTCTTTTTGCAAACCATACAATTGGTTACTTAAGGATTACGTGGACAAGTGGAGGTTAAGGTCGAATATTTAAGTCACAAGCTCTACTCCTCCGAAGGTAAATTGACAAAAGTCTGGGGAAAATCTCCAGGTGAAGTAAACAACATGATATCAATTAAACATTACTCTCGTCAATGCACAGCGTGGTTACTGCTATCTCTCTCTCTCTGTTGGGAGTTGGAACGAACAGTAGAATGTCACCTCCATCATCATAGGAAAAATTTAAGTAAGTAAAACTGTGAGACATATCGTTGTGGGACAAATTCGCTAACTGTAGCATCATCTCTATTATTATTTTAAAATAAAGACGCTGGCAACACAGCAGCAATTACAACACATTCATAATTTCATTGTCCATCAGTGACCTCACGGGCTAACAAGATTATCGTTGACTAGCATTGATATACTCTGTAACATATATAAACTTGTTGTCTGCTAAATATAAAATTGTTGTACATTAAAATAACCATCTATATGATCTATAAACAAGGCACTATCTACGTCAAATGCAGTCTGCAAAAAATCGTTGCCTGCATACGATTGGTTGTCTATAAAATTATTGCCATAAAAATACTAGTTGTCATGCATACCGTTGTCTAAATAACAATGGATGAAATTATGTATATCATAATGACATAGCTGTGAGATTATCGCTATGTAAAGGAAACTGCAGGGAAGGGAAGGGTAAACAGCATAGTGTATTCACATAAATAATCGCATGATATTAATAAATAGCATGGCATAACAGTTAAATCACAGGGTAAATACCATGGTTATACAAACTCATTGTCAAATGTATACCAGATACATGACTTCAGTTATAACTCAGTCTGACCATGTACATCAATTCGTGGTCACTCTCATTTACATTAAATTCGCAGACGTAAGATTAAGTCGTTATTCAAGCAAGAATTATAAAATTGTTTCCATACCATAAATTTAAAGTCGCCAATATGGAATACCTAAAAATGGTTGTCCTAAAATGACGGTTAAACTCACAGTCAAGATAGATATGAAATCATTTTCATAGATTGCAATGGTTGTCCATTAAAGGATGGGTTTCCAACATTGGTACGCAGAGTTAAATGTCAAGTGGTAAAATAGCAGTGATCACAGGCAATGGTAAGGATATCATGCGGAAATCACAGAGTAGAGTTGTCAAGTTAAAATCGCAGAGGTGAATTCGTAAATCAATAAATTAAAAACGTTGTCACAATATCTCAGTCGCAGTCACTATGTAAAAATAACAGTCACTACCTAATAAAATCATAGTCAATATTAAATCACAGTCAATAATTGTAAATGGCAGTGAAATACCAAACCCATCACCGGGATTCATCAATAAAATCGTCGAGATGGTACCAACAAGTGATGGGATTTGTAAAAAAATCACAGAGATTATTCCAAGGAAGCGCTAGGTGATAAGCCAAGAAATTGCAGAGATAATCAACGAAAACACAGAGAGAAAAAAAAAATACGTATAGGTATTCAATTGCAAGAAGGCACAAGACAATCAATCAACCAGGAACAATCAACTGGGGTATACAACTGGGCAAAAACATCCTTTGCTCATCGTCCACGCCCAGAAAAGTAGGGTATTAGAATTTATAGGTTGCTATGCACCGAAGTGACGACCGACGATTTAGCTCCTCGCTGACTACTCAGGCGTGGACTGATGATCTAGGGATGAGGACGAAAGATAAAGCACAATCTCCTCATAATAATCAATAAAACAAAATAGAACAGTCATAGAAATCAAGGATCGATGGCCAAGGAAATCAATTCGATGCAACGAACGTAAAGCTATTATGACTTTAAGTTATCAATTAAAAACGTTAAGTAAAACACTTTTCTTCACACAATATAGGTACAAAAATGAAAGCACAAGAAAAATAATTATCTACCATTCAAAATAATTTCAGGCGTACCATAGCATAAGGTGACAGGTCTGAGTCATTGTCCCGCAAGCTTCGTCTAGCTCCCGCTTGCTGACCGATGTGACTTCACCGGTACCTCCTAGCCAACACTAGGGGTATTCTTCTTCCCCCTTAGCTCCACGAGCTGCAAAGGGGCCACACACACTATACCAGAGAGCAACTAGCTCCCAACTCGCCTCGCAAGGCCAGGCTACCAGTCGTTAACTGAGTTGGGTATCCCAACTCCCACAAGATAAGTTAGTCAAATCAAACATTATGCAACGTAACGTTACTCATGAAGAAGAGATCCATACTCCTCCTCCTCCATCATTTTTATAGATTTTATAAGTCATTCATTTCCAATTTCCCAATTAATTTATTTTTCATTAATTTAATTCAGAAAAACCTCTACCGCACACGTCACCCATCCCCCTAGTTGCACCAGAAAATAATTTCATTAATTATTTAATTACTCCTATTTCCCTTACCCACCTAAAATCATTCCTAAAATCACTCCTTGGTGTCCCCATATTCCCTTACACAATTTAAATGACTTACGCCCTTACTAAATTCCTAGTTGAATTCAATTTAGAAAGTTCTTAAAGGCAAGATTCCTTACTAAGTCATTATGTTTTTTCTTTATGTTTTCCCTTTTTCCTTTAGTTTCTTATTTCTTTTAAGTTTCTCTCTTTTCCCTTTTTATCTAAAACTTAAATTAGGAAGTGTAGAAAAATTACCTTTTACCCCTTTTTATTTTTAATTAATAATTTTTAATTAGAAAATGTAGAAAAACAATCAATTCCCTTTTAAAATTTTAATTCATCAATATAATTTGATTTTAATAAATTAAATGAATTCTTACCCCTTTCTTGTCACATGTTTAATTATGATTATGATTATTATTTTTACCACAAATATCACTTAGACCTAGATTTTAATTTCACTACGTCGAACGACATTTTATTAGGGAAATTGTTTTTAAATCTCGCTTATCATTTGTTCTAAGGTCATCTAGGTTTATTCACTTATTAGTTAACAACGTGACGTGCCCTTCAAGATGCACTAGATGCTCCAAGGGTGCCACTTGCCTCATTCATTTTCCCTTACACGACGTGCCCTTCAGGACGCACTACATGCTCCAAGGGTGTCACTCGCCTCTTTTAATTTTTCTGGGGCGATGTGCTCCAAGGGTGCCACTAGCCTCTTCCCATTTTTCTGGTGCGACGTGCCCTTTAGGACGCACTAGGTGCTCCAAGGGTGCCACTCGCCTCTTGACTGACTTGGTAGATATCAAAAACCCCTGGAGTCAATACTCTGCCAGGTGATCTTGTGGGAGACTAAGGGCCTCTAAGGAATAAGGCCCCTTCCTTATTGTGTGCCCCTTAGAATCATCATGAACAACTATCGTAGTCTTCCCTCACGACATCTTGGGTCTTCTCGAACTAGGTAATCATTAACCTACAGTTCGAGCCATGGCAGGAGTGCTAGTAGGCTATGGCAGGGTTGTTGTCCACACCTCTCCCTCGGGTTTCTAGTTTTCATTCGTGACCCCTCTACTCCACATGTGAGTCTGGTCGGCAAGTTATCGTCAGCCTGCATCATCAATAAATCATGTCAGCAATAATAATCAATCATCATAACATCTAATCAGATGTACATATGTCATATCTACAACAATCAACCCCAATAGTTCACTCCCTAACTCGATCCAAATTCCAAGGGGTTTCATTGATGCCTCTGCATCCTCGAGGTCCAAAGTCCTGCACACTTAGGAGAACCCAGTCAATAGCACCTGTGTATGTAAATACACAAAATAACATATAATCACATCTATAATGCCTCATAACCATAATCAAACGACCAATAGTATAATAATCTGGATCACTTGCAGGCAAGTGTCCTCAAAGAATAAGTTCGCTCAGTGTGTGCAAGAGCCGGATGTTACAACAATTTCTACTTAGACCTAGGTTTTAATTTCACCAGGCTGGGCGACAATTTTTAAGGGAATTTTTAGTTATTAAACTTTACTCATACCATCATCTATTTTAAGGCTGACTAGGTCCTAAGGAGGCATAGTTTTCTAGGCACTAGGTTTATTAACTTACCACAGTTAAAACCGTGACGTGCTCTTCAGGATGCACTACGTTCTCCAAGGGTGCCACTTGCCTCTTTCTGTTTTATTTTCATGATGTTCCCTTCAAAACACACTATGTGCTCCAAGGGTGCCACTCGCCTCTTCATTGACTTTGGTAGACATAAAACCCTTGGAGTAAATACTCTGTCAGGTGATATTGTGGGAGACTAAGGGCCTATAAGGAATAAGGACCCTGCCTTATTGTGCGCCCCTTAAAATCATCATGAGAGACTATCATAGTCTACCATCACGGTATCGTGGGTCTTCCCGAACTAGGTAATCGTTAACCTGTGTTTTCAGCCATGGTGGAAGTGCTAGTAGGTTGTGGCAGGGCTACTACCACACCTCTCCCTCAATGTCTCTGGTTTTCGTGCATGACCCTTTTACTCCAATTGTGAGTCTGTTCGACAAACTATTGTCAGCCCGCATCCATCAACAAATCATGTCAGCAATAACAATAAACATCATAATATCTAATCATATGTACATATGTCACATCAAAAACATTCAAAACCTAAAAATCCACTCCCTAACTCAATCCAGAGTCCAAGGAGTTTCATCGATGCCTCGACATCCTCAACATCCAGAGTCTTGCACACTCAAGACAACCCAGTCAATAGCACATGTCGATGTAAATACAACAAAAATAACATATCATCAAATCCACAATATCTCATAATCATAATCAAAACAACCAATAGTATAATGACCTGGATCACTTGCATGCAATTGTCCTCAAAGAATAAGTCCGTTCAATGCATGCAAGAGAGGGATGTTACAGTAAAGGAATTGAAATCAATAATGACGAACAGTTTAAAAGAGACTAAGCATATCAAGATGTTGGTCAATTAGCTTGCTATGACAATATAAAAAATAATTCCACCTTCTATGCTTGCAAAATATTATGGATCATTTAACTACCAGTGAGCATGCATCTAACTCGACAGCTGCCCCCAAAATGACGTTTAGCAAACAAATAAAACAATGATTCTGGAAATCAAATCTTCACAATAATTTATCAATTGCAGAGTGAATTCGTAGTTCAGATTTTTAAAGGTTTAAACCAAACAACTCTAAACTTGGGATTGCAACTCGTCTTACAGTGAACACGAAATCTTAGATCTGGGTTTGCAAACAAAATTTAAAATAAAACCAACGGAAGTCCAGAGTTCAGACTGTAGTTAATTTACACAAAGACCATCCACTTTTTCCTTTAATAAGTTTGCATTTTAATAATTTGATAGTGAATTAATTAATCTAAATACCACAGTTGTTCTCTATTTGCAGCGACCTTGACGAGATTCCAATATCAAGATAGTTAAATCTCCTATGACCACAAAAGTTTCAATTCCCGAATTCGAATAGAATACAATGGTTGAATAATCGAATTTCCAAAAAGAATTTTGTAAAAACCCCATCGGTATTCCAAAAATTGGGTTGTCAACATTATTACAATTGCCATACAAATTCAATTTACAGGAAAGGAAAAATGATAACACAAGATCCAATGAATTATACATTCAAATTGCAAAATTAATAGACAACAAATCCACCATTTTTTAGATTTCAAAGACAACTTATTATACAACGACCAAGATGAAAAAATCATGGATAAATAAATTTGTTTGCAGTGACTCGATAAGATATTTCTCTGGAATATACATTTAATTATAGCATTCAACACAATTCTAACATCCAAATTCAACACAATTAAGAGACTACAATTAAATTTCTAATAAACAAACTTTCTCTTGTTACAATTACAATTTTCAGAAATAAAAATAACATAACCGAGTGAAGATGGTGGGATGAGGATTTCCTCCAAATTCTTACACTTCTCATCTTCTCTCACTCGCTAACCACAAAGACTTCACCAGTACCTCTCAGCCAATTCTAGGGGTACTCTTCTTCCCCATATTCCCTTGAGCCACAAAGGGGACACACACAAGAAACCAACAAACAATAGCTCCAAGACTTGCCTCACAAGTAAGAGCTTCCACTCTTTCTTCAAGCTTGGTATCCCAACTCTCACAAGCAAAACATAGTCTATAAAATTTTGGCAGCATAACATTACCAAGAATAAGTGAGATCAATTTCCCTTCTACCGCATTTGTTTTATAAAAAAATCTTCAATGACACATGTCCTCATGGACAATTAATTATATTTTTAATTAATTTAATTAGTATTATTCACCCACACACTTGTCACCCTCTCCCAAGGTTGAAAAAGTAATTACCAATTTTATTTTATTTAAAAATCTAATTTCCCTCACATTCCCCAAAGTGTTCCTATTTTATCTCTTAGTTGTCCCTTTGTTCCCCAAATTCTCGTCAATGAGTGTCCCCTAACTAGATCCTAGTTAGAGTTGGATTAAGAGTCTTCTTCTAGTTAGACTTATTGGTAGCTTGACTCAAGATATTCTATGTGTACACCTATTCGCTCATGTTTTATTTATTTCTATTTTAAAATCCATTTTATTAATTTCATGCACACATGTGCAATTTATCCTTTCTTTTAAATTTGTGTTTAACTTCTTCCTAGAGTTTGATTTTATTTTAAATCATTTTAATTTATTTAATATTTTAACTAGTCCCTTAATTAAACTTAGACTTGACTTAGTCTATAACTTAGGCTTAGACTTTTGTTAGGATTTATAATTAATAATTTACTGTTTAATTAATTATTTTGTTCTAACAAGGTTTAATCACTTCAATTTTTTCTCGACCACCTAGATTTATTGACTCAAATTTTTAATTACACAACGTGCCCTTCAAGATGCACCTCTATGATCCAAGGGTTTCACTCACCTTAGACTTATTTTGGATGTTTTTCTGACCCTTGGAGTCAACTCTCCACTCGATCAACCTTGTGAGAGACTAAGGGCTTCTAAGGAATAAGGACTCTGCCTTATTGTGTGCCCCTTAGAAATATTCGTAAGCAACTGCCTCAGTTTACCCTCACAACATTGTGGACCTCTCGAACTAGGTAATCGTTAACCTGCCATTCAATCCACAATGGGAGTGCTAGTAGGATGTGACAGGGACGTTGCCACACCTCTCCCTCAAATTCTAGGTTTCTTTGCATGACCCCTTTACTCCTTATGTGATTCAGATTAGTAGGCATCGTCAAGCCTACATCCACTGACAAAAATAGTGTCAATAATCCATATACCTAAATCATGTTGTAATCAATCATATGCCGCATTTGCAGAAAATAAAATACTCAAACAAAATAAAAGACACTCCCTGACTCAATCCAGAGTCCAAGGAAGTCCATCGATGCCATCAACGTCCATAACCTGTCATGTGTCCTACACACTCAAGATGACTTGCCAGTAACATATGTCTATATATATATATATATATATATATATATATATATATATATATATATATATATATATATATATATCAAAATAACAATAAGTCACAACACATCATCAACACCATATATAACCCATGATCAAAATAAAATCAAAATATACCATAACCATATCACTTGCACACAAGTGTCCTCAAAGAATATGTCAATAAAAGTGTGTTCAATAGAGGAGGGTGTTAAAAATTGTGACCCATAGGATATATAACCACCAAATGATACTTCTATAGTAGTTCTTAGTTAGGAGTATTTTATTTTTTGATGAGGATATTATTGATTGGTCTCTAGGAAAACTCGAGGAACTTCTATTAGAGGTATAAATCCACTAATGGCATAAGGGTCACAATTGATGATTTTCCTCGGAGGGGGAGAGGTTGTGAGAAATTGTGACTAGGATTTATTTGTTGCATGGGAGAAAAAAATCACCATCTTAAAGGATCACTCTTATGTAGGAAATGATTTTTATGGATGCATAGATCCATATCCATTGCTCTCATAAGCATAGAAATCAAGTCCAATTGGTAAGTAATTGTTTTTGGATTTTTAAATTGTTTATGTACATATTCAAATATATTTGAGTGTTTTATATACTTGACCCCAAGATTGACGATTCATTGGTTTCATTTTTTTTTGTAGATGTGGGAAAGGTTAAACTACTAGAAAAAAAACAACTCCACCACAAGTGTCATATCCACCTACACTTATGGTGGGAGAGAGGGAGAACCCTGTAAAGGATAAGGTAGGACTAGGATCACACACCCAATGAGCTAGGTGTGAGGCCAACCTATAGAGGCTATTGGATATTCTCTAACAAAAGTTGAAGATGTTGGCTAAAGGGGTCCTAGACATTGATTGGATGACCTAAGAGGATAGGTATGTTGAGGCGTGTGTTAATGTACCTTGGAGTAGAGGCCTCTATTATGATGAGTGGCGAATGATAATGAGATATAGAGGGATCTGACATGAGGTAGTTCTGGTGAGTCACCTCATCTATAAGATCTACCTCCTTTGGATATTTTTCCACCACCCCAGAATTAGGGGGATTGACATGGACCAAGCTTCCCCCATTTTTTGTATCACAACGTATGTGTATACGTATATTTTTTGAGACACGTACCTTGAGGTACAAACATTATGGAACTTTTATATATACATGATGATGTTTAGGTTTTGTGGTATTACATGATATGTCATATTTATATTCTTGTAATGGTTTAGAAAACATGATATACTTATCAACAAGTATACTTTTATTTCCTGTTTAATGGAAATTGTGTCAATATAGTGTTTTATTTTCTAAATTACAAGCATAAGCATTGCGAATTCTAGGAACATATATGAATGCAATGGGAACATATATGAATGTAATGTGATGGTAATAAATTGGTGTGATAGAAGTTGAACTAAGATATTTTATAAAGAGGAAAGCTTCACAATTGTTGTAAAATTTATTCAACTAAGTGATGAGTAGTTGAGAATGTCAATGAATTTGAAGACTAAGGATTCATTGAAGACTAAGGATGCGCAGGTAAATAGTATTAGTAAGAAAATTGGTTATTGCATCATACTTATCATGTGTGTTTGTGGCATAACCAAGGAGGATGTCATTTTGATGTAGTAATGTCTATGATGGTGAGTGTTATCTACCTAAAAATAGCATAGGTAAATGGTAAAGAAGATATTATATAATTTTAAAACATAATTAAAATAATAATAAATATAATATTAAAATAAATATTTTATTAAAAAGACATACATTTTCAATGAAAAGGTAAAAGTTCTTCTTTAATTCTATTTATATATAAGGCTACCAATTGTAAATTATCACTAATTATTTATATTTCTTGGTATATCCAATTAAAACTTTAAGTAAAAATAAAGTTAGACTTGGTAAAAATTATTTAGGATCAATCAAAATATTTTATTAAACTTGACAAAAAAAAATTACTATACTTAGTAAATAATTTTTACCAAACTCAGTAAAACAATTATCGGTCTTAACAATTTGTTTTATTAAAACTGGTTTTTTTTAACGAGAATCAGTAAAAATTTTGAACTAATGGAGTCATCAAGGAAACTAGGGCCTAATGATGAAATAAATAAATAATTATAGAGACATAAGAAAGACCTAAAATCTCATTTGGATATCATTGAGTTTGATGTGAATAAGCAACAAGAAGAATTAATGGAAATTTTGAACAAGCAAGATATAGGGCATAAATATATAATGTAAAGAGTAGAAGATGCATTATATAATATAATCACATTTAGAATATAAGAGAAAATTGAAAGAGAAAAAGTAATAGTGAGAATGCGGATAGTTTCAATAAAGTAATAGAAATTTTGGAGAAAATCACACCTTATCCTTCACCAATCTCAAATAGAGAAGTACCAAGGATATCTCTCCTAGAAAATACAAGAAATATAGGTATTATAAAAAAATTGCTTAAAAGAATGTGAAATTCATGGGAAACACATTGATCTAAAGGAACATAAATAAGAGCATAAATTACTCATAAAAATGAAGAAACCAACATCAAACCCTAGGTACAAGAAATAGTGGATTAGGTCCTTGAAGAAATTATGAAATCTCTCATGGAATAAAATTAATACATGAGAAGTGTTATCACTATGATAGAAATAGAACTCATATTTACTCCAAATGATTAATATCCCACTAGAAACAAGATTTTTACCTTGTTGTATTCCCATTTATAGATTTGGATGAGTTGAAACTGGTGGGAAAAGAGTTTACAAAGAATCATCAAATCCACTCTAAAATAATTGATTGATTAAAAACCAAAAGCAGATATCAATCTAGAGTTATCGAAAATATAAAATCTCTCATCATTGGAAAAAACACATACAAGGAATGGTGCAATGAAATAAGTAGAAGGTTATTGGAATTGCAACTCAATTTCAAGAATGTTAGAGTGACAAAAAATGTAGAGAAAAACAATGATATTTTCTCATCTGAAGTTGAGATTGATCAAATGGTCAGAACACTAGAGTCACAGATACAAGAAGGCAGGGATACCCAACAAGATGAGAACTAGGTTGGTATTGAATTGGCATTGGCGTTGTTGTCACCTGATCATGGGGTGAAACTCTTATTGCTTTGTATTATAAGAACATTTTCATCAAACAATGAGGAATACAATGTTAAATTAATTATCTCCTCTAGCATTCTCCCTCCTTAAATCATGATCATTCCTTCTTCCAATACATTCTTCATGCACTTGTTCTTGGATGGTTGTGCTCTAAGACCCCTTGTTTAGATGTTCAATTTACTAAATATCGGAAGGGATGCAGTTTTCAATCGTAACTCCTACTCATGGGAATCCACAATCGACCATGGCATTATAATTAAGTGAGGGTTATAGGTTTTAATAGATATTTTCTTCTCTCCCAAGATTCAAAATGATCCAGATCTTGCACAAAGGTTTGATTTCTTTCTTTTCACCATGGTCAATGATAGACATATAGAGGCCCACTTCATCAAAATACACAACATTTGACTCCTTAAAAGGACTAAATTAATTGATAATATGTTTATATGAGGAATCACAATAAGGTTATGGACTAATATTATGCAAAATAATCAACATATTTATCAACTATACAACTAGGAGTGTAATTTTTAAGTATGAAATACAAATTTTTTACCAAAAATATCTCTCATTGACCTTTCCTTGAGGGAAAACCAATTCTAAAGGGATAGAAAATTTATGTATATAAAAATAACATAGGTAAATGGAAAAACAAAACTACAATATAATATTAAAACATAGTAAAGACAACAAATAATACAATATATAAATAAATGTTTTATTAAGAGAAATACATTTTCAATGAACATGTGCAAGGTTCTCTTCAATCATATTTATATAGGGGATCATTAGTTTTAAATCATCATTCATTATTTATCCAATTGAAAATTTTAAGTCAAATTATGCTTCTATTATGCTTCTTCTACCATGAGTAGAAGGACTATGTGGTCAAGTTAATATATTTGGTCCAACAAATAATTTCATTAGAAAATATGATGAGATGCCAAGAACCAAAAACCATTTGAGCAAGAATGGAGAAATCAAAGATGGATGAGTAAATTAAATTGAAGAAAATGTAAAAAAATAAAAATAAATAAAAAGCAATCATAAGAGATATAGTGGTTTAGTGATTTTTTTTTGTTAGTGATAGAACTTTATCATGCAAAGAATATTTACTACTTTACTTTAAATTAAATTGAATAAAATGTAAAACAAAATAAAATAAAATAAAAAGAAATCATAAGATATATATAATGGGTTAGTGATGTTTTTGTTAGTGTTAGAAATTTATCATGTAAAGAATATTTAGGGGATGTTTGAGAGGTATTACTTTGTGATAGGCAAGATTGCACATGCTCTTTTACAAACCATATTTGACAATGCAGGGTCACATGTAGAGACTTAAATTTTCTCAATTTTGTTTTTTATTTGGAATGATGAAAGGAAAATTGGACAAATTAAACTTCATGAAAGGAATTTGGGTTGACATGTCTATTCTACTTTGTGATAGGGAAGATTATACATGCTCTTCTACAAATCATATTTGACAATGCAGGGGTCACATGTAGAGACTCAAATTTCCTCAATCTTGTTTTTTATTTGGAATCATGAAAGGAAAATTGGATAAATTAAACCTCATGAAAGGAATTTGGATTGACATGCCTATCATAATGGGCCTTTGTGTGATTTTCCATGGCACCATTGGTTTGTAAGGAAATGAAATGGTATTCATTTAAGTTTCTAATTTGATTAACCATTGTTCAATGTTAGTGGTGTTAGGGAGAAGTTCAATCCCTAAATAGATTGGGAGGATCTCATCGGGTAAAATTTATCTCTATTCCATAAATGAGATGAAAGAAACTCAGGCCTATGGTGGCTTTGATCTATTTCTAGTAGTCCTATAAG
This sequence comes from Picea engelmannii, assembly GCA_009831015.1. Classification (NCBI taxonomy): domain Eukaryota; kingdom Viridiplantae; phylum Streptophyta; class Pinopsida; order Pinales; family Pinaceae; genus Picea; species Picea engelmannii. The sequence goes on along the minus strand of ML783621.1, from coordinate 530,306 downwards.
GATGAGAATAGCACATGGTGCTAACCATTCATATGTATGTTTATTATCCTTTGAAGAATGGTCTTGTGTGTTTTATATATGATTTCTAGTTAGTAATTATCTTGAGGACAATGAGAACAAAGATACCAACTTAATGAGAATTCTCCAGAGTTCTCATTTTTTAGAGGTCATGTTTAGTAGATATTTTTACCCCCAGATCAAAAAGTGGTGCTATTGTTAGCACCTTTTCTTTGGGGGTGGTTAAAATTATGACTTGTTTGAAATTGCAGTCTTGACAACCAATACCATTGTGGAAAAAAACTTTATAATTGACCCTCAAATCAAAAAGTGATGCTACTAGTAGAAACTATTTTTTTTAGTTAAAATTATAACTTAATTGAAAAAATGACCTTGACAACTTGTACAATTACAGATAAAAAAATCAAAATCGACTCCTAAATTGTTACTTTAAAAATAAAAATAAAAATACACATTTTTTAAATTTACATTATAAATAAATAAATTATAAATAAATAAATTGGGAAAAATAATTCTACAAACAAGATTAAAAAAAACCCTCTTTTGTAAGGACCGTCTGTTAGCCAACACAAAGTTAAGTGATTACAAGGAGTAGCGTAAATGTTTTTTTTTTAAACAACAATTATGAAATTATCCATTACGACGATCATGTTAGTAATGCAAATTATCTAAAATGACAACCAGTATAAGTATCTAATCTATTCAAATTCAACATCAGTAAAGTTCCCAATGAATCAAAGTTCCCAATGAATCATAACATATCGCCTATTCAACATAATAACATAATAATTTAGAGTCAAAGATACAATTACATATATCAATTAATTACATATATCAATTAATTGGTCTAATGCTTGAATGTGAAACAACATCAAGTCTTGTAAGATAGTGAAACAAAATAATATAAACTTAAACATATAAGGTTTAAAATTTATTTACGATAACCAAACTCATTGTAAGGAATTTCAAGGGTTCTTCACTAATCGTCAAGAATAGATCTCCTCAACCTATTACCAATTACATTGAGTTAACATATTACCAATTATTTAATTTTATCATCCCTTCCAATTACTATAGTGACTAATGGCACTCAACCTCAATTTATGAGAAAGTTAAGAATATACGATATAATGATAATCCTGTAATAAAATTTATTTTATATTATCAGATTAATTAGAATGAAGCGACTAAAAGACCACACAAGAATAACATATATTCATCAATAAATGACAATAAAACATTTAACATATCGTAACTATCCTCATTAATATGAAAATGTAAACAATCACTACATTGCTTGTGCAAGGGTCGAGGAATTTCTATGCCAATATATTGACATTTAAAATTCGGTTCTAAATTTATCTAAGTAAGAAAATGTACAACACTATTATTCTCCATAGCTACTTTACTTGAAAATTTAACTTGTGATTTAATTCAATTAAGTCAACACTCATATTATTGTCTATATTATTATAATTAATTGAATACATTTTTTTTTGCTTACTACTTCATTAACAAGGCTGTGTGGCAGCGCAGTCCTTGCCAACAAGGTTAGAAAGCAAATTGTGTAAAATGGGGTCGAATTGTAAATGAAACGAACTGTTCGGTGCAAAATGTATATCACGGAAATGTTGTGTGCAACATGTATATCACAGAAGATGGGGAAAAAGTAAATGATGGTTGGCAGGCAAAGCACCATCTAATTTTTTAAAGTATATAGAAAACCTTTTTTTTTTTAAAGTATATAACAAAGTAAAAAATTTGTTGACAGTGCAAGAATAAATTTGGAAATTTAAATGCATTTTTCATATGGACCGGTATAAGTAAATAAATGTATATTTCACAAATGCATTTAAATGAAGATAGAGTGCAATAGCTGCAAAAGAAAATAAATGGAAAGGTATAGGTGTTTGCCTATACATCTGTATTTAAGAAAGTGGAATAACTAGGTTGAGAAACAAAGAAAGATGTGATGAGTAAACTTACAGTGAGGGTACATATCAACACTTTGGCTATTTGCTTGCGGTTGTCATTTCATTGATGTCACCAACGACCGCGGTTTCAAGGATGTTCTCCACGGCTGCTGGAATGCTGGGAACTGCTTGTTGTCTTTCGTCGACGGCCTGTTTCAATTTCCTTTGGACCCATTCTTCAATGTAGGCTCTCATTGGGGTGACGTTGATCTCAGTTTGGATTTTTATGTTGAAAAGATAGTTTTCTAATTCCTGTAAGTCGATAGAAAGAATAGAGAGAGCATGATGAATTTCCTCACTCTGTACTACATATTTGACTAGCCAGTCGTGGACGTGAGCTTGATCAAATTGAAGGATGTTGTAAAACTTTTCCAGAGACAAGGTCTTCAACATAGGAACCTTTTTATCGAACTCTTTCCTAGTCAAGGGCAAGGATTTTGCGATTAAGAGGGGGTCTTGGAAGTCGTTGGTTTTCCCGGCTAAGTCTATATTTGGAAACTTTGTGAATAATTTATATTTTTTCAATATGGCTTCTTCACATGACTGAACAATGAGATGCAGCTTCTTTACTTTTTCTTTCCAACATGCATTCAATTGGCCGATGCGGTTTTTGGATGGAAGATCTTCTTCTCTTCTTTTTGTTTCTGTCATATTGTTGACAATCTTGCCAAAAGGGATGACCATTATTAAAAAGAAATTTTTCATCTTTTAATTCATCCTGCAAAATCTCGAGCAAGCTATGTGCCTTGGTTCCAAGGGAAGTGATGGTTTGTGTTCTTTTCCACGCCTTGGTAACCAGTTCCATTCTTTTTTTGATATTGTTCTCGACATATTCTTTACAGGATGCGAGGAGGGTGGAGGATGCTTTTACATTGGATGGAGGGGTGTCGGGCATGGCTATTGCCAAAGGATCGACAAGCAATGGTATAGGAATGAAAGCGTCTTCCAATTCCTTGACTCGGTCCTTCAGTCTAGCATTCTTGGTCTCGATGCCTCCAATGGAATCATGAAGTGCTTCTCCGGTCGCGGTGTGAAGTTGACAGATTTGGGATGGC
>ML783621.1:501335-513562 GCA_009831015.1 Picea engelmannii | reverse complement strand
TTTGTCAAGTTGGCAGGTTTCAGACTTCACCAAAAACTTCTCATCTACTTGCAGTCAAAAGAATTTTCAGATATCTTAAGAGGACAACAGAGTATGGTTTATGGTATCCTACAGGTAATCAGCTTGATTTATCTGTTTTCATTGATGTTGATTGGGCAGGTTGTGTTGATGACAGGTAGAGTACTAGTGGAGAAGCATTTTTTCTTGGAGGATGTCTTGTAAGTTGGTCAAGTAAAAAACAATCAGCAGTGTCTCTGTCTACTGCTGAAGCAGAATACATTGCAGCTGCAACTTGTTGCACTCAGGTTCTATGGATGAAACAGATGTTGAAAGATATACATATTCATTATAATGAACCTATACCTATCTTCTGTGATAATACCAGTGCAATTAGTATTTCTAAAAATCATGTTATGCATTCCAAAACAAAGCACATTCCCATTAAATTTTATTTTCTAAGAGAGCAGGTTATGTCTAAATTTATTAAAGTGGAATATGTTGGCACAAAGGATCAGATAGCAGATGTATTTACTAAACCTTTATCTAAAATGCAATTTGAAAGTCTCAGGGATCATTTGGGGGTTTACCCTCTGTAATTTTTTTTCATTCTCAAAGATTGCACGGGGTTCATTATAAAATCAGACTGCACAAGTTTATTGACTATTATTGATAGGGGGAGTTGTTGTTGAAATGATACATCTTTGCAAGTGGTTTTCTTTGCTCAAGGGGAGTATGTTTGATTCCTTTTCCATAGATGTCAAAATGGGCAGAAGAGATTTAAAGTTTTCCATCAATGCCAAAGGGGGAGTTTGTTGGTAGGGCTTGCAGTTTGCACAGGGCAGTTTGTACAGTTTGCACAGGACTTGGTTTTGTCATTAATTTCAAAATTTAAAATGCTAAAGGGGGAGATTGTTGGCATATTTATTACAGGCAGACAGAAGGCAGAGTATTTGTTTGTCATTGATGGCAAGATCAGCCCAACAATGACGAACAAGAGAAAGTGGCAAGACCAGCAGCGCAATGATGATCGCATGGCAAGATTAGAAGCGTAAACTCCAGGAGTCAAGGAAGCAACTCACGACAGAAAATTGTGAAATGCGAAACCACGACTTAATCTCCATTTCTGAGTTTTGGATACCAGGAGTTGGAGGTGTCAAGGACACTCATGACAAGAATGATGAAATCGTGAAATGTTGAAAGGGACTATTGTGAGTCTCGAAAACCCGAAAGGAAAAACACTGAAATCTCGTCAACCGTCCATCTCAGTGGGTTATGTGAACCGTCCGATCACTTCGAAGATTTTGTGATCATGAATTGTATAATTTTGGAGTCACAATGACTCGAAGGGAAAAACACCTTTTGGTGTAGGCTGTGGTCACCATCATTGGTCATGTGAGAGGGAGGAGCTAGCACCAAGCTAAGCTCCTTTTCGGTAATCGTAACATGAAGAGTCGAGACTCTTCACCACAGGAATGCCGAAATGCCAAAATGCAAAATGGTGAAATCAACGCAAGACCCTGTGCTTGTAATCCAACGGTGTTGGATACTTGGAAATCTGATCGAAGGGCTATTGTTTCTCTTCACGATTAATTGTTCAGTTATGATTCATTTAGCAGAACCGAATCATGGTTCTTGGACAGTTGGTGTTTCAGTTGTTGAAGTGTTGTTCTAGGGATTTGAGGGGTAATCGAAGGGGTTGTAGAAGATAAAAAAATAAACATGCAATGATTGTGTGGTGTTGGTGCGTATGGAATTAATGGTACAGTTGTATCTCTAATGTAAAATTCATTTCTGTAAATGAATATAAAACTAAAATAAAATCATACAGGGATAGTGAGAAGAAATGATGAAGATATAGCAGAGATCAAGGGGAGAAGAATGGATTTTGATATGATTATATAAAAAAAGAGGACTTGAAAGATGAATCCTTTTCCAGAGAAGATAAAGAGTTGGTTTGCAGGTTCTTAGTGACAGATAAGGATTCCACGATGTTAGGGAGGAGCAAGGGGAGACTGAAAAAGTCTCCTGTAAAAGTTGGTGCTTGTACATCTGGGAGTTGTAGCTTCCATTCAGTAGGTTCTAAAGAAACAGAGGTAGCAGCCTCATCTGGGTTGTAGCTCAAATAAAATAAGAATGTAAAGAGGAGTTGGAGCTTGCCTTTCATTCATAAGAAGAAGAGGTTTTTCCCTTTTGGGTTTTCTCATGAAAAATCACTGTGTCACTGTTTCATTTATGTGATTGTATATTTATTGGTTAAATGTATCACTGCAAGTTAAATGTTAAAGGCATGATTTATTGATTAATAAGTAATCTTCTTATAAAATGAAAGAAATTTTATACAACTGATTCACCCCCCCCCTCTCAATTGACTTATCCTGTACAACAGCTGCAACATGGAAAAATGCAATATTTTTGTAACTTATCTGACATACATGCAGACGCGAAAGTAAAGAACAAAATTGAATATGAAAAGCAATATCATTGCCTTGTCGTTGTCTGACTCTACATCCTTTATATGGAGAATGTGTTGCGACCCAAATTTTCTCGCCAGTTTCACAACAGCCCCAATCGTTCCGATTGGGTAAATATCAGTGCTCTGTGCAAGCTGGATGATAGTCGAGTCCCGGAGGAAGAAATATTCTGAACAAAGAGTAGGAATTTTTTCCACAACACTTGTTTCATTGAGAGAAATAATTCGATCACAATCGCCATGGTCATATACTATTTTGGGAAATATATTAAAATTTGTAATGGGTATCCCATTACATGGAAATATCTTTTCTGCATGTTTCTAGACAAGTTGTGGAGGAACAGTCAGTGTCATTGTCATCATGGTTTCCTTTTCTGCCATGTCAGCACACATAATGGATCTTCTTTTGTTTTCCTTGTCCAAGTAGGTGTTATAGACAACCATTATGTCCCCGACGAATACTTGTCTAGTTTGGTGGTTGTTCAACCCCTCTATTGAAAATACTTTGGATGTCACAACTCTAGACCTGATGACATTTTTTTAACAGGAAAACTAAAGTGAATGGTAATGTGCTACAAGTACACGCATAGTTTTGATGAACTATGGAGCCACAGTTTGGCAACCACACCTCTTAGTTTGTGAAAAATGTAGCACGTTCGGCATCTTGCTTGTACTTGTTGATACTTATTGCGAGATGAAAACCATGTATTCCAGGTGGCATGAGCATATCCTCAATGCCATAGATGAATATATAGCATAGTAAATTTGTTTAGTAAACATAGTAAGAGTAGAGCGTATGCATCTTTACCTTTGGCCTTGTCAGTCTGCCGATGTCTGGGATGACTGACTGCTCATGTCCGTGTCACTAGTCCAACTTTTTCTGATGCAAGCATATGCATATGAACATCAGGACTAAATAAACATATGCATTCTATATTGTCCATCGGAAGGACCAAACAACCGTAAAAATGTATGCATCTTAATTTTTTAACTAGAGAAATGTTTAACAATAAATAGGGCATGAGTGTGGGGCACCATGGCCAATCTATATATCGTGGACCCCCAAAAGGCAGGGGATAAATATTCAACCTGCCAACCTGGCACTCGTAATCGAGAAAGTAGGTAACTATGGAATAAGGTAGAAGCAGGACCACATATGTCAATCCGTTAGTTCGCCAACTGGAGCACGAAGGAATTTTTGGAAACCACACTAGGCAGATGAATTAGAAAACAAAGGGATAATAGACAATGGAAAAATTAGAAACAGACAGGGCAGAAAGGCCCATTACTGTGAAGTCATCATTTTCAAGTCCAATGTTATGTATCCCCACTCATTTTGTATATTTAATTTACCAACACACTTGGTATACCTTTTAGAAGATTGTACCACAGAACCCTTTGTTGTTGCACAAAAGAATTCATCTCCATGTCCAAGCAACCTGTTTTTTCCAAGGTAGGAACATTGAAGATGCAATGGACACGAAGGCAAGTTAGTATGAAAACAGACATCTAAAATAAAAAGAAACAGATCTATTTACCCACCAAAGATTCCTTCGTCCTGTCCATCCATTCTGTTTGTTTAAATGCAGCAATGCAGCGCAAACACAACCGACATGAACCAACTTAGTATGCAGGAAGGAACGCATGTAACCAAGATAACTTACCATGCAGGAAGGAACGCAACTATCTTAACACATATACAGACCATAAATGAAATACAAAACAACGCAATATGAAACAACAGTACAAGCATGCACCATTCTATATCCTGTTTAGTCGATGCAGTCAAGACTCCCTCCATTTCTCCAGCTACTCTGTCTGTTTCAATGTGGGAACGAACAAAATTCAATGAACATCAATGGAGGTGGTATTCACTGGAAAACAAGAAATATGTACACACAGCAAAATGGACTCAACGAACAGTCCAAAAAAGCATAAACATGAACCTTTGCGCTTCTCTATCCATGGTTGTAAACGTGTAGATTTTTTTCCCCTGGACAAAATATATTACAAGGCACAAAATATCACGCAATTGCATGGTCGCAACTAAAAGATTTCTAGTTTTCCCTGGAAATCTATCCAAATATGCCCTTTAACCATGTTCTTTATCCTCTACACATATTGTTGTGCCCACGATACAAGTTCTCAGTTTTCCGTGGAAAACTACCCAGACATGCTTCCGGACATGAAAATATAATCTTGCAGAATATTTGTTGCACATATCATATCTCAAGAACAACACAAATTGGATTGTGTGCACACCAGTCTATGTAGAGGAGAAAGAACATGTCATGTCATATCTGCACATCTAACCATACATGGTTTATAAATGTAGGTTGCATACATATGCTTTATTCCAACAAGAAAACAACGAATATTGTAACTTCACATGTAATCCTCAAACAATTTTGCATGCAAATATTTTCTTTCATGGCAGGACTAGAGCACTAGGAAAATACCACATAATGATAGATATCGGCCTCGGCAGACATGGAAAATAACACAACTGCATGTTGACTGGTGGGTGCAGGGGCTAACCACCATAAAGAGCCCCAAAAAAACAATAATAATCCAAAAAAAAAGCTCCAACCACTGTCGTTGCACCCCAGCCCTGCAAGGTCGAATCAAACAAAATAAACCAGCAAGGACCAAACCAGGGAGAAAGCATGAACAGGTCGAACTGCACCCCCAGGGCCCCAAAGCGCAAACCCCAGCTAAACAAACAGAACCATCAACCCAGGAACCAATGAACTAGCAAGAACCACTGAGCCAGTGAACAACATATGTATCTCCAACGATTACGAAACTACAACCCAAGCACAAAAGGAACCAAAAACATACAAGGAACATGCGACTACAAATAAGCAAACATTCTTACTTGCAAAATGAAAACACTAAATAACAAACAAGGAATACAAAATGAAACTATGGCATTGAAACTTCCTCCAAATCGATGAAATGCAGAAGTGCAGGTCGAATCGCCAACCAAACAAAAACAAACCAGCAAAGAAGAATCACTCACCAAACCAGTAAACAATGTATATAGCTTCAACGATTACGAGGATGAAACGTACAATGGCAACAATCAACAAACCAGCCAAGAAGAAGCACTCACCGAACCAACAAACAATGTATGTAGCTTCAATGGAAGAACAAGGATGAAACATACAATGGCTATTGAAGTGGCGGTAGACAAACAAGACTGTGAAAATTCACTATATAGAGAATTTCAAGGAAAAATGTACTCCGAGAACTGTATTTACATAAACATTTAAGACTCTTAGGTTGTCTAAGGACCTCGAGGTATGCAAACATTTAAGTTTTCAGGGGTGTTGGAGGACGTCACGTCATGTAAACATTTACGCTGGCAAGCCTATTGAAGCATCTCATAATAAGTGTCAATACATTTCGAGAAATATACATTCGCCAAAGACGCTATAAACTTTGGAATTCTCAATCACTACAAAGCTTGGATATCAAAACATTTCAAATGCTTACTACATATCAAAACTTACGGATATATTCGGCTAGCAGAAAATGCTAATACAAACATTCCAACTAATGCTAGAATTAATCGACCTTCAAGCAATATAGATGAAAAATATATGATTAAAAAATATTGTCTATGAGAAAAAGTTTGGATATGTTTCCATATAGTACATTGGGAATAGAGAAGTTGGCAATAAGATCTTTGATCTCTTATCCAATCAAATCATTACTTATATGTTACTTTTTATTATATAAAAATATATGCTTTTAATTCCATAGCTCCAACAATAGGTATTGTGCAAATATTTCGGGTCAAAGGACAAACTAATATGTAGTCAACGCATTATCGATCACTAGAGTCCCTCTATGCCTATGGCAGGGACTAATAACAGGGTTGTTGGTATAATTACTTATTATAAATTATAAGTTCAACTAGTAATGTATAATCATTATATATTTATTAATATATCATGATTGTCATTCTTTCATACATTGTACAATTTAATGATAAAATCATAGTGCCATTCTATATCCATTCATTGAAGTAGTATTGTAAGTATTTATTAGTACAAAGATTGGATATGTTTATATGGAAGTTATAATTAACTATCATATACAAAATTTATATAGATCCTTTTATAGTTAATTTAATCATTCGGTCTGAGATGCATTGGAACCATTTAGAAACCTAATGAACTAAAACCCTATATTACATTCCACTACATTCACTGTCGCTAGAACACTTTAGATCTATGAAATTTTACAATATGTAATAGAACCGGTAGAAATACAATCCCTAGCACTAAAATGAATTAACAACTGGGGTAAGAATAAATGACATCATCTATAGGAGTTTTATTGATATTTTGTTTTTTGAAGGATCAACTATGGTATATAATAAACACATAATTTAATTACTGCTAAATCCACAGTCATTTTCATCAATTTAATAAAATTTTCGGCATTATTCGACAAACCTATCACATACCATTAATCAATAAAAATAAAAAATCATGTTACTTAATTTCAGTGTAGTTGATGTTTAGAACTAGACTTATGGTCATCCCTTTCATTCACAGTAAATTGAATTATAGATATATAATGTTAATCAATATCCATAAATACTTCCATGAGCTCCATGCATTTTTATTTCACAAAAATACAAGAATAAAATTAACATATAAAACTTTTCTAAATGCATAGATCCACTCCTTAAATCTATGCATAAATCAATGGGTATTACACACGAGGAGTGTCTCAAAATTCTAATAATTTAATCAATTACAAATTGTATATTATAATCTTTTCTCAACTATAAATAAACTAAACAATGAAAAATATCTTAATTTAAAATGAATTGTTGATGTTCTTGAATCCATATTCTTGAGCACTTCCTCCTTGCTCACTAATATGAATACCTCACCGGAACCTCCCAACCAATGCTAGTGGTACTCTTATTCCTCACCGGAGTCGCAAAGGAGCCACACACAAGAACCAAAACACAATAGCTCTCAATCTTGCCTCGCAAGGAAGAGATTCCACTCTTTCTCAATCTTGAAATCCCAACTCGCACAAGTAAAACACAGTAAAACCAAAATTTGGCAGCATAACAATACTAAGCAAAGTGAGATCCATTTCCCTTCTACACCATTTATTTTATAGAATAATTCTCAATGACACTTGTCAACATGCACAACTAATTCATTTTTAATAATTAAATTGAATGATTATTCACCCAACACATGTGTCACACTCTCCCAAAGTTGCACTTGTATTTACCCTTTTTATTTTATTTAAAAATCTATTTTCCCTCACATTTCCCAATATGTTCCTATTTTCACTCTTGTTTGTCCCTTTGTTCCTCAAATTCTCATTTAATGAGTGTTCCTTAACTAGATCTTAGTTGGATTTGGATTAGGAGTCTTATTTTAGTTAGACTTAGTGGTAGTTTGACTCAAGATGTTATTCTATGTGTACACCTATTCTCTCATGTTATTATTTATTTCTATTTTAAAAAATCCCTTTTATTATTTTCATGCACACATGTGCATTTTACCCAACCTCTAGTTTTTATTAATCTTTTTCCTAGAGTTTGATTTTATCTCAATTCTTTTAATTTATTTAATATTTTTATTTAGTCTCTCATTTAAACTTAGACTTAGACTTAGTCTTAAACTTAGGCTTAGACTTTTGTTAGGCTTCTAGTTTATAATTTACTGATTAATTAACACTATGCTCTAACAAGGCCTAAATATTTCATTAAGTAATCTAGGCCATCTAGATTTATTGACTCAAATTTTAATTACGCAATGTTCCCTTCAATATGCACCTTCGTGCTCCAAGGGTGCCACTCACCTTTGACTAGTTTTGGAATTTTATCCGACCCTTGGAGTCAACACTCCACTCGGTCGACCTTGTGAGAGACTAAGGGATTCTAAAGAATAAGGATTTTTCCTTATTACGCACCCCTTAGATTTCCTCATGTGCGACTATCTGATTCTATCCTCGCGACATCGTGTACCTCTCAAACTAGGTAATCGTTAACCTACAGTTTAGGTCATGGCGAGTGTGTTATTAGGTTGTGACAGGGACACTGCCACACCTCTTTCTCAAATGTTCAGTTTATTTGCATGACCCCTTTACTCCTTATGTGATTCAGATTAGCAAGCATCATCAAGCTTGCATCCACTAACATAAACAATGTCAATAATCCATATACATAAATCATATTGTAATCAATCATATATCACGTGTGCATAAAATGAAATACTCAATCAAAATACAATCCACTCCCTCACTCAATCCATATTCCAAGGAATTCCATTGATGCCATCAACATCCATAACCTGTCATGTGTCCTACACACTCAAGAGAACTCATCAATAATATGTTAAGAACCAAATATAAATATAGCATAGAAAAACCTCAAAATAAGTACTCAACGCCTTGAAAAAGAGAGAAATTCATATAATAAGCCTCTTCGAGGGGGAAACCTCCTTATACACCACATAAATGTCTGAATACAAGATGATTCCAAATGAAAATGTCTCATTGGTATATATAGGAGACTAGGAGGTACAATTACAACTAATGGACCCAAGCCGACATAAATAAAGTAACATTACTAAAGTAATATGCAACAATTAAGGGGTAATGTGCCACTATTTAGGGCTTAAAATGCCCCTCCCCTTGAGACAAGTGTTGTTCACAATGCTTGAGTAACTCTAGATGCTTCTTTATAAAAGACTCATCTTCCCAAGTGTAATCTTCAGCCGGTAGTTTCCTCCATTTAATGAGATACTCTGAAATGGATCTATTCCTCAGTTGGCGAATTATTGTGTCAGTGATGGATTTAGGATCCAATATGATTTTTCCTTCCTCGTCAAGTTCTGGAAATATAGTTTGAACTCGGATATTGTCACCTATAACCTTCTTTAAGCATGAAACATGGAAAACCGGGTGTACTCGTGAAGATGCAGGCAACTCCAATATGTATTCCATAGTATCAATATTTTGCAACACCTTATAAGGGCCATAGTACTTTGGTGATAATTTATCATCCTTCTTGGCTTGCTTGAGGGACATTTTTTTGTATGGTTGTAGTCTTAAAAACACCATATCCCCTACTTCAAAACTTCTTTCACTATGATGTTGATTTTCTTGTTGTTTCATGCGATTTTGTGCCATGGTCAGGATGTCCTTTAAGATTTGGAGAACTTGTTGTTGATGCTCAATGTGATCTTCCACTGCTTGAACCTTAGATTTTTATTTTAGAGAAGACGTGATGGAAGGAGGGTGGGATCCATAAAGTTCCATAAATGGTGTCATTTTTATTGCACTATGAAATGATGTGTTATACCACCATTCTATCAAGGGTAACCATTTGAACCATTGTGTTTGTTTATCAGAGACAAAGAAACAAAGGTAGCCTTCCATACATTTGTTCACTATCTCGGTTTGTCCATCAGATTGAGGATGATATGATGAGCTATGATCCAATTGAGTACCCAAACAAGAAAATAATTAGTTCCAAAAATGTCCAGTGAAGATGGGATCTCTGTCACTTACAATAATATTTAGGCTTCCATGTAGCTTTTGAACTGTATCCATGAATGCAATGGAAACTGTACTGGATTTGAAGGGATGAGAGAGTGCACAAAAGTGTGTGTACTTGGTCAGTCTATCAACAATCACCATGATGACACTCTTTCCTTCAGACTTCGGTAACCCTGTGATGAAATCCATGGAAACCTCCTCCCAACACTTACTTGGGATGGATAATGGTTGTAAAAGACATGGGGTCTTAATTGTTTCCACCTTATTTTGTTGGCAAACCAAACATTCTGCCAAAAACCTTTGAACATCAGTTTTAAGGCCATACCAAAAAAAATCCTTCTTCACCCTATGGTAGGTTTTCAAAAATCTTGAGTGCCCTCCTACCGAAGAGGTGTGCAATTCCAATAGTACATTTTGTTTGAGTTGGGAGTTATTACATAAATATAAGAAATATTTGTACCATAGTGAATCATTTTTCCATGTAAATGTATTTGATGCACTGGAATCTTGTTGCAACCTTTGAATATAGAGTCCACACATTTTCCTCATTCTTCCATGAATCCCTTGCTTGTATTATCCAATTGGTTTGGATGATCGAGATAACACATAGAAATGCCTCAACATATTCATCATTTCTTGAGAGTGCATCTACCACAACATTTTGCTTCCCTTTTTTATAGGCGATTTCAAAATCATAACCCAATATCTTGGTCACCCATTTTTTTTGTTCTTCTGACTATAGTCTTTGTTCCAAGAAGTATTTAAGAATATCATGATATGTTTTGACCTTGAAGTTCCTACCTATTTGGTAAGGGCTCCATTTCTTCAATGCATATAGTATTGTCATCATTTCCTTCTCATAAATGGTTTTGTGTAAGTCCTTTCCCTTGAGTGACCAACTTTAAAAATCTAGGGGCCTTCCTTCTTACATTAGGACAACACCAATTCCATTTCCCGAGGCATTACATTCCACAATAAATGTTTTTGTGAAGTCTGGAGTGGTCAAGAAAGGAGCTTTACACATCACCTCTTTAAGTTTTTCAAAATATTTAGTTGCCTCTGGAGTCCATGAAAATGCATCCTTCTTAGTTAGTGTCATTAATTTTTTTCTATTCTTCCATAGTGCCGAATAAACTTGCGGTAGTAACATGTCAAACCCAAAAATCCTCTAAGATTATTCAATGTTTTGGGAATCGGCCAGTCCATCATGGCCTTAATCTTGTTAGGGTCTACCTTGACACCTTCATGAGATATAATATGACCCAAATACTCTACCTCCTTCGCCCCAAAGAAACATTTGGATGGTTTGGCATATAGTTGTTTCTCCTTTAGTAGTTGTATCACCTTGTCAACATGCCGCACATGACCCTCCCAAGACTTGTTATAGATTAGTATATCATCAAAAAATACTAACACAAATTTTCAGAGGGGCTTCAAAATGCAATTCATCAACCCTTGGAATCTGGAAGGTGCATTTGTAAGGCCAAAAGGCATGACCAAAAATTCATAATGGCCTTCATGAGTTTGTAATGTTGTTTTTGGGATATCTTCTTCCTTCATTCTAATCTGCTGAAACCTTGAACGGAGATCCAACTTTGTGAAATAGATTTCTCCATGGAGTTCATCTAACAATTCATCAATGATGGGAATGTGAAACTTATCTTTAATAGTGATCTTGTTGAGCACTCTATAATCTAGACACATATGCCATGAGGCATCTTTCTTGAGTACTATTACCACCGGTGCAGAGTAATAACTTTGGCTAGGTCTAATAATGCCAGCCTCTAACATTTCGTCAACTATACACTCAATTTCACTCTTTTGGGCATAAGGGTATATGTACGGCCTAATGTTAGGAGGAAAACTCCCAAGAATTAGGTGAATAGCATGATCATGGTTTCAAGTGGGTGGAAGACCTTTTTGAATATCTTCAAATACTTTGGAATGCTTATCAATGATCCCTTGGAGATCTAGGGGAATAGATGGCTTAGATGTTTGAACATCTAGTGAGCATAGTTGTGCAATTACACCTTGATGCCCCTTTTTCAATACTTTTTTCATGCCATTAGAGATAATCACCTTACTTGGTTTCCCTGTGATACCTCTTAACTAAATTTCTTTTCCTTCCAATGAAAATTTCATGAAAAGTTCTTGAAAATTAAAATCCATTGTTCCTAATTATTGTAACCATTGGATTCCTAATACGACATCA
>ML783621.1:485869-500168 GCA_009831015.1 Picea engelmannii | reverse complement strand
TGGCATGTTGGAAAAGTATCACTTTTAAGCCTTGATTTTGAGGTGGTTCTGCTAGACAATCTTTCTTTCTTTGTTTCTCCAAAATTTCGGCCCTTCTAGGTATGAAATTTTCCTTTTTGTAGTTCTCTAATATTTCTTCTTTGTAGTGCCACAGGTTTGATCAAAATTGGATGTGCCAAGTGGAATTTATGGTAACTTCCCCACATCTTTCTTATTTTGGGCCTTTCTAGGAGATATCACTTGTATAGCGTGCCCCGAACAAAATAGTTGATATAAAATTCTGAAAATTGTACAAGAAATACTAAAGACTATCCACTATCCAATTAAACTGGTCTCACTCATTTGGATACTCTACGAATAATTTATGATTTTTTTACCTGAAACACATGCTTGAGACTAGTCAATAGGACTAGTCATATACCCTATATTCCACAGGGTGTATCTACAAATTTCAGATAACCCAGAAGATGAATTTTTTTTATCACAAATACTTTAATAATTTCTATGAATATCCTGCAGATTTCAGAGTCTGAAACGTTATAGAAAAAATATTATAGTGAAAATTATGCGATGACTCAATTCAGGGTGATTCCAAAACCCTATCTTACACAGGTTGTATCTCCGAAATTATAAGGCCTGTTGAGATAAAATTTGAACCCAGCGTACCTTGATCCATCTACTAAACATCCTCCTAGGGGTTCCTTCTGAAACATCATATAAAGAAAATTATAGTGAAAATTCCAAGGTGTCTCAGATGTAGTAGTGAAACCCCAAGAGGTTGAGCTCTGATACCAAATGTTAAGAACCAAATATCAATATAGCATAGAAAAACCTCAAAATAAGTACTCAATGCCTTGAAAAAGAGAGAAATTCAAATAACAAGCCTCTTCGAGGGGGAAACCTCCTTATACACCACATAAATGTCCAAATACAAGATGATTCCAAATGAAAATGTCTCCTTGGTATATATAGGATACTAGGAGGTACAATTACAACTAATGAACCCAAGCCGACATAAACAAAGTAACATTACTAATGTAGTATTCCCCAATTAAGGGGTAATGTGCCACCATTTATGGCTTAACATAATATCTGTCAATACATATACATCTGAAAGTAACAATGAATTATATTATATCATCAACATCATATATAAATCATAATCGAAATTAAATCATAATGTACTATAGCCAAATCACTTGCACGTAAGTGTCCTCAAAGAATAATCCAATATAAGTGTGATCAGTAATATGGGATGTTACATACACTACCTCTTATTTTAAACTTCATCCCAAAGTTTGTACAATATATAAATGCAAGAAAATAAATGTATTTGACATAGATCTACTTAGCTAATTTATCAAACAAATAAGGAAATTGTTGACGTATCTCATATGTGTCCTCCCATGTGGCCGAGTTTGGACTATAATTGTCCCACTGGACCTTGACCTGATCGACTATTTGATGTTGTAGTTGTTGAGGTAAATAGTCCAGAATTTGTATTGGCTCCACCATGAGAGCACCCTCATCCGACACCTACAAAGAATTCATGTCAATAACATGTGATGGATCACTAATTTAATGTTGTAAAATAGATACATGAAATACATCATGCATACGCCTCAAAGAATCAGGAAAGGATAGTCAATAAGCCATAATTCCTTTCTTTTCCACAACCTCCAAAGGTCCCACAAACCTAGGACAGAGTGTATCACCCTTTCCAAACATGATTGAACTTTTATGATGTTTTACCTGCAAGAAAACTTTGTCACCAACCTCATAAATTCATTCAATGTGATGCTCATCAAGATAAATCTTCTATCGATCCCTCACTTCTTTAATCTTTTTTCTTATTGATTGCATCTATTTTTCCATTTATTGAATCACGTATGGTCCTACTAGGAGTCTATCCTATAGTCGATCCCAACTCATAGGTGTCCGACATGGTTGTCCATAAAGAAACTCAAATGGTGCCATCCTAATCGAACTTTGATAGATGTTGTTGTAAGAAAATTCTACTAATGGTAATAATTCCTCCCAACATCTTTGTTGATCCATCACATACATATGTAGCATATCCTCTAAAATATGAGTGTTCCTTTCAATTTTTCCATCTATCTCTAGGTGATATGTCGTGCTAAAGTTCAATTGTGTTCTCAGTGCCTCTTGGAAACTAGTCCAAAATCTCCCTATAAACATCAATCCTCAATCGGAGATGATATTCCTTGGTACCCCATGCAATCTCACAATATCACTAACAAACACTCTAGCCATATCCGGTGTCTGATGCATTGTACACACAAGGATAAAGTGTGCACTCTTCGTCAGAGTGTCAACTACCACAAAAATTGAATCGTGACTCCTTATCGTTAGTGGAAATCCAACTATAAAATCCATTGAAATGACCTCCCATTTTGATTCAGGAATAGCGTGTGGTTGTAACAATCCTGTTGGATGTTTATGTTCAACCTTCATTTGTTGACATTCTAGACATCTTGCCACGTAACTAACTATGTACACTTTCATTCCTTTCCAGAAGAATAAAGGCTTAAGGTCTGCCTTCATCTTCGTGACTCATGGATGAGTCATGTAAATTGCTCAATGATCTTTTCTTAATATCAAACTTCTTAATTCGTCATTAGGAAGTATGTAAATTATACCATTATATCTCATCAATCCATCATTGTCCAATGAATAAACTTCAAACTTCAGTACCATGATGGTATCTTGTCTGGTATCAACCTTAACTTTCTTGTACCAATCATCATCAATTTGTAGAGCTAGAATATTTTCTCCCATCTTTGTCTTAAGAGGTATTATCAAGAATATGTGTGGTCTCTAACTCAATGCATATGATCACTCAATCGTCTTACATCAAAACTCCACCTAAACCTTCCTTGGATGTGTCTATGCATACCAAGAATTCTTTGTCCATGTTGGGGACCTTCAGTATCAACGTTTTTGTTAACAACTCTTTAATCTTTTGAAATGCTTCTGTGCATTTCTCTGTCCATACGAATTTCTTGTTTTTCTTCTGCAATTACGTGATTGGATTTATAATCTTAAAAAAACCTTTGACGAATCGTTGGTAATATCTTGTCAAAACCATAAATCTACATACCTCTTGTATGTTCATCAGTGTTGGCCACTCCATAATAGCCTCTACTTTCCTTGGATTCACAATGATACCTTCTCTAGATATGATATGTCCCAAATAATGAATCTTTGTTTGGTAAAAAGAACATTTTGATAGCTTCCCGTACAATTTATTTTCTCTTAGACATTGTAGAACCAATCTCAAGTGTTCATGATGCTCTTCTTTCATCCAAGAATAAATCAGTATGTCATCAATAAATACTTGAAAAAACTTGTCCAAAAATCCACAGAATACCCCATTCATTAAACTCATAAATAATCTTGGGAAATTTGTCAATCCAAATGTTAAAACGGTGAAATCATAGCATCCAAATCTCGTCTTAAATGTGGTATTAGGGATATATTCCTCCTTAATCCATAAATGATGATATCTCGATCTCAATTCAATCTTTGAAAACATTGTTTCTACCTTCATATGATCGAATAAATCATATATTCTTGGCAACGGATATTGGTTCTTGATCATCGCTTTGTTCAATTGATGGTAGTCAATACAAAGTCTCCATGATCCATCCTTCTTACTTAAAAAAACAAATGGCACACCCCATGGAGATACACTTGGATGTATAAGTCCCAATTCCAAAAGATCCTTTAATTGCATTTTAAACTCCTACAATTCCAATGTCGACATCTGGTATGGATTTCTTGCAATCGATTATATTCCAAGTTTTATGTCTATTGTAAACTCCAATTCTCTTACGGGTGGTAAACCTGGTAACTTCTCAGGGAACACATTGACAAACTCCGAGATACTACAGGAATAGTTTATAGTCCTTTCATGTCCCCCTTTTAGTTTAGCGCTAATATGGCATATAACTTACACCCCTTGCGCATACTCTTTTGTAATTGTAGGTAAGAAATAAACCTCAAAGACACCCCCTGTTTTCTACCTACAATCACTCTACTCTATCCCAATTCATCCGTCAAACTTAACCATTTTTTCTTGCAGTTAAGTATTACATCTTGTGATTCCAACGATTCCATGCCAATCACTATGTCATAAGACCCTAAGATCATGACATATAGGTTGGCTATTGTTACAAAATCACCCAATTTAATGCTACAATCCATGAATTTTCCTCCAACTTTTTGTTTGGCTCCTAATGCCATTTTCTACATATCTAAACTCGTCCTGCTCGACTTCCTTTACCTTAATTATATTTATAATTGCACTAGAAATAAATCTTTTTGTAGCTCACGGATCTATCAAAACTCTAAAATTTTATTGGAGATTGTACCTGACGAATCGAGCATAGTGGGCTAGTGCTCAGCCTAGTGGTTGTTCACCGTTGCATGTATCCTATCGGCCTTGAACAAATATCCAAATGTTGTGGGTCATAATGATATAGACACTCTAGCTTTCTCAATCGGAAAATATCGTTGGTAAAGTGGCTCTCCACATGTCCAACATCCATTCTTTGGTCCAGTGCTCCCGGTCCCCGAAGTAGAAGTTGTTGGCCTAGAAGTATGTGATCCTAGTTTGTTCTGTTGAATAGGCCTAAACTATTGTTGTTGTTGTAGACAACGATATTTTTTATACTATTGTGGTTCTCTATAGGGATTCCTATGTTGAGGGTTCTATCGTCATGGTGTCGAGAACATAGGTCCTCTAGGTGTATCATGATTCCCATAGGTCTTTCTAGCTGGTGTCTGATGATGTTGCGCTCTCAGTGTCGTTTGTCTAGTCTGTCTAGAAGGATTCCTTCTCTGACTCCCACTATTTAGCTCTTCCTCAGCAATGAGGGCCTTCTGAAATGCATCGTGCAACATTTGAGGCATCAATATCCTCACCTTCGCAATAATTTTGAACTTAAGGCCAAACAAAAACTTGTTGACCTTTAACTTCTCTGTGTTCTTATGTGGAGCATATCTGAGTAGCTCCATGAACCTGACTGCATACTCTGGTACCATGCGACTACCCTATAGTAAGGTGTTGAACTCATTATGTTGTCACTCAATGAATTCCTTGGACAAGTACCTCTCCCAGAATCATTCCTCGAACCACTCCCATGACTTGTCTTCAATGACCATGTTCAGTAAAGGTAGGAGTGCCTTCCACCAAAGTAGAGCACTCCCTTTCAGTTGAAATACCACCATGTAGAATTTCATGTTGGAGGTCTAATCATGAAGTGAAAATCACATTGCCATGTTCTCCAACCACGCCTCGGTGGCAAATCCATCTATGGCACCCATGAACTCGATAAATTTCACCTCCTCGAGTTTCCTCTGTACACTGCTGCTAACAACTGGAGGGCATTGTGAACCATCATTGGGAATAGACGTCATGCCCTCATCCCGATCAAGATGGATGATCAATTCCTCTAACATCCTTTGAAATGATATCATCATACCTACCACATCTCCTACTGCAACCTACTCCTACTTAGTAGTCTGCTCATATCCCTCAAGGTTAGATCCCTCTAGCATGGATACAACCAAAAGAGGCATATCTCTTCCTCCGGCACCACGATGTCTACTTCCCCTGCATCCTCTAACCATGATTACCTGCATGGACAATTTCAAATTTATTAGTGATACATCTATACTAATTTTATTTATCATAGTGGAAGGTGTAATGGGTCCCTTGTCACAGGGTTGAACCTGCTCTAATACCATATGTAACGACCCTCCATGGGCCAACACAAATTTAAGTGAATACAAGGAGTAGCATAATTTCTTTTTATTTTTTATTTTGTAAATAACAATTATGAAATTATCCATTATGATGTTCATGTTAGTAATGAAAATTATTTACAATGACAACCAGTATAGGTATCTGATCTATCAAATTCAACATCACTATAGTTCCCAATGAATCATAACATATCTCCTATTCAACATAATAATTTAAAGTGAAAGATGAAATTACATATATCAATTAATTGGTCTAATGCTTGACGTTTCAACAACATTGGGTCTTGTAAGATAATGAACCAGAATAATATCAACCCTAAACATATAAGGTTTAAACTATATTCATGATAACCCAACTCATTGTATGGAATTTGAAGGGTTCTTCCGTAATCTTCAAGGATATATCTCCTCAACCTAACTGTTTGATTTATATTAAGTTAACAATTTACCAATTATTTAATTTTATCATCCCTTCCAATTACTATAGTGATTGTCACTCAACCTCAATTTATGATAAAGTTAAGAATATACAATATGATGGTAATCCTATAATAAAATTTATTTTATATTATCAGATTAATTAGAATGAAGCGACTAAGAGACCACACAAGAATAGCATCTATTCATCAATAAATGACAATAAAACATTTAACATATCACAACTATCCTCATTAATATGAAAATGTAAACTATCAATACACTAGCACAKCCGCTAACTCACGGCTGGTGAACGTCGAACRACCCATAAATAAAAACTCTCGCGTTAAAAAAAAAACCAGTGAAAGCCCATGCATGAAGAAACTGCAAACTTCCCAGCCCATCACACATATAGTGGCTAAATCCCACACAGAAAACAAACCCTCCACATCTCATCCACGTACGGACARTTGAAGAATTCCAAAAGTTAATCATTTAAACATGGCAATCATATGATGTTACARTAATTTTTTAATATGATTAGGTAAATGTTAAAAAGTAAACAGGTTAACGGATGCATTTATAAATGCAAAGAAGTTATCAACAATAAATCTRACTCATTGATTTTGGAGGATGACTAAGAATATGCCAGCATCTTCAATGCATGACCATCAGATTAGAATTTAAGATTAAAAGATCATTAATTGTGCCCATCTCCAATAGGTATACGCCTTTCGGTGTAATTACTTGTGCAATGGTCGAGGAATTTCTACGTCAATATATTTACATTTTAAAGTCAGTTCTAAATTTATCTAAGTAAGAAAATGTACAAGACTATTCTCCATAGCTACTTTACTTGAAAATTTAACTTTTGCTTTAATTCAATTAAGTTGACACTCATATTATTGTCTATATTATTATAATCAATTGAATCCATTTTTTTTTCTTACTACTTCATTAATAACAGGGTTGTTGGCATAATTACTTATTATAAATTATAATATCAACTAGTAATGTATAAGCATTATATAATTATTAATATATCATGATTTTCATTCTTTCATACATTGTACAATTTAATGATAAAATCATAGTGTGATTCTATATCCATTCATTGAAGCAGTATTGTAAGTATTTATTAGTACAAATATTGGATATGCTTATATAGAAGTTATAATTAACTATAATATACTAGAAGTGAGATAACATGTAACAATCATTTCCGACCACAATCTATACTTAAGAAAGAGGGTGATCTTGATTCGTGCTAGTCATCAAGTTATATTACATTTTATAGGGAGTAAAATGTACATTACTTGGGTCCAAATAATATTCGAACCCTTATTATTCAACAACATATCTTGATTACTAGATTTTAATGGGCATATAGTCGCCATAAATGTTTTGTGTGAAATCAAGATTTCATAATCTAGCAGAATGCTAAATCAGTTTGGAAGCTTGATAAACTAGGAAAGGGGCTAAATATGGCAGGAGCATTGAGTTGATCAGGCCCGACACATCATGGATCGTGAGGTCTCAAGATTCAACGACCGAAAAAAAATTCAGCGGGAGAAGTTGCACGGGGTTTAATTTTGGAGAGCGAGCTCAAAATTTAAACCACGATTTTCTTTTTGGGTTACGTGGCATTACCTAGTGCATTTTGGGACGAAAATAAGGTTGCCTAAAACCACTTTCCCACACCCCCGAAAAGTGGAAAAGTATAAAAGGGAATTTTTTCACTTATTTTAATTGATTATTATTTCAAACATTGGACCATTAGAACCTTGGTGCAACCCTCGTCTTTCACCTACAGCTCAACAATACACCAACTACATGCCATTTCCGCTCATTCCCAGGTATTTTTCATCACAACCATGGATCCCATCATAACCTCAGTAACTGAACAAGATCCTGTGGCAAATGAAGAAGCCTTAATGGACCGGTATTTAGACGTTTTTTATACCGAAATCACTATTTATCCTATCTTTGTGTCCATAAGCAACCTGTCTGATAAAGTTGGAAGATGTATACCATTCCTTGAAGTAGTCCAGGCCACCATAGTCCCTTATGTTGTCGAAATTGTGTTCTTTTTTCCCAAATTTATAGGTTGGTGCGTTGAACATTATTCCCATGAAGAAAGAGTCATTGTGAATAAATGAGGGTCTGAGGTCTTGTGTAGGGTAGAGAGTCTGTCAATTCGGGAGACCCTCAGTATACCAGAGTCTTTTTCTGCAATTTATGAACCTTTCAATGAAGAAAATTTGATTAGGGTATATAGATAATGTCCATCAGAGGTTTGTGATATGTTTTTACAGACAATTATCAAACCTGAACATTTTTCAGAAGGTCTTTCTTTGCCGATCAATGTAAATATAATGATTATCGAAGTCCAATGGGTCTGCTCCCTATTGAGTCAAGTTTTAGGTCTAGACAATGAAAAATATGTGGTTGAAGTCATGACAAAGATGTTATGTCAGTCTTTATAAGTTTTGATCAATTCTTAATTGATAATATCCATAAACAACTAGTGAATTTTCTCTCTCTAAGACATTTCATGTACTACACCTATCTGTTGAGAATTTTCCTAGAAACCAACAAGAGAGAATTTCCTGAACCAACATTTGTGTCAACTGAATGTAAAAGGATTACATTGCTTATCTTCATCAACAAAGTCATGTCCAGAGTTTATAGATTGATTTTCAATACCATCCTACCTAGAGTTTTGAATGACATGAGGAGATATCTACAGCCAAATCCAAAGAAAAGAGTGGGGGATTGGGTACTATTAATGCAATCAATAGTAATCTAGGTTTATGGTTGTCCTGAATCCCCTTACCTATTGCCTATTTTCTGAATCCTAGAATATTTTCCATTGAATTCATTAGGCAGAGAATTTCATCTGAGACAGAGCACTTCCAGAAGTTGCACAAAGCCTCCAACCTTAAGTTCTCTTTTATCATTGACCCCTTCATTGTCAAAGCCATATCATCTTTATCTCATATTCAATCAAATCTCAAAGAGTTTGGTTTTGCACAGCTATAGGGAAGAAGGTATGATCCACATCAAATCATATCCAAGAGAATATTGATGAAAAAAAAATCCCCTTATGAGCATGAACACGTTGAGGGTTTTGATAAGTTGGAAAACCTAGAATTATGTGTTAATATGGAAACAATCTTGCAACCAATTCAAACACATCAAGTGGAGGCAACCTTGCAACTCAACAAGCTTCTCAAAAACTGATAACCAAAGTCCCTAAGCTAAGTGTTTATAGAAAGAGAAGTAGTTCAGAGGCCATGGGCATCAGTGATCAGCAGACTGCTCCTAAGAATATGAAAGTTTCACAGCCAACACAAATTGTGGATTTAGAGGAAGAAGAGCCCAACGAACAAGTAAATCTAGATATGCTAGAAAGTTGTACCAGCATTGTAGAGGTTGAAAAGGAAATTAAAATCCAAAGTGAAGATGGCTCAAGAACCTTTAGCAACAAGAAATACATATTTGATAAAACATCTGAGGCATTTTATCAATCTAGAGAATATTTGGAAAAATAGTATGATGAGAAGGGTAATATAGCTTTGGGTGAGACGAGGGATTTAGTCCATGAAGTGGAAAATATTTCTCAGCACAAATCTTCTCTGTTTATAGTAAGGAGTGTTGAAAAGAGAACCTTTAACATTGTTGTTGCAGATGAAGACAAAGTCTCTAAAATAAAGATAAGATATGACAATATAAGTGCTCCAGACAAGGTAAAATTCCATAAGCATACTACTGATATGTTGTATTCTAATTACTTGAGTTTAAGATTGAAGAATTCAAAAATATCAACTTATGCAATGAAATTTGAAGGACAGTTGAGGCATGAAAAGGCATCTAACAAAGCTTGGCAGACTCAGGTCAAGAGGTTGGAATTTGAAGGCCCACAAGGGTTGAAATCCTCATTGGATGAGAAAGACAAATTAATTCAAAGTTTGAAGAAGAAATTGAAAATGTCTGCTACAGAGAATCCAAAAACAGAAAAAATGGTTGCTCTAGAACAAGAAAAGGAAAAACTTCATCAAGAGACATTGGACTACAAGGCTAGGGTGTTGCAGTTAGAAAGAGAAAAGGCGAAATGGTCACAAGAGAAGACAGAATTGTTAAACAAGTTTGTAGTTGTAGCTCCTACTATAGAAGTTGGGTCAAACATTGAAGGACTTGTCCAGGCTATGTCACAAGTTAGCTTGAAAGAAGGGGAAATCAAAGGGTTGAAAGGAAGCATAGAGAAATAAAAGCAGTAAATGTAGGCAAAGGATGAAAATATAGCTCAATTTCAATATGAGAATGGGGTCTTGCAAGAAAGAATAGACAAATTGAATATGGGGTTAAGAGGAAAAATTATATTGCAAGGGGCCAAGCATATCATCTGGGACTCTATAGCTATTGAAGCTTCCCAGTTCAGAGTATATTTGAATTTCATTAATGATAAAGACAACATAGCCATCACATTCAGAAGAAGGTACATTGTTGTGAATGAAACTTTAGCAAATAAACCATCGGAATGGGCCCAAAACGCCATATATCTACTAAACTCCATTCCTATTGCAGACCTTCAGAATATTGGGGTTAAAGAAATAAATACATTCATTATCTAGGCCAAGAGGATTATTTCTAAACATAACCTATTGAAATCATTCCAAACCAAGGAAACACAAATGGATCAGAGTATATAGGAGTTCAAATATTTGTTTGAAGAATTGTTTATCAAAGGTCTTCCACCATTTTGGGATGGAAAGTGAAAATTGTATGATCAGAAAGAATAAAATGCTCGTTTGACTTAGTGCAGAATGGATCATTCCAAATTCTAAACCTTGGAGGAAAATATGAAAGGATCTACATTAGTTGAGCATTTGATTACAGACTTCGAAATTATGAATCAGTTCAAAGAAGTCAACCTTGGATTTCCAGTCATGTCATGTGCTTCCTGCATTGACCTAGATATTTTGATAAAGGAAATGACAGATTATGATATCCCTTCCAACTTTCAATGGAAGGAGATAGTGCGGCTAGGCAAGACAAAATGCAGTTTTCCAGGGTCCAGTAAATGATGTCCAGGTGTCACTAAAGATGGCAGATCACATGGAAGACGAAAGCATATCAAGTGGCAAAGAAAGAAACTGAAACGCCAAAGGAGGCAGAATCCAGATCAAGAAACGTTTCTTGTTGATCATTATAATTGGTTTCAAAACCGAAAATGTTCTTTGTAATCATTGTAATCGGTTTCAAAACCGAAACGTTTCATTTTAAACATTATAATCGGTTTCAAAATGAAGGAACTTAGCTTGTATAAATATTAGGAGTTCCAAATGTATTAGGGGTTGGAAGAAGTTCAAGGGCACATCTTTAGCTATTTGTAACTTGAATGTAATTTTGTGAAGATGAATAGAATGCACATGCAGATGTCCTGAAATTTCCATGAAAATATTTTAATGTTGGTGGCCTGAGTTTCGTCTCCTTTCTTCGTATGTATTTCCTTCTGTGTGTTTAAATTCCATTTCCACTGTCTTCTATTTAAATTGGATAGTTAAAGGCCCAGAATTAATCTTTTGATGCTCTTGGCTGAAGAAATTTAAACTATGTTAAGTTCTTCCTAACCAAGTCAAAATTCATTTATTTAATGCTTTGATATAGTTATATGTTTTTCCTTTCTTCTCACACTCTGCAAATTACAATTTATAAATCAAATTTATCACCTCATTTAGCCTTTATCCTTTGGAGAGTTTTACTGACCAGACAGTGTTTCCATTCATTTTCAGAAGTTTGAATCCATATCCCTAAGTGTCCCTCCCCTTCCTTGCCAGCAAAACTATAAAAAACCCTTCAAAACAACAAAACCTAGCCAGTGATTTGTTAAAGAAAACCCATCTATTAAATACCTAGTGACACGAGAGAGCCCTCTCTAAGCTGAGCAGGATAGTACCCAGATCTAAAGTGGTTTGCAGGTTACCTCTGTCATTTGTTTTATCAGTCGAACAAATTTACAGAGTGCTAACATTTTGGCGTCATTGCCAAGGACGAAAGTGAAATATTCCCTATGAAAAGAACGACTTAAAGCTTCAGAGTTGATTCATGAGGGTGACAATGAATCAAACACCTTATTGGCTGAAACTAAATTTAACTTGGTGACTCCATTACAAAGAGACTAGTAGCATAAAGTCATTTGAGTAAGAAATCCTGGCTCCTAAGAGA
Organism: Picea engelmannii; assembly: GCA_009831015.1. NCBI lineage: Eukaryota > Viridiplantae > Streptophyta > Pinopsida > Pinales > Pinaceae > Picea > Picea engelmannii. Next base: position 487,733 of record ML783621.1, on the reverse strand, counting down.
ATTCATACCAGAAGAAATCAAGACCCAAAAGCAATAATCCATGTGTCTGATCCTGAGAAACTCGTACACAAAAGAAACAAAAATCCAATAAGCCTAGTTTTTTGTCTCAAAAGAAATGTATCTTTACCCAAAGATGGAGTAAAAAGCATTGAAGACCTTGATTTTGATTTGAAATTTGAGAAAACTCTGTTTAGAACTAGATCTGAATCCTGTTTGAATGAGATCATCTTTGATGAGAATAGGTTCCCAGATTTAATTTCAGTTGCCTCTATTAAACCTGTTGTGTTTCCTACTCAGAACAATCAACCACTTCAATTTCTTACTGCAGCCATGGCAGTTAGGTTTTCCCCCCTTGTCATGCATGCTTAGTTACATGATTTACCTCGAGACTATTATAAGAGGATTAAGTTGTATGATTTTGAAGGAAATGTATCAGCCCAAAAACACTTAGATTGATTCAATGATTTTGTGGATATAGAAGAAATAGATTATGAAGATGCAAAAATGAGGTTGTTTGCACAAAGTCTCTCTAGTGAAGTCAAAAAATGGTTCAGAGCTCTCCCAGCAGCAAGTATCCCATATTTTGATTCCTTTGAAACACGTTTTCTTGCAAAGTGGGGTGAAAATAAAAACCCCCTTCGGTTTATAACCTAGTACAACAACATGAGAAGGTCACCTGATGAAACCGTACAAGATTTTTTAGCTAGATTTATGAAATTTTACAACTCAATTCCTACTGAAGTAAAACATCCTCCTAGAGTTGTTCAACTTAGATACGTTGATTCCTTTGATAGTGATTTTTATATGTTATTAATAGAAAGAACATCCACTTCACTAGATGATATTACAAGTGATCCAATAGAATTTGAGGTAAATCTAATGGCTTCGGGAAAAATCAAATATAATTATGACAGAAACATAAACAAGGTCCAAGATAAGGCACAACCTTCAACCTCACATTTATTGGAAGAGAGGTTTGAGTTGATGATGAATACCATGGAGAAACTCATGGAAAGGATGTCTTTAGAAAATAAGACTAACACAAGAGAGAAAGTTTATTTTCCACCCAGAAATCAAAGGACATCAGCAGTTCCACAAATCAGACAAAGAGATCAGAGGAACCAGGGTGATCAACAAATAATACCTCCTTTTCAAAATAATTATGTAAATGAAAATTTTGATGAAACTTTTGAAGACAATATTCATTGTTATGATGGTGGTGAAATAGAGTTGTTTTTAACTAAATAAGAGCACGATCATTTCATGGATTTAAATGATATATTCATGTAGGATAATGATGAAAGGTTTTCAGTGTAAAAGGAATACTACCAGAAAGGACTGTAGAATGCCATCATGCAATTCCAAAAAAAATATAATCTTCAAAACAAAAAGGTGCCTACAAATCTTCCAAAGGGAAACCCTACTAAGGAATCTCAAAATAATACACCTTATTCAAGTCATCCTAAGAAGGACTATGTTGCAAAGGATGATGTGGAGAAAGGAAAGAAGAAGGAAGAACCTCCAAAGAAAGTACCTGAACCAAGAAAGGAGATAGTCAACAAAGAGGCAGAAAAAACCTCATCTTCCTTTAACTTTGAAAGTGAGATGGACAAAATTAAAATCTTTATTCCATTCAATGAGATGATAAAAAATGGTGAATATAGAAACTAGATCATTAAGATGCTCAATATGGAATAAAATTATGATACTTTAAATATACAAGATGATCATCATGCCATCTTGTTTTCCCCATGTGTATAGGAGAGTAGTGATGTTGATGAGGTCCCTCCTTTCTATGCGAGTCTGAAGATTCATGATATGACTTTGCATAAGGCTATGTTGGATTGAGGAGCATCCCATAATA
>ML783621.1:428424-476070 GCA_009831015.1 Picea engelmannii | reverse complement strand
AGATTGTGTATGCCCTGGCTACTTCAACCTCAGTTTTCAAAATTCCATTTTTTCCTAACACAAGATATGATATTGAGGTCAAGAACAGGCCAGTAGTACCCGATAACATTAAGTACCAGCAAGTTTTCGAATATGACAAACAAGTAGAAAGTTTTCTTAAGATGGATGGTGAATTTATAAATTTGAACTTTGATGAGGAATATTGTTGTGAAGAAGAAGATGCAACAATGTTCTCAAATGATGACTATTTCAAGAATCAGATTGTTGGTAAGGATATAATGCATCTAAAAAATAACATCATTCCCAAAGGATTGGTCCCATTAGAAAAACTCTTTGACAAAAATGATGTAGCCAGGGGTCCTAAAATTACTGCAAATGATGGAGATGTTGAAGATTGCAACATTGGGACTCATGAATATCCCAATATCATCAAGCTATCCAAGACACTTATCCAGGAGGTCAAGCAAAGGTATATTAGTTTAATGAAATAATTTCCTGATGTTTTTGCATGGAGTTATGAAGATCTAAAGGTTTATGATACTAAGGTAATTTATCATGTGATTCCAATCAAATAGGATCATAAACCTTTCAAGCAAAAATTAAGAAGAATCAATCCTTTCCTGCTACCCTTGATATCATGGAAAAGCAATCTTATGCACTGGTCAAGGCCCTAAAGGATTTTAGAGTTTATATCTTGCATTCCATACTGATGCTTATGTGCCCAGTAGTTTTGTGAAGGACATTTTGACTCAGCTTGATCTTGAGGGTAAAAAGGGCAAGTGGATAGCTTTGATTTTGGAGTATGACCTTGAGATCAAACTTACAAAGTTGATAAAGGGGCAGGGACTTGCAAAGCTAATGGCACAGTCAAATTGTGAACTCTTGGGAATTAATTTTATCTTTTATTTGTCAGCAGATTTAGAAGAAGAAAGGGTCCCTCAAGTATCTCTAAAATTCCTTGACTCCCCATGGTATGCTGATATTATTTATGTGTTGACAAATTTGCAGGATCCTCCTTAATTGAGTAAAAACAAGGCCAGGTTTTTGAAGCTAAATACAACAATTTTTTGCATTTTTAACCAATCTTTGTATTGGAAGGATCCAGGGGGGATCTTGCTGAGTTGTTTGTTGGAGGAATAAGTGGAAAAAACCATCAGGGATTTTCATAAAGGTGATTGTGGAGGGCACCAATACTGGAAAACTAATGTGCACAAGATATTTAGGGTTGGTTTCTATTTGCCTAGCATTGTTTCTGATGTTTACAAAGATGTTTCAAGATGTCATGAATGCCAATTTTTTTATGGAAAGAGAAAACTGCAGCATTTTCCCTTGAAGTCTATCTCTGTTGAAGCACCTTTTAGACAACGGGGCCTTGATTTCATAGGAGAAATTCATCCACAGTCCTCAGCTCATAACAAGTGGATACTGATATCCACAAATTACTTCACAAGGTGGATTGAAGCAATTCCCAAAAGGCAAGCCACAAATAATGTTATCATTGAATTTTTGGAAAGCAATATTTTGTCTAGATTTGGTTGTCCAATCAAAATCATTACAGACAATGCAACATCATTTAAGTCCAAAAAGATGGAAAAAAAATTCAATGGTTACAATATAAATCTTGGCCATTCCACATCTTAATACCCTCAAGGTAATGGGTTGGTTGAGTCATCCAATAAAAGTTTGACCAGAATTATCAAGAAACTACTGCAAGATAACAAAAAGGCTTGGCACAAGAAGCTTATTTATGCATTATGGGTTGATAGGATCACTACTAAAAGGTATATTTCTACTTCACCCTTCCATATTGTGTACGGAACATAAGCGATATTTCCTACTTCATTATGATTTCCAGTGATGAGATTGCTACAGGAGCAAGATGTTAAACCAGATGCCACTCAAAGGAGGACAAATGAACTAATCATGTTCAGAAAACAAGAGAGAAAGCCTTCAACAACTCTCAACTACACCAAGATAGGATTAAAAAATATTTTGACAGGCATACTAAGGAAGATGATTTCAAAGTGGGGGATTTGGTGTTGAAATGGGATGCCAGGAATGAAGAAAGAGGAAAGCATGGAAAATTCGACCATCTGTGGCTAGGACCTTTCAAAATTGTGGCATACCATGGAAATAATGCCTATCTTCTACATGAACATAATGGAGATCTCGTTGGTGGGGAACCTATGAATGGCAGGTTTCTCAAGAATGATCTCGCTTGAAGAATTTTTCACCCTTTCCATTTCATTGTATATAACCATTTTTGTTTTTTAGTTGAAGCAATTGAAATCAAATCAGCAGAAATTGAAGCTCGAAGCAAAGGCCCTAAGTTATGTTGAGTATAATTGGAGTTATGTGAACAAAGTTTCGTGAATAAGTTGTTGATCAATTTAGTCGCATGAGTGAAATAAGGCCCAATGGGCGGGCACTTAGTCTTCCGTTATTTTCTACCTCGCTGGGAGGATAGCATCCCCATTTGGAGACCATGTTAGTAACCATTAAATTTTTTGTGTGAAATCAAAATTTCAGAATCTAGCGGAATGCTAAATCGGTTTGAAAGCCCGATAAAATAGGAAAAGGGATAAATATGGAAGGAAAGAGCTAAATCTAGTAGGATCGTTGAGCTAATCGGGCCCGACGCATCGCGGATTGTGAGGTCTCAAGATCAACGATCGAGAATGATTTCGGGGGGAGAAGTTGCATGGGGGTTAATTTTGGAGAGTAGACCCAAAATTTAAACCATGGTTTTCTTTCAGGGTTACGTGGCATTACCTAGTGCATTTTGGGGAGAAAAGCGGGTTGCCTCAAACCATTTTCACATGCCCCCGAAAAGAGGAAAAGTATAAAAAGGAATTTTTTCATTTATTTTAACTAATTATTGTTTCGAACATTGGACCGTTAGAGCCTTCGCGTGACCCCCATCTTTCACCTGTATCTCAATAGTACACCAACTGCATGCCATTTCCACTCATTCCCAGGTATTTTTTATCACAACCATGGATCCCATCATAACCTTAGGAACTGAACAAGATCCTGTGGCAAATGAAGAATCCCTAATTGACCAAGATTTAGACGTTTTTTATAGAGAAATCGTTATTTCTGCTATCTTTGTGTCAAGAAGCAACCTGTTCGATAAAGTAGGAAGATGTATACCATTCCTTGAAGCATTCCAGGCCACCATAGTCCCTTATGCTGTCAAAATTTCTTTCTCATTTCCTGAATTTATAGGTTGGTGCATCGAACAATATTCCCATGAAGAAAGAGTCCTTCTGAATAAACAAGGGTCTGAGGTCTTGTGTAGAGTAGAGAGTCTGTCAATTCGGGATTCCCTCGGTATACCATAGTATTTTTCCATAATTTCTAAACCTTTCAATGAATAAAATTTGATTAGGGTATATAGAGAATGTCCATCAGATGTTTGCGATATGTTTTTACAGATAATTATCAAACCTGAACATTTTTCAGAAGTTTTGTCTTTACCGATGAATGTAAATATAATGATTATTGAAGTCCAATGGGTCTTCTCCCTATTGAGTCAATATTTAGGTCTAGACAATGACAAATATGTGGTTGAAGTCATGCTTGGTTTCCTTTTAATTTTTTTTAAGCCAGAGTTTGGTCTGTCAGTCCGTATTAGTTTTAATCAATTCCTAGATGATAATATCCATAAACAACTAGTGAAATTTCTTTCTCTAAGACATTTCAGATACTACACCTATCTATTGAGAATTTTCTTGGAAACCAACAAGATATAATTTCCTAAAGCAGTATTTGTGTCAACTGAATGTAAAAGGATTACATTGCTTATCTTCATCAACAAAGTCATATCCAAAGTTTATAGTTTTGTTTTCAATACAAGCCTACCTTAAGTTTTGAATGACATGAAGAGTTATCTATAGCCAAATCCAAAGAACAGAGTGGGGGATTAGGTACTATTCATGAACTCAACAGTAATCTGGGTTTATGGTTGTCATGAATCCCCTTACCTATTGCCTATTTTTCTAACTCCTAGAATCTTTTCCCTTGAATTCATTAGGCAGAGAATTGTATTTGAGATAGAGAACTTCATGAAGTTGCACAAAGCCTCTGTTGGAACAAATATTGAAATTTTTTCTTTCAGTAGCTTAGGAGGAAAAAATTTATAGTGTTTAGCTACCGAAAGTGTAGACTTTCGGTAGCTTAAGTCTCTGATTTCATATGCCATTAGCTGCCGAAAGTGTATCAACCGAGACCAAGTGTTCAAGCGTTCAAGCGCCACACATCAAGCCACATGGAGGAAGAGCTCACGAGTAGGTGAAAAAAGAATGCAATAAATGACATAAAATCTCTATAATAAGGTTTTACCAAAATGCCATGTCACCATTTCGGGTTTTCAGCAGTCGGGGGTTTTGCCGACATAAAGATTTTGACCACTGCCCGTTTTCCCCGAAACCCGAAATTGGGGTTTCAGGACTTTCGGTGGCTTATGAAGCTATGAAATCGCACTGTTAGTTGTCAAAAGACAAGACTTTCAGTGGCTAAGATACCCCTGTTTTCGGCCTGTTAGCCACCGAAATCGTAGGTTTTCCCAAAAAAACTATCTGTTGGAAACCTCACTTGTCTCAACCTTGGAGAGGTCGTTCTACATGTTTGAATAGTCTATTGACATCTATAGATCCTAAGCTTTCTAGTGGTATATTCATATCCTAATTTAGAGCTCAGGAAGGTAGGAAAAAGTGACCCACAATATGGCGCTGCAAACATGACCCAGAAATGTAGGAACGTGCCCAGATTTTAGTTAAATAATTGTCAGTTCGTTTCTCAGTCGATTTTGAGGTCGTTTCTCATATGTTATATGCTGAAGGCTTATATATTGTATATCTCTTTGAGAGAGAAAGGAGGGAAAAAGACACATAGGAGTAGTACTCTTGGGCTGTAGCATTTGTTTTACTGCTTAAATAAAAGAGTACAGAGCCATTTTTAATCTACATCAGAGATTCTTGTGATTTTATTTGCAGAGAATGTCTTATTGCTTCATTCTCACATCATTTCACTTGGTTTTATTTCCATTTTCTTCCCAATTTGTGACTGTGTTTGTAATGGAATTCATCTGTTTGTCAGATTCTCTATTGCGGGACATGTTATAGGTTGTTTCTTGTAGAGATCTGAAGGTTCAGAATTCATCCTTGGATAGATGCTCTATCCCAACCATCTCTTTCCACTGATTTATGCTTGGAATTCACTCATTACTAAGTTCTCCTTGCATTTTGATATGTTTTCTCTCTATTCTGCTGCCATACTTTTATAAATCCTTCTCTCTGTAATCAACATCTACCTCGCCTCTGTTCCATGGATTTCCATCGCCAAAAAACTCTTATTATTTGCTTGATCATTTGACTCCATTACCAATGGACTACCTCCTGGTCCAACTCACCAACCCTAAAAAAACCCAAAACTTTTCATTACCCACAGATCTGGCCATTGTTAAGCTTATTGAATATCCTATTGTGACATATTTTCGAGAGATCCCTCTCGGGTTGGAAGGGGCAGTTTCCAATCAAAAGTGGTTTGAGGCTATCTTGGAATTTACTTGCATGCAACCCAAGTCAAGTTTGAGTGACAAAATTTATTTCATTTAAAATGTGCTAAGTCTTGGCTCTATTACAGCCTAGAACCAACTCTTGCGACAACATTTTCTGGCGTCGCTGCCAGGGACGGAGGACGAAGTGATATTCCCTAGGATACAACAAAAAGTTCAGATCTATCTCTTGATGGTGAACAAGGGATAGGAATTCAATTGGTTTTGGTCATTCACCTAGAGACTCCTTGGTTTGGAGACTCTACACGATTCACTGGTGACTCCATTGGTCTCAAAATGTCGAATTCGTACGCTACTCGGATTGCTGCAAGGTTTGATCCTCTAGACTTTACAAATGTTCTGGTTTTCCCAACATTGTTCCAGACATTAAAGTTTGGGAAGATGTCCTTCCTAAATTTGGAGAATATGCAGATGACAATCCGATGTCCTTCCTAAATTTGGAGAATATGCGGACCACAATCCCACTCAACACTTTTTTGAATTACACAAGCTCATGGATGAATTAAATATACATCATGAAGATTTCCTCATGAAACTATTTATCTTTTCATTGGAAAGAGATGCTAGACTCTGGTATAAATCTTTACCCAATTCCAGTATTCCTTCGTTAAAATATTTTCACATACATTTTCATCAACATTGTAAAAGAATCTACTCAGCTGAAATAGTTTTTGAAGATTGTTGTAATATAGAATTTATAAGACAAAAAGATCAAACAAATCCTCTTGAAGAGGAGGAAGAAATATCAAAAATTTCTCAAGTTGATGAAGATGATCAGTATGAGGAAGAGTTGGCTCATAAAGAAGATGGATATGATAGCTCTTGTGAACATATTCAAGAAGAAGACATTCAGCATCACGACCACCCTAGAGAAGAGAAAGCAAACAATAGTTGCTTGATCCAGAAATTACATAGACCACCTCCTCCTTTAACAGAAGAAGAGATAGATATTCTCCTGAACAGTTATGTTACAACCCTTGCTTACACAGATTTGTAACATTCACACAGTCCTTAACATGTGAGTGAAACTTCTTCTATTACTGAAAATGAAAATCTAAGTTTAAATCATGACAACCATGGGACTTTAGAGGAAGTTAGTAAAACAATTTATGATTATGATTTCCTTCCAGAGGATCATCTTGTAGACACTTTTTTGTTTCATGAAGAAGATAGGGTTGTCATGTTTAATAACCTTGAAATTTTTTTGTTGTTTGAAGATGCTTTAGACTATGATTTGGAGGAGTGTGGATCTGAGATAAACGGCTTCATAGTTGATATTCCTAGCATTTGTCTGACTGATGAAACTCCTAAGTTATCTTCTGAACCCGTTTATGATGAATATCCAAAATAACAAGAAGAGAAGATTTCTTTTTCATCACACACGAAAATTTACGACAATCCTCCTTTGTTTGATGAATGTGATGAAAGTGCTTCTGAAGATGATGAGAAGCCAGAAACGTTGGTTCAACAGGAAAGCAATCAACAACATCATGAAAGAGATCAGCCTATGTATGAAAGCTACCAAGAAAATATTTGGACAACAGATGAAGGACATAAGCAAGGGTTACTGAAACAATTGATCTCTCCTCCCTGTTTAGCAACTATTGAGCAACATACCAGTAAGTTTCAATGCGACATTTTTGCACCAGTGGAAGAAAAAATCAGCAGTGGACAAACTGTGCAAAAACATTTCAGACATCTTTCCCAAAAGGAGGAAGTATGCATTAATTGTGAAAGTGGTATATCTCTTCCCTTCTACGATCCAGTAGCAGTTTATATGGAGTCAAAATGGGGGACTGGATTTGTTATTTCCAACTTCTTGAAGTATGAATTTCAAAACTATAAGTAACTGCTCCCAGGGCATGTTTTGAAATTTGCAGTTGCTCCTGTTAGTTTTTTGCTCAAATATGGAAGCATTATTAAGTTTGTTAGTCGGATACTCGCTTGGTTGATTTGGAAGTTTTCCTATACTTGAAAAAAAAATAGTGATATAAATTAGAGTAGGTGATGTATATAAATAAGCTTGAATTTGAGCATTAGAGTACAACAGTGGTTGTCAATATGTTTCCAGCTTAGTTTGGAATCCAGTATGGTTTTTTTTAAGGCATTACAACTCCATAGCCCAATGAATCCATAAGCGTTTTTTTGTTTCGGAAAGCTACAAGTAAAGTCACAGGGGTTAGAATTTGATTATTTCAGGTCACCCAATGGATGCAGGCATGTGGTCTACTATTCTTGGCACTTTTCAAGAAAGCACCATCCCTAGATGGAGCCTATGTTGGAACAAATATTGAAATTTTGGCTTTCGGTAGCTTAGGAGGAAAAAATTTATAGTGTTTAGCTACCGAAAGTGTATACTTTCGGTAGGTTAAATCTCCAGTTTCATATGCCATTAGTTGTCAAAAGTGTATCGGTCGAGACCAAGCATTCAAGTGCCACACATCAAGCCACATGGAGGAAGAGCCCACAAGTAGTAGCAAAAATAATGCAATAAACGACATAAAATCACTATAATAAGGTTTTACCAAAATGCCACATCACCATTTCGAGTTTTCTGCAGTTGGGGGTTTTGCCAACATAAAGATTTTGACCACTGCCCGTTTTCCCTGAAACCCGAAAGCCAAAATTGGGGTTTCAGGACTTTCGATGGCTTACGACACTATGAAATCGCACTGTTAGCTGCCAAAATCCAGGACTTTCGGTGGCTAAGATACCCCTATTTTCGGCCTGTTAGCCACCAAAATCACAGGTTTTTCCAAAAAAAATGTCTGTGGGAAAACTCACTTGTCTCAACCTTGGAGAGGTTGTTTTACACGTTTGAATAGTCTATTGACATCCACAGATCCTAATCTTTCCATTGGTATCATCAGACCCTAATTTAGAGATCGGGAAGATAGGAAAACGTTCCCCTCAATATGGCACTGCAGACATGACCCAGAAATGTAGGAACGCGCCCAGATTTCAGTTAAATAACTATCAGTTCGTTTCTCAGTCGGCTTTGAGGTTGTTTCTCATCTGTTATATGTTGAAGGCTTATATATTGTATATCTCTTTGAGAGAGAAAGGAGGGAAAAAGACACACAGGAGTAGTACTCTTGGGCTGTAGCATTTGTTTTACTGTTTAAATAAAAGAGTGCAGAGCCATTTTTAATCTACAGCGGAGATTCTTGTGATTTTATTTACAGAGAATGTCTTATTGCTTCATTCTCACATCATTTCACTTGGTTTTATTTCCATTTTCTTCCTGATTTGTGACTATGTTTGTAATGGAATTCATCTATTTGTTATATGCTATATTGCAGGACATGCTATAGGTTGTTTCTTGTAGAGATCTGAAGGTTTATAATTCATCCTTGGATAGATGATTTGTCCCAACCATCTCTTTCCACTGATTTATGCTTGGAATTCACTCATTTCTAAGTGCTCCTTGCATTTTGATATGTTTTCTCTCTATTATGCTGCCATACTTTTATAAATCCTTCTCTCTATAATCAACTTCTACCTCGCCTATGTTCCATGGATTTCCATCAATGAAACACTTTTATTATTTGCTTGATAATTTGACTCCATTCCCAATGGACTACCTCCTGGTCCAACCCACCAACCCTAAAAAAACCCAAAACTTTGTGTTACCCACAGATATGCCACCCACTGTTAAGCTTATTGAATATCCTATTCTAACATATTTTTGAGAGATCCCTCTCGGGTTGGAAGGGGAAGTTTCCAATCAAAAGTGGTTCGAGGCTATCTCAAAATTTACTTGCATGCAACCCAAGTCAAGTCTGAGTGACAAAATTTATTTCATTTAAAATGTGCTAAGGCTTGGCTCTATTACAGCCTAGAACCAACTCTTGTGACAACAGCCTCCAACCTCAAGTTCCCCTTTATCATTGGCCCCTTCATTGCCAAATCCAAATCATGTTTATCTCAGATTCAAGCAGATCTCAAAGAGTTTAGTTTTGCACAGCTACAGGGAAGAAGGTATGATCCACATCAAATCATATCCAAAAGAATATTGATGAACAAACAGGCCCCTTATGAGCATGAGCAGGTTGAGGTTTTTGATAAGTTGGAAAACCTATAAGTCTGTGTTGATATGGAAACAATATTGCAACCAATCCAAACACAGCAAGTGGAGGCAACCCTGCAACAAATTCAAACACAACAAGGTTGTCATAAACTAATAATTAAAGTCCCTAAGATAAGTGTTTATAGAAAGAGAAGAAAATTGGAGGCCATGGGCATCAGTGATCAACAAACTTCTCCTAATAAGATGAAATTTTCATAGCCAACACAGATTGTGGATTTAGAGGAAGAAGAGCCCAGAGAACAAGTAAATCTAGATATGGTGGAAAGTGGTACCATCACGGTAGAGGTTGAAAAAAAAAGTAAACTCCAAAGTGAAGGTGGCTCAAGAACCTTTAGAAGCAAGAAATACATCTTTGATAAAACATCTGAGGCATTTTATCAATCTAGAGAATATTTGGAAAAACAATATGCTGAGAAGGGTAATATAGCTTTGGGTGAGATGAGGGATTTAGTCCCTGAAGTGGAAAATATTTCTCAGCACAAATATTCTCTTTTCACAGTAAGGTATGTTGAAAACAGAACATTTAACATTGTTGTTGCAGATGAAGACAAATTCTCTGAAATAAAGATAAGGTATGAGAATATAAGTTCTCCAGACAAGGTCAAATTCCATAATCATACCAGTGATATGTTGTATTCTGACTACTTGAGTTTAAGATTGAAGAATTCAAAAATATCGTCTTATGAAATTAAATTGGAAGGATGGTTGAGGCAAAAAAAGGCATCTAGCAGTGCTTGACAGACTTAGGTCAAGAGGTTGGAATCTGAAGGCCCCCAAGGGTTGAAATCCTCATTGGATGAGAAATACAAATTAATTCAAAGTTTGAAGAAGAAATGAAAATGTTTTCTATAGAGCATCCACAAATAGAAGAATTGATTTCTCTAGAATAGGAAAAGGAAACACTTTGTCAAGAGACATTGGACTACAAGTGTTGTCACAGGGGCAGACTCGAGGTTCAATGCTTCAATAGTGCACCAACAAAACCCTAAATACCATCCCTTTCAGCAACACCTACGAAGTAGATGAAGTCTCACCCGAGGTAGAGGCAGGGGTGGTTGTAGGACTCCAGTGTCTGGAACCTTAGCTAGGACACAGATCTCTGATTACAATACTCTAACAAAGCACTTAGAAGTTGTCATTCATTATTACTTAACCTTTGTCTACAGTGTAGATAAACCCTAATTACAGTGCAACACAGTATTCAACAAGATTCAACACATTCAAGCACTAAGCACATCAACATAGATCAGACATAGCATCTCATTCACATCATTAGGCACTAAGTTATCATATTCATCTAAGCATACATCATTTCACTAAGAATTAATCATATGAACCATAAAGAAACTATAATGCACAAAGAAAACACAACACGGGATATACGTGGTTCACCCCCAGCCTAGGGCTACATCCACCAACTCTTCTTATTTTTATTGTCTTCTTTCAATCTTCTACATGCACAGAGCCACAAGATCCTATTCCACAGAGGACAGGAGATCTACGTGCACCTCACTAGATCCTCCTTCCCTGAGCTAGGTTACATCACAAATCCTTTACATAGTCACTTGCACTTATCCTTGCAAGTCTCACAAAGTATGCACAAAGCATTTACAACTATCACTTGCACTTAGCACCTAGCATCACACAGATGTCTATATTCCCCCCTCTTACATTGCCTAGACATCTATTTATACATTACAAAAGGGCCTAAACATGGGTAAACCCATGGGCCGACATCCCCATACCCGTTACATAATCCCAAAACCCAAAAAGCCCTAAAAGGGGGCCCAGATCCCGTGATCTCTACTTCGACTTGCGCTCTGCCTTAGACAGCCTGTCGAAGTCCCAAAATAGGTCAAACCTGACCAAGGATCTCCAAAATTTGGTCAAGGGCCAACAGGCCCACAACACTCACCTGTGACTCATCCCGATTCACTCTAATATGGGTAGCTCTGCCTCAAAATCCTCGAGCCTGGATCAAGCTGCTTTGACCTGCTTCTTCGCCAGGGCCTCCTACTTGATGAACTCCTGAAGAACTACCTCGTTCACAGGACCCTCTAAGTGTTGTTTGACTGAAGTGACTACTTGTTCTAGCTCTGCTCCTCATCCTTCAATCTCTTTGAATAGTTGGCAAGCTACATCCTAGACTGTTTGGAGCCTCTGAGTCACTTCCATGACTTTTCTCTGTATGGCATGGACGTGTTGTTGAACAATGCATTGTTCCTAGGATCATTTCATTCTCTCAACTAATGACAAGAGCTTCAGTTGTGCATGTACCGTCATTGCTTTCTGCTTTTCCTCCTGGACCTGTGACTCTATTGTCTTCATTTCAGGGTCCTCAGTAAGTCGCTTATAAGTTTGCACACTTCTACTCCTAAGTTGTTGACATTCCAAAGCTAATGCTCTGATCCTCTCAACTGCGCTACAAGCAGTGGCTTCTCTTTGGTATCGCACGTCCTGTGAAGTACTTGGTACTGTTTGTAGCTCTAGATCTATTATTCTCTGTTGAATTTGTTGGATGGCTTCATAAAGTTGTGCTACTTGATGCTCCACCGGGTCTTCCTCCTTTTTCCCTAAGCCCATCACAGTGCGAAGTGCTCTGTTCACTGCTTATTTTACTCCAACCTTCTCCACGAGCAGGTTTTCTTTCTCATGTTGGATATGCACCTTTTCCTCTTCAAACTTTGCTTGGAGGGCAGCCTTCTCCTGCTGCACAACCCTACATTGATCTATTACTGCATCTTGGGCTTGCTTCAGGCCCCCTGTGGTCTGTTATGTTTCTTCATGTGCATGGTGAAGGTGAGCTTCGGTCGCATCGGCTAGTATACGGAGTTGGGTAGGCTCATCTCCCAAATCTATTTCTTCTGATGGTGAGGGCACAATGAACACTACGCGGTTGGAGTGAAGGTCTTGTTGTACCCCTCATAGTTCTGCTTCAAGCCTTTCATACATGGTCTCTTGATTAGCTTCATTCCTCTACAAAAGGTCTTCTGAGGCATCTGATATGACTGAGATGATGAAGTCAAAGTCATCGAGCGTGAGAACAGTCTGCATCTTGGTCTTACTATCTTTTGACTTCTTCTGCGATGTGGGTTTCGTGGGAGAAACCTTTCTTTTATGAGATGGCTCTGCATCATCAGGGGTATTTTGTGGCGGTGTTACTTTGCATTGCTTATTCTGATATTATTTTCCATTGTTCTCTTCTTTATATACTTCATCATCACCTCCTCCTCCAGGTGATTCTGAAGCATTTTCTTTTGATGCACTGCTCAGTTGTTGGACTTCTTTTGACTTCTTCCTTCTGCTAGTTCCAGGTGTATCATTCCCTTCACGAGTGATCATCGGGCTTATGATTAGTTTGGGATTGGACAGTTCTGCGGGGTCAACGGGGATAAGGATCTCTGCATGCCACTCCTTAGTTATTTCTTCTGGGTCCTCCTTTGTGAGTTTGTAATAACTCGGTAGTACTTCTTTGTTTTCGTCTTTTCACCCAGTGATGTATATAAAATGTCTATCTGCGTGGAATTTCACAAATGGCCTGAACCTATACAGGGTGTTTGGATTTATACAAGGGATATACTCAATATCCCTCTTTAACTGTAGGTAGTAGGTGTGGAACACCGCATTTTATTTCCATCATTTTCCCATATCGCTTGAATACCATAGCGAAGTGAAATTCGTGGCTGAGGGTTCAGATGGCTCTAGTTTAGGGAAGGTCTCACCTGTAGGCATCTCCCAAAATATGAATGTGATGAGGATCAACAACCAACTAAAATGGAACTCATAGCCCTGATCCTGAGCTTCATGACAGTCTTGGTCTAGCTGGTTCACTAAGTACTTTTCCCAATTCATCTATAGCCCCTCCACGCATTTTCCTGCAAGGTCAACAACAAACCTTGTGACTTACGTGGGTCTGTTCTTTCAAACTATCTTACCAGCAATCAACTAGCAAGCAAGGCGCACTGCGTCATTATGGATGGAGGCTACCTTGTAGCCTCACTTCCCCTTCTCCACATCACCATATGTATCTTTAATCTTCTGCACCAGGGCATGGTCTGCAAACTTCCCTAGGTAAAATTCTTACGGGTCTAGTCCCTGCATACTCAATCCGGTGATCCGATGGATCAGCACCAGATCGACAGTGATGCGTATGTCTATCCACAAATAACCGCCATGGAAGCTCGACAATAGGAGCTTAATGAACGTGTTAACCTCCTGGTGCCTTCCAAAATGGGGTTTTTCATTTCGTTCAAAATAGTGGACTGCGCGAGGTCCATAGTCCATGGTTGGGGGATTATCCTCAACTTATTCCCCTTCGTCCTAGTCAAATACCTGTAAGTAGAGAGCATGATGAAGTTATTTCAATCCCCTAGGTTAATTTTTTTATATTTAGTGTCATGATCTTATTCGGCTAAGGCTTGCCTATGCGTATCCCCTTTGGGAGGTACATAGTGACCAAGGTGTAGTGGAAGTCCCTAGGGACACTGTCACAATTCACTCTGCTAGCCAGAGGTGGGATGTAGTCGGGCAGGATGGATGGGATTAACTTTGCATTTTCCAAGTCATCTCGATGCTTGGTTCTTTTCTCATCTGCAACTTGGGATGGTCTGGATCCGCGAGCAGTCAAAGGGAAGGCTTGCACTCCTCATGTCGATGAGGCTTGAACTCCTATGGACATCACTCTCTCTGCCATTAGATCGATTAAAATTTCCTCTACTGACTTTTCTACAGTGTTGATCTCGTCTGACATGCATGCTCGAGATCGGATATCTCAAGCTAATGAACAATTTCTCAATGCAATAGAATGGATGGAAAGGTATCAATAAGCACAGCACAGTAACAATGAGTTCTCTTGTTGGCTTGGATACAATTCGTGAAAGTGTGCTCATCGTAACAGTCGATGGGATAAGTAGATAGCGATGTAATGGATCCTTCCAATGGAAAAGAATCCTTCATCAATGCAGTTTTGTCCGTTACGATGCAGTCCCAACGGTCCGATGGTGAGCTTGTTGATCATAATTGTTGTTCTAACCATTCAGGAATTTCAATCTAATGGTTATAATGCCTCCAACGGTCATATCTCTCTTCCATGGCGAAGTGCCAATCTGAGTTGCTCTAATATTCCAGCAAAGTTCAAATTTTGGAGACCTTCCTTCTGCAAATTCTTCTCTGGAACTTCTTGCAATTTCTCCAACTTTTCTTTCTTCTTGTTGAGATTTCTAGCCTTCTTCCCTATGATCTACGTTACTGGGTTCATCTTCCCATTCTGATTCTTATCTCCTCTTGGCATAGTAAATTTGCACTGGTGATGGTCTTTCGTAGGTTTCAAGGCCAATACTTCTTCTTTATCTGGGGTAGGTGTTCTACTCTCTTGTATAGACAGGTGTTTCAAGTCTGCTTGTGTTCTTTCAACTTCGACATCTAGATTTATGGTCCTTAGTAGCTTCAACTAGTTTTGTTGTTATTCCAGTAAGTGTGCTATTATCTTAGCCATGAAGTCTCTTAGTTCTTTCTTTTTTTGTTCTAGAGCTTCCTCTTCTTGTTTTCTTCAGATTTGATATTTCTCAATCCATGGTTTTCCTAGTAACATAGAAAATGAGGCGTTGTTCTCAATAAATTTAACAACCTCAAATTCTTCTTCTGTCAAAGTGCCATGAGCACTCATATATGTCTGGGTAAGTCTTCCACATAGGGTTATAAGCTTTCCTCTAAATAATCCTATTCCTCCCAATGAAGGAATCATAGCATGCTTTCCTAAAATTTCCCAAGTTCTTTCTATGATAATATTCACTTGTGTTTCCTCATCCAGAACACAGTCTATGTCGAATTCTCCTATTCTTGTTTCTATGCATGCTTTCTCTTTGAAGATCTTTGATAAGTTGATATCTTTGTGGTCATTCAGGGTTTCTTTCATTTGTAGTAATACAGTCTCTGATTCTTTCTGGGGTTCTATCATGGTCTCAGTTTCTTGGCCCTTCTCAGGGTTTTCTTGTCTCATATTCATTATTTCAACCTTAGCAATCATTCTAGGGAAATCCATAATGTCATGGTCCATAGCTTTATATCAAAGACAACTAGGTATTTTATCGGGGAAATCCTTAGCAAGATGGCCCAACCTTCTACAGTTGTAACAAAGGGTTAATCCTTTCTTCCTCTTAAATGATCCCCAACCTTTCTTATACTATGCACTAGGATCGTGGTAGCTAACCTGCATAAAATTATTCCTCGGATCCTGCATCCATTTGTCAGTCCAAACATTCTTTCTATGCATAGGAATAACATATCTTGCATTATTTCTATCAAATCTATTCATATCAAATCTTATTTGTTCTAATTGTGCCCTAGTTTTCAGACTAGGACAAAATTTATCAAACATACCTAGATCCATACTTTCGAAACAAAAATTTCCACTTATATTACCTTTAAAAAAGAACAAAGCTTTCATATATTACCTCTTTAATCAAAAAATTTCATTGATCTTACCTCTTTTCTTCAGATCTGCCTCATTTCTTAGCATAGAGCTTCACAAGTCAAGTAGAATACTGTGCACTAAAGCAACAGATCTACGCACAGAGATTTATTTCTTTTCCTCAATTCCCAACAATCACAATTTCAGTCCTGGCAATGAAACCATTTTTGGGCACAGGGGAAAACCCAAGGTTCAACACTTCAACAGTGCACCGATAAAACCCTAACTATTGGCCCTTTCGACAACACCTGCGAAGAAGATGAAGTCTCACCCGAGCTAGAGTCAAGGGTGGTTGTAGGACTCCAGTGTCTACAACCTTAGCTAGTACACAAATCTATGATTAAAATACTCTAACAAAGAACTTAGCAGTTTTCATTCATTAGTACTTAACCTTTGTCTAGAGTGCAGATAAACCCTTATTATAGCGCAACACAGTATTCAACAAGATTCAACACATTCAAGCACTAAGAACATCAACAAAGATCAGTTCTAGCATTTCATTCACATCATTAGGAAGTAAGATATCATATTCATCTAAGCATACATCATTTCACTAAGCATTAATCATATGAACCATAAAGAAACTATAATGCGCAAAGAAAACACAACACAGGATATACGTGGTTCACCCCCAGCCTAGGGCTACGTCCACCAACTCTTCTTCTCTTTATTGTCTTATGTCAATATTCTACATGCACAAAGCCACAAGATCCTAATCCGCATAGGACAAGAGATCTGGGTGCACCTCACCAGATCCTCCTTCCTTGATCTAGGTTACAGCACAAAGAATTTACATAGTCTCTTACAGTCACTTGCACTTAGCCTTGCAAGTCTCACACAGTATGCACAAAGCATTTACAACTATCACTTGCACTTATCACCTAGCATCACACAGAAGTCTATATTCCCCCCTCTTACATTGCATAGACATCTATTTATACATTACAAAAGGGCCTAAACATGGGTAAACCCATGGGCCGACATCCCCATACCCGTTACATAAGCCCAAAACCCAAAAATCCCTAAAAAGGGGTCAAGATCCTGTGATCTCTGCTTCAACTTGCACTCTGCCTTCGACAGCCTATCGAAGTCCCAAAATAGATCAAACCTGAACAAGAATATCCAAAAATTGGTCAAGGGCCAACAACAAGGATAGGGTGTTGCAGCTAGAATGAGAAAAGGTGAAATGGTCACAAGAGCAGACATAATTGCTAAACAAGGTTGTATTTGTAGCTCCTGTTGCAGAAGTTGGGTCAAACATTGAAGGATTTGTCCAGGATATGTTACAATTTAACTTGAAAGAAGGAGAAATCAAAGGGATGAAAGGAAGCATAGATAAATTGAAGCAGCAAATGCAGGCAAAGGATGAAAAGATAGCTCAATTTCAAAAAGAGAATCAAGTCTTGCAATAAAGAATAAACAAATTGAAGATGAGTTTAAGAGGAAAAATCTTGTTGCAAGGGGGAAAGCATATCATATGGGACTCTATAGTTTTTGAAGCTTCCATGTTCATAGTATATTTTAATTTCACTAATGATAAAGACAACATAGCCATCACATCCAGAAGTAGGTGCATTGCTGTGAATGAAAATTTAGCAAAGAAACCATCATAATGGGCCCAAAACGCCATAAATATACTCAACTCCATTCCTACTGGAGACCTTCAGACTATTGGGGTTAAACATAGAACTACATTGATTATCTAGGCCAGGAGGGTTATTGCTAAACATAACCTGTTGAAATCAGTCCAAACCAAGGCAACACAGATGGAGCAGAGTATACAGGAGTTCAAAGATTTGTTTGAAGAATTGTTTATCAAAGGTCTTCCACCATTTTGGGATGGAAAGGGAAAATTGTATGATCGGGAAGAATACAATTCTCATTTGACTCAGTGCAGAATGGATCATTCCAAGTTCGAAACCCTGGAGGAAAACCATAACGGAGATACATTAGTTGAGCATCTAATTACAAACTTTGAAATTATGAATCAATTTAAAGTAGTCAAGCTTGGATTTCCAGTCATGTCATATGCTTCCTGCATTGACCTGGATATTTGGATAAAGGAAATGACAGATTATAATATCCCTTCTGACTTTCAATGGAAGGAGATGGTGCAGCTCGGAAAGACAAAATGTAGTTTTCCAAGGTCCAGTAAATGATGTCTAGGTGTCACTAAAGATGGCATGTCACATGGAAGATCAAAGCAGAGAAAGTGGTGAAGAAAGAAACTGAAACGCAAGAGGATCCAGAATCCAAATCAAGAAATGTTTCTTGTTGATCATTGTAATAGGTTTCAAAACCAAAACTATTATTTTTAATCATTGTAATCGGTTTCAAAAATGAAACGTTTCATTTTAATCATTATAATCAATTTCAAACCGAAGGAACTCATCTTGTATAAATATTAGGAGTTCCAAATATTTAGGAGTTGACATAAGTGCAAGGGAACATCTTTATCTATTTAGAACTTGAATGTAATTTTATAAAGCTAAATAGAATGCACATGCAGATAACCTGAATTTTCCATGAAAATATTCTAATGGCGGTGGTCTGAGTTTCGACTCCTTTCTTTGTATGTATTTCTTGTGTGTTTAAATTCCATTTTCACTGCATTCTATTGAAATTGGATATTTAAAGGCCCAGAATTCATCTTGTGATGCTCTCGGCTGAAGCAATTTAAGCTATGTCAAGTTCTTCCTAACTAAGTCAAAATTCATTTATTTAATGCTCCGATACGGTTACATGTTTTTCCTTTCTTCTCACACTCTGCAAATTACAATTTATAACTCAGAGTTATCGCCTCATTTAGCCTTTATCCTCTGGAGAGTTCTACCGACCAGTCATTTCTTCCATTTGGTTTCAGAAGTTTAACTCCATATCCCTAACTGTCTGGTACACATTATTTTGTTCATCTTAGTGATCCATTGATAACATGTGTTCAAGTTTCCAAAAAGAGCCTTTCTTCATGAGGAGAGTGACTGAATTTTTCTTCTCAAAGATCCTATTAAGGAAGCTTGTCGCAGGCTACACCATATGCAGGGTGCGACGATCCCTGATCGTCGCCCCCTACCCTAAAGATTGATTCCAACGTCTCTGCAAGCTTCCCTAAAGCTAGGGTGCGAAGATGTCAAAAGACTAATAAAAGGTTAAGTTTCATGAAAGTTATAGAAGGGGATCTTCTCAAAGGTGAGGTGGCATCCGTATGGTTGGGATCCTACTCACTTCTCTAATTTGGTGGGATCATCCTAATATCTTTAACCATCTCTCTTTCCCTTATATCAAGAGGGATTTCTCATGGAAAAGGATAAGATTAATTAAGCACAGAAGTTTAATTAAGCACAAAAGGTTAATTCAAAGTTAAGATTGCATGGAGAGTTCTTCATTGGATCATTCTTGAGAGCCTCATTTTAGTTCATCAAGTCATTTTGGATCTTCTTCATTCAATATTGGAGCAAGTGTGTGTGTTGGAGAAAAGGGTCATTGGAAGGGGACCTTGCAACATCAAGGCTTTGGTTGTAATCTCCACTTTCATTATTATATGATAGAGTGATATGTTTATTTCCCATAAAACTCATCTCATTTTATTGTATGATTCATTGATCACATACATAGGTTCTCATTGAGTATATTATTGGTTTCACTTTGGTTGGCTTGTGTTCCCTTGCAGATCCAATATCATAGGAGAACTGGAGTGGAGCTAGGATGACAACAGAAAGAGTAAGTGATATTTAAATGGTATGTTTCCCATCTCTTGCTAGATAGTAAATTCAATTATTAGAGATTAGGGAAAGCATCATATTTTGTTCTATTTTGTTCTAGATCTAGGTGGATCTAGGGAGATCTGTTTATGTCTTCATTTACCGATAAGTCCCATAACAAAATTGGTGACCATACTGGGGAAATTATGCATTCAACCCTCACTCATGTGCTGCCCAAAACTATAGCATTGTAGAATATCTTGCGCAAGAACCCTCCACAATGTCATCTCTCGAAATCCTTCAAAGTTTCCCTGCTCAATGGAAGGCACTGTTAAAGGCCATTGGTGGAATTGACCCCAAGGATACTAATTTAATAATATTTGACTTGGAAGATCACATTACAAGGCTTTCTCCTCAGTTAGCATTCCAGATCCAAGTTGTTGAAAACAAGAATATCTGTAGAATTGTTATTGACGAAGGAGCCTCAACTTGCATTATGTCCCTTACTTGTTGGAAATCCATTGGTTATCCTACCCTCACCAAATCACACAATACGCTTAAGGCCTTCAATGGTATAATTTTTAAACCCTACGGTGTTCTTTCATCATTGTCTATTACGTTGGAAGGTAAATCAGTCAATGTCGAGGTTGAGGTCTTCGATGCACCTCTTGATTATAACCTTTTACTTGGTCGTAGCTGGATTGACTCCATGCGTGCATTTGTGTCTTCTCTTTCCCATGTGGTACATTTCCCACACCAAGGAAAGGTCGTTACTATTGACCAACTGGCCTTATTTAATTCTGATTCCCATACTAGAAACGTTCCCTTTATATCGAAGACACCCCCTGGTTACGAGAATGTCAGAGTGGGTATTTTGAAAGATTCAAATTTGATGGGTACTTTTCCAATCCCACCACCTGACATTCCCCCTCCTTTTGTTTCCTCTATTAACATGATATCCACCACCATTTGTGAAACCCCTGTGTCATATGACCCATGAGTAGTACCTAGACCTAGTGATTACCCTCGTTATGACAACAAGATTCCTTTAAGTCTGATCGAATCTTCTTACCAAGATATTCAATCAGAAACCCCCTCCTCTCCTTCTCTTTGTGATTCATCTCTTGATCTGTTTCACGTGATATTTCCTACTGATGAGATGATCATGTCATTCATGACTATGAAAGACACTCCCTGGGACGATGGGCATCATCGCTCCATTATCTTTCTAGAACATGACACCATAGAGAGTTATCAATGGATTTTGACTCCATCGATCGTTCTGTTGTTTCTTCTGTTCTTGAGTCAACGCACGATGTTTTCTATGAAGGGAACTTGAGAAACATTTCACCTACCATCCCTCTCGACATTTCCATTAAACTCAGAGTCGTGGATAATGTTCATATCGGGGCCTCATGTTCTACTGATGAGGTCCACACGTATAAATCCATTTTCCAAGAATTTCGTGACGCTTTCACCTGCAGTTACGAAGAGATGTCGGGCATTGATCCTAATATCATTGTGCATGAGATTAAGACATACCCGAACACTAAACCCATTCGGCATCGAATTCTCCCAGTACATCAACGCAAAGTTTCTACTATCAAGTTTGAAGTTGAGAAACTTATTAAAGATGGATTTTTTTATCCCATGGCTTTGACTGATTGAGTATCCAATCTAGTTCTGGTGAATAAGAAACAAGGTACTATCCGCGTTTGTGTAGATTATAGGGACATAAACAAGGCTTGTCCTGAAGACAATTACCCGACCCCTTTCGTTGACTAGACCGTTGACGACTGTGTCAGTAGAGAAATATTCTCTTTAATGGATGGTTTCTCCGGCTATAATCAAATTGATATTTTATGTGTGGACCAACACAAGACCGCTTTAATTTTCCCTTGGGGAACCTTTTCTTACCGGAAATTACCCTTCGGTCTCAAGAATGTTGACGCAACTTTTTAGCATGCTATGTCTTATTATTTCCATGATATTAAGCATATTGTGCAACCCTATATTGATTATCTACCAGTGCATTCCATCCGTCACCAAGATCACCTAGCACATTTAAGGTCCATTGTCATATGTTGTCGTTATTACCGTATCCACTTGAACCCGCACAAATTCTTTTTTTGTGTGGAGTCCAGTCAACTGCTTGGTTTTATTGTGTCGATACATGGGATTCAAGTAGACCCCTTGAAGGTTGAGGCTATCCTTAATCTACCTCCTCCTTCCACACTCCGCCATCTCCAAAGTTTGCAAGGGAAGGAAAAAAAATTGCGTCGTTTCATCCCCAATTACGCTGAACTGACGAAAGGATTCACTTGGCTACTCAAGAAAGGTTACGAGTTTGTATGGGACGACACTGCAACCAAGGACTTTGAAGCTTTGAAACTTGCCTTAACCCATACCCCATTACTATTTCCCCCTGACTATAGTCAGGATTACTTCCTCTACTTAGCTTCTTCGGACTCAACCATTTCCATGGTCTTAGTCCAAGAGGATGATTCACATGATTCACATGTGATATACTATTTGAGTCGGAGTCTCATGATTACCGAGATCAAATACCTACATGTGGAGAAATTGGACTTGGCAGTTGTTCAAATTGTCCAACGTTTTCATCATTATATCTTATTATGCAGAACCATTGTTATTTCTGATTACAACCCTATGCAACACATCCTTACCAGAAAATTGCTAGGGGGAAAGTACTCCAAATGGATAGTAATTCTCCAGGAGTTTGACTTGTAATTTAAACGTGTTAAGTCAAAGAAATCCTTGGTTTTCACCAAACTGATATGTGACCTTCCCTCCACTGAGACATAAAACGTGGCAAAGGATTCCTTGCCTAATGAATCCATTTTTCTGATCAGTTATGATGACGTATGGTACGGAGATATCATTATCTATCTCCAGACTCAAACTTTCTATCCCAACCTATCTAGTACATAGCATTGTCATATACGCTATCAAGCTCGACAATACATCATTCTCGGTGATAGCCTTTATCATTGCGGTATTGACTCCATTTTCTGACGATGTCTCACTTACGATGAAGCTGAGAAAGATTTGAATGACTGCCACTCTGGAGCATGTGGTGGACACATGTCTGGGTATGCCACTGCCCAAAATATCTTATGAGCGGGTTATTTCTAGCCTTCTTTATTTAAACATTGCATTACTTCTGTTTAAAAATTCCATGCTTGCCAAACTTATAATAACAAGATAAGATCTCATCCTACTCCCTTACATCATGTAGTTTCTACTGGTCCATTTTCCAAATGGAGCATTGACTTCATGACATGTAACCCTCACTCGGCCAGGGGGCATGGATACATCATTTTAGTTGTGGATTATTTCACTAAATGGATCGAGGCGATGCCTACATTCGATAACATTGGGAAAACTGTAGAATTGTTCATATTCAATCACATCATTACTCGGTTTGGTGTCCCTCAAGCTATCATTACCAATCATGGTAGTCATTTTCGGAATTTTATGATGTCTGAACTTACTGAAAAGTTGGGTCTGTGTCATGAAAAATCAACCCCCTATTATCCAAAGGCCAATGGCCATGTTGAAGCAATCAACAAAGTTCTCATTACTATGCTTCAATGGATTATAGGAATTCATAAGACAAGTTGGCACATGATGTTTTTCTCAGCATTATGGGCCTATCGGACGTCAGTCAAATCTGCCACGGGATTTACACCTTTCCAACTAGTTTAAGGTATCGAGGCTATCTTGTCGATTGAATATGAAATACCGTCTCTAAAACTGGTCGTTGAACTTCTCCCCAATAGCTCTGTCGAAGAAGAATATATTTTGTATTTGATGCAACTAGATGAAACTCATCGCGATGTCACCCAGGTTATTGAAACTCATAAGAAACGTGTTAAAGCCCAATACGACAAACATGTCAAGCCACGTGTTTTTCCGAGGGTGAACTAGTTCTTCTTTATGAACAAGATCGTGACTTACTAGGGGCCGATAAATTCAAATCCATGTGGTGAGGTCCTTACATTTTCAAACATGTTTTGGAGAAGGAAGATTATGAGCTAGTTGATTACGATGGAATCCCTTTGAGTGAACCCAGAAATGAGCTTTAATTAAAGAAGTACTATGCTTAAGTCATTTTTGCATCAGTTCTTGTACTTTTAGTGTATCATACTCTTGTGTGATTTTTCGTTGTTTGGTTTCGACCTTCAGTTGCTTACCTTGCATTGTTCTTGGTTTCCAGATGTCGGTGTCTTTGTTACCCTACATTGGCATCACTGATGGCACTGGTCGCAGTACTTAGAAATTAGCATATGCTTCTTGGGCAATCTATGCACCTATGAATGAATTGATTATTCTACATGGTGTTTTCCTTGGTTGTTCAACTAACAATATCGCAAAATACAGTGCAGTCATCGAATTTTTGACCAATGTTGTGTCACTTGGAATCCGTCATCTTATTGTATGACTCGATTCATAATTAGTAGTCTTATAGTTGAGTAATGTCTACTCCATTCGAAGTCCTACGTTATTAAGGGTTTATTTATGAATTAGCTTCTTGGAACGTCATTTTGATTACATTGAATATCAACACATTCTTATATGTTTAAATACATTAACTGATGCTTTAGCTAATTATGTGTTAGACAGACATTTGAGAAATTTATAAAATCCAATCACACTTTGTATATACAAAAATTAAGCTGGTAGAAGCCTCATATATATATAACGATAAAAGTGTTACAAAAAGTGTTTTTGTCCGAAGACCAAAATATCAAAAATGTGAATCACACGGCTTCATATACAAATATAGCATCAAGGATGTTGCTTGCTATAACATGCGAATACCCATGCTAATTTACGGAGCAGCCGACCGATGGAAGAAGATATGCCCATTGTATGGCGCTGATAATGCCTCAGGATATCGTCGATGGAGGCACCCGGGATGTTCATCATGAGCCCCTCTAGATTCTTCTCTAGAATCTTGTAGTCACTAGCAGCTACTCCTACTACGTCAGCTCTCTCCCCTCACCTCTGGATGGGGGATGAACCTGGAGGTCAGTAAGGCTCCATGTCTACATCATCAAAAGAGCATTTGATTAGTCGTCAGATAAATAACACATAAAAACATTTTATATGTAAAAATCACAAAAACATTATAAAAACAAAATGTCTTTCATACCTATGTCCCCCCATTGGTAACCCTCAGGAAGAACCAAGTCTGGATCACCTCAGAAGTCTAAACCGGCATAGGCATAGTCATCTACCATATGCATTTGGGTCCTCAACCAGTCAAAGAAAACATCATTATACTTGACGATAGGACCAGTCACGTGTCGTGACATGAGGTCGACCCACCTCTTCATTCTTGGATCTTGTGGGGAAGTTATACCCCACTCTACCTGCAAGCGTAAATATGGAACCGTCTCCAGGAAGAAGAACACCAAAATCAAGCCATATCCAAAATGTTTCATCTCACCACTCCTGCACTTGGTCAATTGTTTTTTCATGCTTCTGAGAACCCCGTTGCACCAGTTGAAAACTCGAGGCTCAATACATTCCAGCGCATACTGGAAATAGCTCTGAAGAGCCATATAGGGAGTTTCACTCCCTGCCATGCACGTGATGGTGTAGAGGATAGTCCGTAGAGGTAAGTCACAGACATCCCTGATAGCAACAATGTCGCTATGCTTCTGAGTATCGGGTATGCAATGTTCACTAATATAGTGACTCATAGGCTCGCCACCTCCCCTGCTACCTGTCAGCATAACTCGAGCCCCACGACAAG
Source organism: Picea engelmannii (assembly GCA_009831015.1). NCBI lineage: Eukaryota > Viridiplantae > Streptophyta > Pinopsida > Pinales > Pinaceae > Picea > Picea engelmannii. The sequence goes on along the minus strand of ML783621.1, from coordinate 450,450 downwards.
ATAGCCCAGTCAAGAAGTAGATATCCTCGATATCTATCATCAAAATGTGATCCCCCACATAGAAATCATGTTGGTTCACATCCCACATGTGAACTAGGTATTCAAGCAACCTCAGTTGGGCCCTCATGCCTTGGATATTGAAGAATTTTAACATTCCACACTGCCAAATGGAATTTACCGTTCCCGTGTCATTCCTGGTAAATTAATATTCTGCCTCATGCTCTCTCTCCCACCATTCCAACATTATTACCATAGAAAACCTGCAACGGAACATAAAAGAGAGATTGACACCTTCATCTTCTCCTTGGAAACTTTTTTATTGGCAAATACATCTCAAAACACTTTTTTATTTGTGCATGTCACAGGCTAGGACATTTGTACAGTGCAGAATCGTCGCAGGCTAGCCTAAAGGCCTCTTGTGACGACCCTAGGTCATCGCAGGGCACGATATAAGGTGCTTGTGATGACCTCCACGTGCGGGTACCCTTGAAAAAACAACTCAAAAATCCATTTATAACCAATGAAAAGAAAAAATTGATCCATGAAAAGTAGAAAGAGATGAAAATTACCTAATCAGTGGAGACCATTTGTCGAATGATCAATTGTTCCTCCTGCAATCCGAAGTGGAAATTTGAGGTAAATAGGGGGTTTTGGGAACAAAGTTTAGGTGGAGTAACAATGGAATAGTAAAATGAAGTTTTGACTAATTCTTATTACTTTTTTACTTTTTCATTTTTATTTTTATATTATTTTATATATTCCACCTAAACCCTAAAGTTCTAACGACATTGCAAGTGTTTGGTTTTTTGCAGATGAAAAACCTAGGAGTGAAATATTGAACAAGGATACGCCTTTTTGGTTTTCTTTTATAAATTTGTCGCATGTACAGATCCTTTTAGATTTTTTCAGGAAAAACTCTGAGCTCAGTTTTTGTTCTTTCTCATGCTCGTAAATCAATGAGAATGTAACTAAGTATACTTTTGTCGCTTTTTTTTACTCATAATGGTAACACAAAAAATGAAACCTATGGAGTATCCTTTAAGCTCTTTTCATTCTCCATAAAAATGAAAAGATTGTCGAGCGACCTTGTTCGTTTCATGCTCATAAAAGTATTTGAAGAAAACATTTGATGAGCGATAGGTTATCACTTTTTTGGTCTCATCAGATTAACTTACGAAAAAGGAATTGTTGGAGTTCTCTTTAAGTGTTTTTCAGACTCTCTAAACATGAAAAACCCCCGAGTTTTCTCTCTTTGGACTCATTAAACAAACATTGAAAGACCCATATGGGGTTGAACAACTCCTTCTTAGGGTTCGTTAAAAATACTTCGAGGGACTCATCCGAAGGATGAGCTCACATCAACATGCATATGTTATCCTCCTCAAGCTTGCATAAAAATAAAGAGGTACTCACCAGAAATGGTGGGGGGGAATTTGGTAAGCAAATGTGTCTCTGTATCCGTGTTAGTGGTAGTAATAGTCTCTCTTGAACATGACACCCCCCTTTTTTTCATTGTACTCGGGTTGGAAAATCCATTCATCTCTCATTTGACCATCTACATGTTCATACTTTGGGTCCTCCTTGAGTCAATGTTGCCAATACTATTGTCGTGTCGTTCATATGTTCAAGATAATTCTAGCCTTAATAATCCTCCTATTGATTCGACCATCTGTATTTATAAATTTTCTATCATGTCGACCTTTTGTGTGTCAGTTTCGAATCACTTCATGCTCTAATCTGCCTCAAATCTGTTACTCATTTCGTGTCATTGGTGGGGAATACATCAAGGCCCTCCTATGATGAGCCTTTTGCTATCTACTTCAACTCATTATTTAGGAACAAGACTTAGAAATGATTCAGTACCTTAGAGCCTGCATGACTCAATGGAAGGTTTCTTCTCTTTCAACAGTGAGTTCACATCATTGAACCCTGATTGGAAGATTCCATCGAGTGTTCGACTTCAACTCATTTATTCAAATTTTTTGGATTGTACTAGGGTACCTTGGGATTCATTGACATCAATGTTGATTTCCCTCGCACTTGTTAACGGTTTTCATTAATGAACGGTAATCAAGTGGTTTCTACCATGTTCGACTTCAGCACCTATAATCGCATGGTTAGATTCATACTTAGGGATGATGGAAATGAAGACCCTGGATCATACCATTCTAATCCAGGTTGTGACGGAGTATTCATGATTTGTATTGGCACATAGATCCACTTTGTATGTCTCGTGGATATGTCCGAATTTGAGTCATTTTAGGGCATAGATCCACAGTGTATTTTGGGTGGCTATGTCGATTTTACATTGACATGGATCCATGGTGTATATTTGGTGGCCATGGATCGTTTGAAATTATGTAATCTAAGTATGGTAATGCCTGCCTCAGACAATGGTATATTATTATGTTGATGCTTGATTGTTTGCAGGTTCCCGACTAATGTGCTCCTTGTTTCCAACACACACATTCTACAAAGTATTTCGGCTATCACAAGTTCTAGTATCATACTTTGGGGGGAATTATGTTACACATTATTTTGGTCATCTCAATTATCCATTTATAACATGTGTTCATGTTCCCAAAAATATCCTTTCTTCACGAGGACAGTGACTGACTTTTTCTTCTCAAAGATCCTATTAAGGAAGGTCATCGTAGGCTGCACCATATGAAGTGTGCGATGATCCATGATCATTTCCCCCTTCCCTAAATCTCGATTGTGACATCTCCACAAGCTTCCCTAAATATAGGGTGAAACAATTTCAAAAGACTAAGAAAAGGTTAAGTTTCACGGAAGTTCTAGAAGGGGATCTTCTAGAAGGTGAGGTGGCATCTGTATGGTTGGGATCCTACTTGCTTCTCTGATTTGGTGGGATCATCCTAATATCTTTAACCATCTCTATTTACCTTATATAAAGAGGTATTTCTCATGGAAAAGGCTAAGGTTAATTAATCACAAAAGTTTAATTAAGCACAAAAGGTTAATTCAAAGTTAATATTGCATGGAGAGTTCTGCATTGGATCATTCTTGAGAGCCTCATTTCATTTCATCAAGTCATTGTGGATGTTCTTCATTCAAGATTGGAGAAAGTGTGTGTGTTGGAGAAAAGGGTCATCAGAAGGGGACCTTGCAACATCAAGGCTTTGGTTGTAATTGCACTTTCATTATTATATGATAGAGTGATATGTTTATTTCCCATAAAACTCATCTCATTTTATTGTATGATTCCTTGATCACATACATAGGTTCTCGTTGAGTATATTATTGCTTTCACTTTGGTTGGCTTGTGTTCCCTTGCAAATCCAATATCACATGAGCACTGGAGTGGAGCTAGGATGACAACGGCAAGAGGAAGCGATATTTAAATGGTTTGTTGCCCATCTCTTGCTAGATAGTAAACTCAATGATTAGAGCTTACAGAAACTGTCATATTCAATTCTATTTTGTTCTAGAACTAGGTGGATTTGGCGAGATCTGTTTATGTCTTCATTTACCGATAAGTCCCATAATAGTGTCCCTCCCCTTCCTTACCAACAAAAATATAAAAAAAACCCTTCAAAACAACAAAACCTAGCCAATGATTTGTTAAAGAAAACCCATCTATTAAAGATCAAGTGACATAAGAGAGCCCTCTCTGAGATGAGAAGGCTAGTACCCAGCTCTAAAGTGGGTTGTAGGTTACCTTTGTCATTTTTTTTATCAGCCGAACAAATTTACAAAGTGTTAACATTTTGGCATCGTTGTCGGGGATGAAAGTGAAATATTCCCTGGGAAAAGAACGACTTAAAGCTTCAGATTTTATTCCTGAGGTTGATAGTGATTCAAACACCTTATTGGATGAAACTAAATTTACCTTGGAGACTCCATTATAAATATACTAGTAGCATAAATTAGTTTGAGGAAGAAATCATGGCTCCCAAGAGAATTCATTCGAGAAGAAATCCAGACCCAGAAGCAATAATCTATGTGTTTGATCCTGAGAAACGCGTACACAAAAGAAAGGAAAATCCAATAAGCCCATTTTTTTGTCTGGACATAAATATATCTTTACCCAAAGATGGAGTAAAAAGCATTGAAGACCTTTATTTTGATTTGAAATTTGAGCAAACTTTGTTCAGAACTAGATCTGAATCCAGTTTAAATGAGATCATCTTTGATGAGAAGAGGTTCCAATATTTAATTTCAGTTGTCTCTATTAAACCTGTTGTGATTCCTACTTAGAAAAAGAATCCACTTCAAGTTCTTACTGCAGCCATGGAAGCTAGGTTTTCCCTCCTTATCCTACCTTCTTAGTTACATGATTTACCCCGGGACTATAATTAGAGGATTAAGTTGTATGATTTTGAAGGCAATGTGTCAACCCAAAAACACTTAGACTGGTTCAATGATTTTGTGGACATAGAAGAAGGAAATTATGAAGATGAAAAAATGAGGTTGTTTGCACAAAGTCTCACTGGTGAAGTCAGAAAATGGTTGAGAGATCTCCAAGAAGCAAGTATCCTAGATTTTGAATCCTTTGAAACAAGTTTTCTTGCAAAGTGGGGTGACAAGAAAAACCCCTTTCAATTTCTAACCCAATACAACAACATGAGAAGGTCACCTGATGAAACGGTACAAGATTTTTCAGCTAGATTTATGAAAGTTTACAACTCAATTCCTATTGAAGTAAAACTTCCTCCTAGAGCTACTCAACTTAGATATGTTGATTCCTTTGACAAGGATTTTTCTTTGTTGTTAAGAGAAAGAAGATCCACTTCACTAGATGATATGATGAGTGATGAAATAGAAGTTGAGTTAAATCTAATGGCTTCAGGAAAGATCAAATATAATTATGACAGAGACATAAACAAGATCCAATATAAGGTTCAGCCTTCAACCTCACATTTATCAGAAGAGAGGTTTGAGTTGATGATGAAGACCATGGAGAAACTCGTGGAAAGGATGTCTTTAGATAATAAGCCTAACACCGGAGAGCAGGTTGATTTTCCACCCAGAAATCAAAGGAGACCAACAGTTCCACAAATCAGACAAAGAGATTAGAGGAACCAGGGTGATCAACAAATAATAACTCCTTTTCAAAATAATTATGTAAATGAAATTTTTGATGAAATTTTTTAAGACAATATGCATTGTTGTAATGGTGATGAAACAGAGGTGTTTTTAACTAAATAAGAACATGATCAGTTCATGGATGCAAATGATGTTCGACAACACAGGTATTCCAACAGAGGATGGACACCTTCAGTAACCACTCACATAACCAGATCAAAGATCAACACACTGATGTTTTCACGTGGTAAAACCCCTACGGGGAAACATCCACGGCCCCAACCAATGCAGCCACTTGGAGCAGTTTATTAATGCAAAGAAAAAGATTACAGAGAGATTTTACAAGAGAGTTTATCACAATCGATCATCAGCAAATGACCCTCCATGCTCTTTAAATAGAGATCATGGAACAATCAGATGTTAAGCCACGGATCAATGGTCGTTAAGATTGAGGAGAGTATGAACCGTCGAATCACTCTATGTCGAGAACATATCGTGACCGTCGGATTTCCTAACTACAAATGCATATTAATGTGTACTAAAGAAACACATTAGAAAACACACTTATACCTAACGACACAATAGATCAAGTAGATCTTAACTAACTCCTAAGTGTCTAAATATCCTAACATCCCCCCTTAAGAAGAACTTGGGATAGGATTGAAGGATTTACAATAATGACATAATAGGAGAAGGAAGGAGGCATTAGAGCCTATCCCCACTTAATGACAACTTCCTGAACTCCTAACATAGATCGAAGTTTGGAAAACTTAGCTTCTGTAAGAGACTTTGTGAAAATGTCTACAACTTGATCTTCTGTAGGGAAAAAGAGCACTTCAATAACTTGATCATGAATGAGATTTCTGATGAATTGCATGTGTAGCTCTATGTGTTTTCTATGATGATGTTGAACTGGGTATTTGGCGAGCTTGATGGCACTCTGATTGTCACACCAAAGTTTGGTTGGATTTTGGTGCTAGAATCCAAACTCTGAAAGGTTCTGTCAAAGCCACAGGGCTTCCTAACTTGCATTTACCACTGCTTGGTACTCCGCTTCTGCTAAATAAAGTGCAATAACATGTTGTTTCTTATAGGCCCAAGTGACAGGTCCTGAACCAAGGATGAAAACATAACCTACAGTAGACTTCCGATCATCAAGGTTTCCGGCCCAATCAGAATCAATGAAACCAACCAATAAAGGAGTCCCCCCTGAACTGTAATGTATCATGAACTGAACTATACCATGAACATAGAGAAGTATCCTTTTATCTCCTTTCCATTGGCTTTCACGGGGTGCTTACATATACCAAGCAACAAGACCAACAGCAAAGGAAAGATCAGGACGGGTATGAGTCAAGTATAAGAGGCTACCAACTAACTGATGGTACAAGGTGGCATCAACTTCAAGAGAAGTACATGTGGTAGTAAGCTTGACTCCAGACTGGAAGGGAGAAGGGGTTGGTTTACAATCGTCCATGTGAAAGTGACGAAGAAGGTCACAAGCATACTTAGACTGGGAAATAAAAATCCCTTCATTGGTTTGCAAAACTTGGAGGCCAAGGAAATAGTGCAAAAATCCTAAAGTCTGTCATTTCAAATTTCTTCTTAAGGCTGGTTTTCACATGGTTTAAAAGTTTTGAGTCACTACCAGTAAGGATAAGGTCATCAACATAAAGGACAAGGATTATGAGATGACCTCCTACTTTATTTGTATAGACATTAGGATCATAATGGTATCTAGAGATTCCAGTGGCAATAAGAAAAGTGTCCATTTTGGCATACCAAGCTCAGGGAGCTTGCTTGAGACCATAAAGAGATTTCTTAAGGTGACAAACAAGGCTAGACTCATTATGGACATAGCCAGGAGGTTGTTCCATGTATATTTCTTCTTTCAAGTCTCCATGCAAGAAGGTGGATTTAACATCCATCTGATGGACCTCCCATTTATGTGAGGTAGAAAGGGAAAGAACAAGGTTGATGGAATTCATTTTGGCTACAGGGGCAAAGGTTTCATGATAGTCAATTCCTTCAACTTGGGAAATCCTTTGGCAACTAAATGAGCCATGTGTCTTTCAACACTTCCATCTGATGCATACTTAGTTCTGTAGACCCATTTACATCTGACAAGTTTTCTTCCTTTTGGAAGAGGTACAAGATCCCAAGTATCATTTTCCATTAAAGAACGATACTCTTCATTCATTGTTGCATCCCAATATGGATGACCTGAAGCTTTTGCAAATGTCTCTGGATCATGAGTTTCTTAAACTTGAGCCAAAAGAGAAGAGGCTCGTTGGAACTGTGAACGTGTTTGACGTTGATCTGAAGGATCACCGACAATATCACCAGTTGCTTCTTGTGTTGAACGGACCCATCTAGGAAGCGGTGGAGCTGGTGCTGGTTCAAGTTCAAAGGAATCATCTGGAGGAGGGTGAGTAGGCGGAGGTGGATTTTCATCCTCACTGTCATCATCTGAAGAAGAAACTAGATAATAAGAAGGCCCTAACGTCGAAGATGGCTCGCAGGCCGAAGAAAGCACAACCGTCGAATTAGGACCGTAGGCCAAAGAAGGGAAAAACATCAAATTAGGCGAGCAGGCCAAGAGATTTTCATCAAATTTAACATCTCTTCTAATAATAATTTCATTACAATGTGATTGAAGAAGTATGTAACCTTTGACATCTTCAGAATAACCAACAAATATACACTTCTCACTTTTAGGCTACAATGCTTTCCTTTTCTCTTCAGGAATGTGAGCCCATGCTATACTTCCAAATACACATAAGTGATTTACATCTGGTTTAATTTTAGTCCAAGCTTCTTCCGGTGTTATATTTTTAAGAGTCTTTGTGGGAGTGTGATTTACTATGTAATTTGCACAGTTGATGGCTTCCGCCCAATACTTTAGACATAATCTCTTAGATTGGATCATGCAATTAGCCATTTCTTTTAGTATGTGGTTATTTCTCTCATCAACACCATTTTGTTGTGGTTTATATGGAACAGTGTGTTGCATTTGGATTCCCTGTGTAATGCAGTAATTTGTAAAATTATTGTTCACATATTTGTCTCCATTATCTGTTCTTAACCTTTGAATTTGATGTCCAGATTTCTTTTCTACAAGGGCCTTGTAGGCCAAAAACTTGTCAAAAACTTCGCTCTTAATTTTTAAGAAGTAAACCCAAGTACATCTGGAAAATTCATCCATGAAAGTTAAGAAATACTTGCACCCAGAAAAAGAAGGAGAAGAAAGTGGACCACACAAATCACTGTGAACAAGCTGCAAAGGACCCAAGGTGTGGCAAGAGGCACCATTTTCAAAACTTTCCCGATGATGTTTTTTGAGAAAACAACCAACACAAAAATCGTATCTGCATGAAACAAGAGGAATACCAGTCACCATCTGTTGATTACATAGTTGTTGCAATGAGCGATAGTTTAGATGACCAAATTGCTCATGCCAAAGTTTTCTCAAGTCATCTCTATGAGCAATAAAAACTGATGAAAAAGATGATAACCCAAAGTTGTCAAACTTGTACAACCTGGTAATATCATCACCAATTCCAGTTGCAAGAACATGATTAGGATCTTTTAGATCCTTGATTACAACTTGGTGAGGTGAAAACTCTACGGTTTTACCTTCACCTGAATGAGTGATTTGATATATTGATAGAAGGTTACAAGAAATACTTGGAACACATAATACATCATTGAAATGGCCATTTTCTACTTGTATTGTTCCAGATCCTTCAACACTAAGAGATCTATCATCACCAACAAATATTTTATTGGTGTTACATTCATTTAGAGTAGAAAATATGTCTCTATCCTTAGCCATATGATAAGATGCTCCAGAATCAGTAAGCCACTTATTAGAAGTAGAAGTAGAAGGTGTATTGAAGGAGAAACCAAAAGCAGAAAGTGCATGTCCATGAGAAGAAGAAGAAGAAGAAGGATCAATGTTGATATTGTGCTTCTTCATCATTGCTTCTAAAGTTGCCATCTTCTTGAAACATTTGGACTCATCATGACCATCTTTATCACAAAATTTGCAATGTATGTCAGTCTTCATATTTTTATATTTTGATCCTTTGTCTCCATTCAGAGAAAAAGTTGTCTGAGTGGGTTTGGGACCCTTATATTGCTTGTTGTTGTGGTGAGTATGTTTCTCCTTGGGATTCTTGGGTTTATCTTTCTATTGGGCAACTAAGGTTTTGTTGGAGGTACCTATAGTGTTGATCACTCCAAGTTGTACAAGCTTATCTTCCTCTCTAATCAAAGCAACCCAAAACGACTCAAGAGTGGGTTTTTCATAAGCTTTCTCTAGAGCCTCTCTCATGGCATAAAAGGTAGATACAAACACAGAATATGCACTACCTAGCTTAGAAATACTAAGATAGATGCAACGCTCTTCCTCCATTTCTATCTTACATTATTCACATAAAATTCTCAGTGTTTTAAACCTAGATAGATAGTCTCCAAGGAAAAAAAAATCACTTGGACTCAAGGTGAGTACTTGTTTTTGTAACTATTGTGCTCGAATAATATTGAGTTTACCAAACACAGATTCAATCTTGTCCGAAGCTTCTTCGAGGTCATCAATTTCTTGGAGGTGGTATCTTAAATCAGGAGAGATGGACATTCTGATTATTTCACGTGATTCATCACTCCTATTAGCCCATTTAGCTTTCTTATCATCATCATTGGGTTCTTTTTCCTTTCCCAAGGTAGTCTGGTACAAGCCTTTACTTCTTAATAAATTTTCCATATGAGATTTTCATTGGAAGTAGTTGTTGCTAGTAAGCAAGCCATTACTTGTAGAATCCATATTAAATATGCAGATAATGTGGATTTAAAAACTGAAACCGATGATATGGATGGAAATATCTCGAAAAGTTATGCGGTTTTAAAAAAATGGCACTAAAAACGGACTTCCGATGTGAGAGTTATGCCCTTTTAAAAAAAGGCATAAACGATAACGAACTGACCACGTGATAGTGTAAGTTGTTTTATGAAGTGACCCACTTTTATAAAGAGAAGTGGGGATCACTTTTACAATGAAGTTACTTTATAACAGAAAATCTACATGCAAAATAAATAACTCTAAAATAAAATATTAAAGCTACTTATAGTGATTCACTTTTATACTTCAAGTGAAATACACTTTACAATTTTAGCATGAATTTTTTCAAAATTGTAACAAAAGAGAGACTTGAACTCAAGACCTCTTACTTAATAAGGCAAGTTTTAACCAAATGGTCTAGCAAAACATATTGTAATGTTCAGAAGGAGGATTGTTTTTGTTGTTGTTGTTGTTGAAGACGGCCTTGGAGAGTGTGCTAAAAAAAAACTCTTTTCACACAAGAAAAGAATTTCGCTTCTTGATGACAACAAGGGTTAGATCTCAGTTAGCTTACCCAGAAGATGCACATTTTCCTATATGTTTTTTATTTGCCAAGATTGCACAGGGCACGGGGCAAAGAGAATATGTAGAGATAAAAGAGTAGCAACCCAGAAATAAAAAAATACAAACCGAAATAAAACTTTGTTGAAATTTAAAAAATGTGTATTCAGGCTTTATACCTCCGGATCTGACTGTAATGGTCGTATCTTGGGCAAACAAAAACCTTTTTGAGTGAAATGAAAAGTGTTCCTGAATGAAACAAGTGATACAGACACAATGGAATAGTCTTTTAAGCCCAGAAATTTATGGAAATGACATAAAATTGAGATGAGGAAAGTCGGCTTCACAATTTCAATCTACAACAGGAGCAGGTCTTCAAACAGGCTCTGATACCATGTTCAACAACACAAGTATTCCAATAGAGGAAGAACACCTTCAGTAACCACTCACATAACCAGATCAAATATTAACACACAGATGTTTTCACGTGGTAAAACCCCTACAGGGAAACATCCACGGCCCCATCCAACGCAACCACTTGGAGCAGTTTATTAATGCAAAGAAAAAAATTACAGAGAGATTTTACAAGAGAGTTTCTCACAATCGATCATCGTAAAATGACCCTCCATTATATTTAATAGAGATCATGGACCAATCGAATGTTAAGCCACAGATCAATGGTTGTTAAGATCGAGGAGAGTATGAACCGTCGGATCACTCTATGTCGGGAACATATCGTGACCGTCGGATTTCCTAACAACAAATGCATACTAAAGAAACACACTAGAAAACACAATTTTACCTAATGACACAATAGACCAAGTAGATCTTAACTAACTCCTAAGTGTCTAAATATCCTAACAAATGATATATTCATGCAGGAGAATGATGAAAGGTTGCCAATGGAAAAGGAAGACTACCAGAAAGGACTATAGAATGCCTTCATGTAATTCTAGAAACAATATAATATTCGAAACAAAAAGGTGTCTGCAAATCCTCCAAAGGGAAACCTTACCAAGGAATCTCAAAATAATACACCTTCTTCAATTCATCCTAAGAAGGACTCTGTTGAAAAGGATGTTGTGGAGAAAGGAAAGTAGAAGGAAGAACCTCCAAAGAAAGTACCTGAACCAAGAAAGGAGATAGTCATCAAAGAGGAAGAAAAAACCTCATCTTCCTTTAACTTTGAAAGTGAGATGGCCAAAATTAAAATATTTTTTCCATTCAATGATCTTATAAAGAATGGTGAATATAGAAATCAGATCATTAAGATGCTCAAGATGGAAGAAACTTATGATACTTTAAATATACAAGATGATCATCCTGACATCTTGTTTGGCCCATGTGTAGAGGAGAGTAGTGATGTTGATGAGGTACCTCCTTTATATGTTAGTATGTAGATTCATGATATGAATTTGCATAATGCTATGTTAGATTAAGGAGCATCCCATAATCTTATGCCCAAGGTGGTCACAAACCAATTGGGTCTGGAAATTACAAGGCCTTACAAGGATCTTTTCTCCTTTGATTCAAAGAAGGTGAAGTGTTTGAGCCTAATCAAAGATCTAGAAGTATTTTTGTCCCAAATTCCAGCAAAAAATATGGTCATGGATGTGGTGGTTGTTGATATCCCTCCTAAATTGTGCATGTTGTTATCTAGGTCATGGGCTGAAAAGTTGAAGGGGACTTTGCAAATGGATATGTCATATTCCATTATTCTTATTTTTGGTCAAGATAGTAGGTTATACAAGAAATTATTTCTCAAGTACATGGTTAGTAGCAAATCCCATTCAAAAAACCATCCCATTTATTCTGTGGAAACTGAGATTGGTTCTTCTATTTTCTTTAATGATTTGATTTTTGAAGAGGAGCTTCCAAATATTGATATGACTATAAAAGACAAACCAGATTAGAAAAATAATGCAGAAAATGAGATGTGGAATATGAGCTTTGATGGATTTGTCAGCAGATAAGGAGAAGGGGCTGGTGTGTGGATTAACCCCCCCAAATTAGGTACAAAACTTTGTTCTTATAAACTTGATTTTGATTGCACAATTAACATGGCTGAATATGAGGCATTAGTGTTGGGATTGAATACTTTGAAAGAAATGGGTGCTAGGAGGATAGTTGTACATGGAGATTATGAGTTGATTATAAATTAGATAAAAGGGTATATATCAAGTAAAACGTCATATATTAAGAGCCTATATTAATATAGTGCTTGATCTTCTTGAATAATTTCCAAAGTATAATCTTTCAGTGATTCCAAGGGGGTAGAATCAGAATGTTGATGCCCTGGCTACTTCAGCCTCAATTTTAAAAATTCTAATTTTTCCTAATAGGAGATATGAGATTGAGATCAAGCACAGGCCAGCGGTACCTAATAACATTAAAATACTAGCAAGTTTTCAAATATGACAAACAAGTAGAAAGTTTCCTTAAGATGGATGGTGAATTTGCAAATTTGAATATTGATGAGGAATATTGTTGTGAAGAAGAAGATGCAGTTGTGTTTGCAAATGATGACTATTTCAAGAATAAGATTGTTGGTAAGGATATAATGCAACTAAAAAATAACATCATTTCCAAAGGCCTGGTCCCATTAGAAAAACTCTTTGACAACAATGATGTAGCCAGGAGTCATAAAATTACTGCAAATGATGGAGATGTTGAATATTGCAACATTGGGACTCGAGAATATCCCAAGATCATAAAGCTATCCAAGACACTTAGCCCAAAGGTCAAGCAAAGGTATATTAGTTTAATGAAATAATTTCCTGATGTTTTTGCATGGAGTTATGAAGATCTAAAGATTTATGATACTAAGGTAATTTAACATGTGATTCCAATCAAAGAGGATCTTAAACCTTTCAAGCATAAATTAAGAAGAATCAATCCTTTATTGCTTCCCTTGATTGAAAAGGAGATAAAAAAGTCATTTGAAGCCAAGATCATAGTGTCTATGAGATTTTCTAAGTGGGTGACAAATATGGTACCTGTCAGGAAGAAAAGAGGAGAGATCATATCATGTGTGGAATTTCAGAATTTGAACTGGGTATCTCTCAAGGAAAATTACCCACTTCCCAAGATGGATCACATTCTGCAGAAAGTGATTGGTTCTTCAAAAAATATCAATGATGGATGGTTTCTCTGGGTACAATCAAATCATGGTACACCCTGATGATCAGGAAAAGATGAACCTTACAACACCATGGGGCAGCTTCATGTATTCAAAAATTCCTTTTGGGCTCATGAATATAGGAGAAACTTTCCAAAGGGATATGGATATAGCCTTTGTTGATGAGAAAGATAAATTTATTGTTATTTACTTAGATGATATCACTGTGTATTCAGTTTCTGATGAAGAACATCTTAAACATCTAAGGATAATTTTTCATAAATGTAGGAAGTTTGGCATTTCATTGAACCCTAAGAGGTCTAATTTTGGCATGGAAGAGGGAAAGTTGCTTGGTAACATTCATTCAAAGGGGGGAATAAAGATATATCCCAACAGAGTTGAGGGAATCCTTAAAATTGGCACACCTAGAAGCAAAAAATAAGTACAATCTTTCCTAGGGAAAGTAAATTTTATGAGAAGGTACATACCTAACCTATATGAAATCATAAAGCATATCACTAACATACTCAGAAAAGGAAGTGAGATAAATTGGACTCCTAAAGTTAGAAAATATTTTGAAGATATTAAAGTGGCATTGACCAAAGCCCCAGAGTTGGCCAATTCCAATTTTGCAAAAGACTTTATATTGTTTTCTTTTGCCTCAGAACACACCATTGCTGGTGTTTTATTACAAAAATATGAACAAAACTTTGAGACGCCCATAGAATAATACAACATGACATTGAGGGACTCCCCATTAAAGTATGATATCATGGAAAAATAGTCTTATGCATTGGTCAAGGCCCTAAAATAGTTTAGAGTTTATATCTTGGATTCCAATATCGTTTCTTATGTGCCCAGCAGTTCTGTGAATGACATTTTGACTTAGCCTGATCCTAAGGGTAAAAGGGGATAGTGGATAGTTGTGTTGTTGGTGTATGACCTTGATATCAAACCTACAAAGTTGTTCAAGGGGGAGGGACTTGCAAATATGATGGCACAGTCAAATTGTGAACTCTTCGGAATTAATTTCATTGTTGATTTATCAGCAGATTCAGAAGAAGAAAGGGTCCCTCGGGTATCTCAAAAATTCCTTGACTCCCCATGGTATGCGGATATTATTTATGTGTTGAGAAATTTGCAGGCTCCTCCTGAATTGAGTAAAACCAAGGCCAGGTTTTTTAAGCTAAATGCAGAAAAATTTTGCATTTTGAACCAATCTATGTATTGGAAGGATCCAGGGGTGATCTTGCTGAGTTGTTTGCTGGAGGAAGAAGTGGAAAAAACCATCATGGAGTTTCATAAAGGTGATTGTGGAGGGCACCATTACTGGAAAACTACTGTGCACAATATATTGAGGGTTGGGTTCTATTATCCTAGAATTTTTTCTGATGTCTACAAAGAAGTTTCAAGCTATCATGAATGCCAATTTTTGATAGAAAGAGAAAACCGCAACCTTTTCCCTTGAAGCCTATCTCTGTTTAAGAACCTTTTAGACAATGGGGCCTTGATTTCATAGGAGAAATTCATCCAAAGTCCTCAGCTCAGTACAGGTGGATACTGACAACCAAATATTACTTCACCATGTGGATTGAAGCAGTTCCCACAAGGAAAGCACTCTGGGTTGACAGGATCACTACTAAAATTTATATTTCTACTTCACCCTTCCAGATTGTGTACGGAACATAAACGATTTTTCCTAATTCATTAGTATTTCCAGTGATGAGATTGCTAAAAGGATAAATATTTTGAACCAGATGCCACTTAAAGGAGGACAAATGAACTAATCAATGTTCACCAAACAAGAGAAAAATCCTTCAACAACTCTCAACTACACCAAGACAGGATTAAAAAATCTTTTGACAAGCATACTAAGGAAGATGATTTCAAAGTGGGGGATTTGGTGTTGAAATGGGATGCCAGGAATGAAGACAGAGGAAAGCATGGAAAATTCAACCATTTGTGGTTGGGACCTTTCAAAATTGTGGCATACCATGGAAATAATTCATATCTGCTACAGGAACATAATGGAGATCGCGTTGGTGGGGGACCTATGAATGGCAGGTTACTCAAGCATTATCTCGCTTGAAGAAGTTTTCACCCTTTCCATTTCATTGTATATAACCATTTTTGTTTTTCATTTGAAGCAATTGAAATTAAATCAGTAGAAATTGAATTCTGAAGTGAAGGCCCTAAGTTATGTTGAGTATAACTGGAGTTATGTGAACAAAGTTTCATGAATAAGTTGTTGATCGATTTAGTCGTATGAGTGAAATAAGTCCCAATGGGAGGGCACTTAGTCTTTCGTTCTTTGCTACCTCACTGGGAGGATAACATCCCCATTTGGAGCCCATGTTAGTCACCATTACATTTTTTATGTGAAATCAAGATTTCAAAATCTAGCGGAATGCTAAATCAGTTTGGAAGCCTGATAAACTAGGAAAATGGATAAATATGGGAGGAAAGAGCTAAATCTGGCAGGAGCGTTGAGATGATCGAGAATGACGCATCATAGATCGTGAGGTCTCAATATCAACAACCGATAATTATTTCAGGGGGAAAAGTTGCTTGTGGGTTAATTTTGGAGAGTGGGCCCAAAATTTAAACCACAATTTTCTTTCAGGGTTACATGGCATTACCTGGTGCATTTTGGGGTGAAAAGCGGGTTGCCTCAAACCACTATCGCATGCCCTCAAAAAGTGGAAAAGTATAAAAGGGAATTTTTTCATTTATTTTAACTGATTATTATTTTGAACACTGGACCGTTCGAACCTTGGCGTAACCCCCGTCTTTCACATGCAGCTCAACAATACACCAATTGCATGCCATTTACGCTCATTCCCAGGTATTTTTCACCACAACCATGGATCCCATCATAACCTTAGTAAATGAACAAGATCCTTTGGAAAATGAAGAAGCCCTAATTGACCGAGATTCAGACATTTTTTATATTGAAATCACTATTTCTCCTATCTTTATCTCGAGAAGAAACCTTTCCAATAAAGGAGGAAGACATATACCATTCCTTGACGCAGTCCAGGCCACCATAGTCCCTTATGCTGTCTAAATTTCTTTCTCATTTCCCAAATTTATAGTTTGGTGCGCTGAATAGTATTCCCATGAAGAAAGAGTCGTTGTGAATAAACAAGGGTATGAGGTCTTGTGTAGGGTAGAGAGTCTATCAATTCGGGAGTCCCTCAGTATACCAAAGTATTTTTCCGCAATTTTTGAACCTTTCAATGAAGAAATGATGATTAGGGTATATAGAGAATGTCCATCAGATGTCTGCGATCTATTTTTACAAACAATTATCAAACCTGAACATTTTTCAGAAGGTTTGTATTTGTCGATGAATATAAATATAATGATTATCGAAGTCCAATGGGTTTGCTCCCTATTCAGACAATTTTTAGGTCTAGACAATGAAAAATATTTGGTTGAAGTCATGCTTAGTTTCCTTTTATTTTATTTTTAAGTCGGAGTCTGGTCTGTCAGTCTGTATCAGTTTTGATCAATTCCTAGTTGATAATATCCATAAACAGCTAGTGAATTTTCTTTCTCTAAGACATTTCAGATACTACACCTATTTGTTGAGAATTTTCCTAGAAACCAACAAGAGAGAATTTCTTGAAGAAGCATTTGTGTCAACTGAATGTAAAATGATTACATTTCTAATATTCATCAACAAGTTCATGTCCAGAGTTTAAAGTTTGATTTTCAATACCATCCTACCTAGAGTTTTGAATGACATGACGAGCTATCTACAGCCAAATCCAGAGAACAAAGTGGGGGATTGGGTACTATTCATGCACTCAACAATAATCTGAGTTTAGGGATGTCATGAATCCCCTTACCTATTTCCTATTTTTCTAACTCCTAGAATCTTTGCCCTTGAATTCATCAGGCAGAGAATTGTATCTAAGGCAGAGAACTTCCTAAATTTGCACAAAGCCTCCAACCTCAAGTTCCCTTTTATCATTGGCCCCTTCATTGTCAAAGCCAGACCATGTTTATCTCATATTCAATCAAAGCTCAAAGATTTTGGTTTTCCACAGCTAAAGGGAAGAAGTTATGATCCACATCAAATCATATCCAAGAGAAGATTGATGAAAAAGCATGTCCCTTATGAGAATGAACAGGTTGAGGTTTTTGATAAGCTGGCAAACCTAGAAGTTTTTGTTGATATGGAAACAATATTGCAACCAATTAAAACACAGCAAGTGGAGGCAACCCTGCAACAAATTCAAACACAAAAATATTCCTAAAAACTGATAATGAAAGTCCATAAGATAACTGTTTATAGAAAGAGAAGCAGTTCAGAGGCCATGGGCATCAGTGATCAGCAGACTGCTCCTAAGAAGATGAAAGTTTCACAGCCAACACAAATTGTGGATTTAGAGGAAGAAGATCCCAAAGAACAAGTAAATCTAGATATGGTGGAAAGTGGTACCATCACTGTAAAGGTTGAAAAGGAAAGTAAACTCCAAACTAAAGGTGGCTCAAGAACATTTAACAACAAGAAATACATCCTTGATGAAACATCTTAGGCAGTTTATCAATATAGAGAAGATTTGGTAAAACAATATGATGGGAAGGGTAACATAGCTCTGGGTGAGATGAGGGATTTAGTCCCTGAAGTGGAAAATATTTCTCAGCACAAATCCCCTATGTTCACAGTAAGGGATGTTGAAAAGAGAACCTTTAACATTGTTGTTGCAGATGAAGACAAAGTATCTGAAATAAAGATAAGA
Source organism: Picea engelmannii (assembly GCA_009831015.1). NCBI lineage: Eukaryota > Viridiplantae > Streptophyta > Pinopsida > Pinales > Pinaceae > Picea > Picea engelmannii. Next base: position 432,131 of record ML783621.1, on the reverse strand, counting down.
TATGACAATATAAGTGCTCCAGACAAGGTCAAATTCCATAAGCATACCAGTGATATGTTGTATTCTGATTACTTGATTTTAATATTGAACAATTCAAAACTATCATCTTATGCAATGTGTTAGCACAAGAATTTGCAGCTAGAAGAGGTCTGCCTCTCCATAAGCAGCTAAATAACCTACACAGGCTATAGAGACTTCTAGTACTTATTGTTTAGAGCTTTGGGTTTTCAAAAAGAATTAATCCCTTCAGCAGTAGTAGCGTAGACATTCTGTAGCGCTATGGCGCTATTAAATAGTCTATTTTTGATATTCCACTAGTTTGCTACCCACAATGCTGCCAAATCGCCTAAGATTGATGATGTTGCTACTACCCGAGGTTGCTACCCATTATGCACGTGTACAAGTGAAGGTGTTGCGTATTTTTATGGTGCTACCTAAAGTTTGACAGAACACACAGGCGGGCACTACCTAAATTTTAAAAAGAGACACAGATGGGCGCTACCTAAATTCGCTACCTAAATTCTGGCAGAAACTAAACTGTGCAGAGACATTTCTGTCAGTTTTGAGTGACAAACTTAAAACTTTACTATGAACATTTGAGAAGGTATTTTAGAAAATTGGAGGATTTTTTTGTTCATCATATACCAAATAACAAAAACCTCTCTCAATTTTTCAAAATGTGCTATGGTCAGAGATTTATTTGACATAGAAGTGGTGCTATGGAATGTGTTGTTGAAACTCTGTTTTAAGACTGTTGAACTGGCATTTTTGACCAGTTGACTTCCAGAAAGATTTCCAGGTGAACTAAAATGAATTTTCAAAATATGGAGGAGTTTAATGTCAAGCACGATCCCGTGAACATTAACCTCTTTCATTTTTCACACAGGTGTCACAGATTGGGAGATTTGAAAGAATCTTTGAGCCCTATGTTTTCAATTTTCGTAATTTCCTGTTTGAGACATGTTTTTGTGACACCTGTTGCGGCCAGATGGAGATGAATTTAAAGCAAATGAGAGAGGTTTTTGTTCATAACGAGTTTATATACAAAAAATGTTCTCATATTTTACACATATGCTATGTTTTGAGAATTACAAGTGGCGTTTGAAAGCCTATTTTTCATAATTTTGCCTCCTAAAAAGCAGAAAATTAGTTAAAACGTGTCATTCTCTGTTTTTAATTGTTTCTATTTTGGGAAAGGGGTTGGAGTTCGAATTGGTGAGTTGGAAAGGACCTATGGTGCTATATATTTCATGGTACAAGAGTAGAGTAGGGTTAGAATGAGCTAGGGGAAGCGGGCTTTCGACCTAGAGGAATTCAGAGTGGTTATCACTGTGTTCTTTTTTTCTCTCTGTATTTGTTCAGACTTGTGATTCCTTATCAATGGAGATCAGTTTTTCTTTTTCCATTTCTATCTTTATCTGTGTACTAATATTAAAGAGTGTCTGGTTTACTCTTCTTCTTATTCATACAATCATTGAGTGATGTTCTTCGTTCTTTGCATTGGTGATATAGAATTTGTTAATACATAGATCTTTTACTGTGAGATGATTGTTTTAAAGTGTTGGAAGTATCTTTGACATGTTCAGATCATAGTTTTCTTTTCGTCATCCATTTATCAAGTCTATTTTCTGATCTGAAGTTGCTAAGGCCACTTTTGCTAAAGGATATATTTGGGAATGTGTACAGTAGATGAATTTGATTGTCCTTATGGTCAAATCCCTATGACTTTAAAGCTTATCGTTGAAGATTAAATTTGAATTCTTTTCATGTTACCAAGCTCACCTGATTACAGTCTAGGGTGACTCTTGGAGTGATAACACAATGAAATTGGAAGGAAAATTGAGGCAAGAAAAGGAAACTACCAGAGCTTGGCAGACTGAGGTAAAGAGGTTGGAATCTAAAGGACCTTAAGGGTTGAAATCATTATTGGATGAGAAAAACAAATTAATTCAAATTTTTAAGAAGAAATTGAAAATTTTTGCTACAGAGCATCCACAAACAACAGAATTGGTTGCTCTAGAACAGGAAAAGGAAACACTTCGTCAAGCAAAATTGGACTACAAGGCTAGGGTGTTGCAGCTAGAATGAGAAAAGGTGAAATGGTCACAAGAGAAGACGTAACTAATAAACAAGGCTATAGTTGTAGCTCATGCTGCAGAATTTTGTTCAAACACTGAAGGAATTGTCCAGGCTATGTCACAAGTTACCTTGAAAGAAGGAGAAATCAAAGGGCTCAAAGGAAGCATAGAGAAATTGAAGCAGGAAATGCAGTAAAAGGATGAAAAGATAGCTCAATTTCAAAAAGAGAATGGAGTCTTGCAAGAAAGAATAGACAAATTGAAGATGAGATTAAGAGGAAAAATCTTGTTGCAAGGGGCCAAGAAAATCATCTAGGACTCTATAGCTATTGAATATTCCAAGTTTAGAGTATATTTGAATTTCATTAATGATAAAGACAACATAGCCATCATAGCCAGAAGAAGGTGCACTATTGTGAATGAAACTTTAGCAAAGAAACCATCAGAATGGGCTCGAAACGCCATAAATATACTCAACTCCATTCCTAATGTAGACCTTCAAACTATTGGGGTTAAAGATAGAACTACGTTGATTATCTAGGCCAGGAGGGTTATTGCTAAACATAACATGTTGAAATCAGTCCAATCCAAGGCAACACAGATGGAGCAGAGTATACAGGAGTTCAAATATTTGTTTGAAGAATTGTTTATCAAAGGTATTCCACCATTTTGGGATGGAAAGGGAAAATTGTATGATCAGGAAGAATACAATGCTCGTTTGAATCAGTGCAGAATGGATCATTCCAAGGTCGAAACCCTGGAGGAAAATATGAAAGGAGCTACATTAGTTGAGCATCTGATTACAGACTTTGAAATTCAGAATCAATTCAAAGAAGTCAAGCTTGGATTTCCAGTCATGTCATATGCTTCCTGCATTGACCTAGATATTTTGATAAAGGAAATGATAGATTATGATATCCCTTATGACTTGTAATGGAAGGAGATAGTGCAATTCAGAAAGACAAAATGAAGTTTTCCAGGGTCCAGAAAATGATGTCCAGGTGTCACTAAAGATGGAAGATCATGTGGAAGACTAAAGCAGAGAAAGTGGTGAATAAAGAAAATGAAACGCCAGAGGAGCCAGAATCCAGATCAAGAAACTTTTCTTGCTTATCATTGTAATCGGTTTCAAAACCAAAACTATTCTTTGTAATCATTGTAATCGGTTTCAAAACTGAAACGTTTCATTTTAATCATTATAATCGGTTTCAAACCAAAGGAACTCAGCTTGTATAAATATTAGGAGTTCCAAATGTATTATGGGTTGGCAGAAGTGCAAGGGAAAGTCTTTAGATATTTGGAACTTGAATGTAATTTTTTGAAGCTGAATAGAATGCACATGCATATGTCCTAAAATTTCCATGAAAAGATTCTAATGGTGGTGGTCTGAGTTTTGTCTCCTTTCTTCGTATGTATTTCCTGTGTTTAAATTACATTTTCATTATCTTTTGTTTAAATTGGATAGTTAAAGGCCCAGAATTCATCTTGTGATGCTCTCATCTTAAGCAATTTAAACTATGTTAAGTTCTTCCTAACTAAGTCAAAATTCATTTATTTAATTCTCTGATACAGTTATATGTTTTTTCTTTCTTCTCACTCTGCAAATTACAATGTATAACTCAGATTTAT
>ML783621.1:399556-423067 GCA_009831015.1 Picea engelmannii | reverse complement strand
AGACTTAAAATTGTTTAAGCACAATAACAACTGATTCACCCCCCCTCTCAGTTGTCTTAGTAATTTCAACAATATACATATGAAAGTAAAAATGAATTGCAATACATCATCAACATCATATATAACTCATAATCAAAACGAAATCATAATGTACTATGGTCGGATCACTTGCATGCAAGTGACCTCAAAGAATAAGTCAATATAAGTGTGATCAGTAGTACGAGATGTTACATGTTTTAAAAAAAAATCATAACCCAATTTAAAAAACAAAATATTAAATAATATTAAAAACTATAAAAAAAAATCCAAAAAAAAAAACTTAAAACCAAAATAAGACCCCCCCCAAATAAACCAAAATACAATTTTCTTTTAAATAAAATTAAAAAATAAATAATAAAATGAAAAAAAAAACAAAAAAAAAAAATCAAAACAATTTAACAAAAAAAAAGTAATCTTGGGGGAGGGAGATTCTTGGGATCATGCCTTCCCCCACGAGCCCCCTCCCCTCTCCTCCTACCCTCCCCAACCAAGACCATTGTGGAAAATAACTCTATAATTGACCCTCAAATCGAAAAGTGATGCTACTAGTAGAACCAGTTTTTTTTTTAGTTAAAAGTACAACTTAATTGAAACAATGACCTTGACAACTTGTACAATTGTAGATAAAAAAACTCAAAATTGGCTCCTAAATCATTACTTTCAAAATCAAAAAATGTTATTTTTTTTAATTTACATTAAAAATAAATAAAATGGGAAAAATAATTCCGCAAACAAGCTTAAAAAAAACCTCTTTAAAAAAAAATAATAAACCAATCTAAAAAATAAAAGATTAAAAAATGTTAAAAACTAAAAAATAATCCAAAAATAAATAAATTTAAAACCAAAAAAAGACTCCCACGGCCCCCATCTCCCTCCCCTCCCCTCCCCTCCTACCCTCCCTCCTCACACCCTCCCCCTCCCCCACTCCCCCTCCCTCCTCGCACCACCCACAGACCACCACAGCGAGCGACGTGTTTACAACCCACCACTCTTTGTAGTGGTCTATGGGCAGTGCAGGGAGGATTGGAGAAACATGTTTGGAACCCATTGCTTGTTGAAGTGATCTGCAGGTGGCATGGGGAGGGGGTAAAGGGGAGAGGACAGGGGGTGGGGGACGGGGATGGGGAGACAGGATTCTGAGAATCACCCTACCCCCAAATTACTTATTTTTTTGTTGAATTGTTTTTTTTCCTCTAATTTGCTTTCAATTTTTTTTAGTTTCTTAGTTTTAATTTGTTTTTGTTTTTCTTACTCCTTTTTTTATATTTTCTTCATTTTTTATTTTTAATTCTTTTGGCTTTTTTTTTTAACTTTGTTAGTTTTGTGGTTTAAAAAAAAACCTAAATCTTTTTTGTTTATTTTTTGTTTTCATTTTTTGTTTTAAATTAGGTTATAATATTTTAAGAGGTAGTTTTTTTTCATTTTTTAAAACTTGTTTGGGGATTTTTTTTTCCAATTCATTTTTTAACATAAATTTAAAAAATAATAATTAATACGTAAATTTTAAAGTAACAATTTATTTGCCAATTTTGGGCTTTTTATCTGCAATTGTACTGGTTGTCAAGATAGTTTCAATCAAGTTGTAATTTTAACTCCAAAAACATTGTGCTACTAGTAACATCACATTTTGATTCAAGAGTCATTTTTAAGGTTTTCATCTGCTATGGTATCAATTGTCAAGGCCAAGATTTCCATCAAGTCATAATTTTAACTACCCCCCCCCCCCAAAAAAAAGGGTGTTAACAATAGAGCCACTTTTTATTCAGGGATTGATTTTGGTGTTTTTTACCCAAAAATACATGGGTGTTTTGGGCTAGATTTTTCATTTTGAAGTCACAATTCTTATTACGTTTGTGACTATGGTTGTGTTGAAAACTCATGTCTGAAGACCAACGTGAAAGCTAATACTTGGAAGAATTCATGCTCAAAGTGTTTTCCATGATTAAACACCATTTTTTAGGAAAATTGAAGTGAGTAATGACATGTTTAAAGAAGAAGCAAGCAATTGTGTGAGAAGTTTTATCAAACATTAGAATCACTTTGACCCATTTGGTTAAATAATCGATGCCACAATGATGTAGTTGTGACTTCCAATAGATGAACAATGGAATTCTATAAACTCAATCCCTCATTTACAAAAGGTACCAACTATGATAATGGGATGAAGAGGATTGGGAATTTGAACTGGAATGGATCATTATATAATTTTTCATCTATTTTGGTACCTTGTGAGTGGAAAAAATGGAGCTATTGCCTTGTAGGGAACATTTTAGGGGGTAGTTCCCACTTTGGTGATTTGGAATATAAAACCCTTTGGAGCTTGTATGAGGCCTTAAATGGCCATTTTTGGGGTCAAAACATTACAAGTATGGCTCTTAACTTCTTGACAATGTTCTACACTTCAATATATTTCCAACGGTGCAAATACCACCTCAATAAGAGTTCATCGTGCAAAAGTTATGACTCCCCAAGTTGACCTATCCTATTGACCACCATGGTATTGTGCAAATGCCATGTTGACTTCCATTATTCATAAATGCAGAGCTAGTCATGTGTGGAATTTAAAGAAGATTCTAGAGCGTTGAAAACCCTAAGTTTGAGGCATGCAAAAACCCTAACCCTATATGACTATCAAACTATGTTAAATATTGTGCATCTAGGAAAATAATAAGTTACATTCTTATTGTATTGATTGTTGTTCCAAAGGAGAGTAGAGCATTGAGAGTGGGATATTGAAGTAGAATAGAGGAAGTAGGAGATCATATACTAGCCATACTATCCACAATATCCATTGATACTCCATAGTAAGTACTAGTGGTTTTTCTTATATTGGGTTTTACCAAGGTACATCCTTTGTTTATTGAGTGATGGTGTGTTATTTTCTTGTCTCTTTCATTTTAGTTTCAGTTTATTTAGTATTTCATGCATTAAGACAATAACATTAAATATGGAATCTAAGTAAAACATAATATAATAAGATATTTCACACTATTGTAAGAGTTTTTGAGATGACATATTTCAATGGAATATCCATGGAAATTTATAGATCAAATTGGTATCAAAGTAGTTTTCATTGGGGTTTTTGTGGGAAGTTGAAGGATCTGAAAGTTGGAATAAAGTTTGAAAACCTTGCCATGGTGGATGAGTATAGTAACAATCCACACGATGAGTCAAAGGAGAGATTTTCAAAGATGGAGGCATAAGTCACTAGCATCTCTCACAATATGTCCATTCTCATGATGGATCTAGAGAACAAGTTTGGACCTTTTGGGGAGTTTTTTGGATTTAACTCAAAATATGGATCAAATAAGAAATTTGGAGATAACAAAACCCTTAAAAAATGAGTAATAAAAAGGGAAAAATAAAGAAATACCAAGATATTTTCCATCACTTCTTCCTAATATATATTTAAATTCAAAATGAAAATGGACATCAATCCCTACCAAGGTGATATTGATGCTATCGAGTTGAATCAATAGTTCCAATATTTATAAGCTTATTTAAGTGTTCATAACAAAAAAAAAATAGAGAAAAATATTTCATTTGTCATATTGAATTTAGAAGGATATTCCCAAACTTGGTGGGAAAGTCACATCGAGACACTTAGGCTGGAGGGTGATCCACTAGTAACTATTACTTGAGAGGTTTTTAAAACCCTAATTAATCTTATTTCTACCCTATTGTATATGACGAGGACTAGTGGATTATTTTTCATGACTTCCAGTAGAAGCAAGGATAGAGTGTGTAGGGGTACACTATTCAGTTTATAAAAATGTCCATTATGTTGGATATATATCCCAAGAACCTAGATAAACTCCTCAAGTATTTGGGTGGTCTGCATATTCATTTATGGAGGAAAGTGATTGTCTTTAAACCTAGGATATTTGATGATCCTATGAGAAAGTACAAAATCTAGAGAATATGGGTAAGAATATTAAAGGAAACCCAAGCAGTTACAAGCAGAAAAAACACCAAGATGCTTTCAAGGAGGGAGAGAAGAAGTGGATATGAAATGAAAAGAAGAAAATATCCACTACACATCAGTGCAAGGATCCAAAAAACCATTGTAACCATTGTAATATTGATTCCCACATCGAAGATAAGTGTTGGAAGATACATCCAAATATGAATCCAAAGAACCATAGGAAGGATGCCAATAATAATAACATGCTAGGTGTGGATTTAGGAAACTAGGTAGATAGTATATTAGATGTATATGAAAATATTGTCTACACTACAATGCATAAGGAGGTGAATATGTTTAGCCTCCATCCCAAGGAAGAGAATGATATGAATAATATATTCCATTTTATGATATAGGTCAAGAAGAAAAATATGGATGCTCTATTTGATCATGGTTCATAAGCCAACCTCATACCAAAATATTTGGTTAGAAAGATTGGATGGGAATTTTGTGACCATCCTTTATTATATACATCAGGATGGGTAAACAAGGATGTAAATCTTAGGTCCATTAAGAAATGCAAGATCAAAATTTATATAAGTGAAAACTATATTGATGAAGTGGAGGTAGACATAGTACCACTTGATGTGTGTGGTGCAATTTTTATAAGCCTCTACATGTACATGAAGGATACAATCTTCATGAGGGAAGAAAAATGGTACTTCCTAATCAAGGATGGGAATTCCTTCATCATCAATGCACATAAAGATAAATCCAATATCTCTCTAGTAAGTGCCAACCAAGCCAAGAAATTTATTATTTCAAGTGGGAAGTTTTCATCACTCTTGTTAAGATAGAATTAGCTAGGAGATGAATAGGTAAAATTAAAGGCATCTCTAGAGGGGTTAATAAAGAGAAAAAAAAACTAGTTATAGGAGATTTTGTAGGTTTACAAATAAGTGTTATGGGATCCTAAATGTTTACCACCTAAGAGGGACATTGAGAAAAATATACAATTATATTCTAATTCCTCATTACCAAACATTGGGATATATAGATAGTCCATCTTGGAAGCATATGAAGTGAAGAAACAATTGTAGAAGCTATTAGAGTAGGGAATAATTCAACCAAGTACCTCACCTTGTGGCTCACCTATATTCATAGTACCCAAGAAGAATGAGAGTTGGAGATTGTAATGTCCCCATTTTTGGATTCCCTTACTCTGTAGTGGTAGATGACCTTATAGGTTTATTTCAACCTCATAAGAGGGGTAATGTGAGGTTAACAGTGAGCTCGGGTGGTTTGGAGGAGTTATATGGTGTTTTCAGAGGTCCTCTCATCATATTTAATTATTGGAATCATTCCAACACAGTCAAATTTTGATTATGTTGCATTTCAATCATTCTCGTAATCTGGGAGTATTAATGGGAATCATTTAATGGATTGCACTAAGGTTGTCATTTTAATAATTTATCTAATAGGGGTACCTTGGTGTAATAACTCGTTGGAACCAATATGAAGAGATATAAATGATGGAGAGGATAAAAAATGACTTTCATTGCCCAAAAATGCTTTAAAGTTAAATAAATCACTTTTTGGAGGAAAAGGTTTAACAAATTAATAAAGTGATTTTACTAAAGTTAAATTAAAAATTTACTTAAGTTTACAATGGTAAAAGGGTCAGCAAAAGGGTGAATGGAGAAATAAAAGAGGAATGAGGGAACCCTCTCTCATTATTCATTATTATTTTCTAAAAACAAATTGGAGAGATATCTTGTAGCTTTGGCTCTTGGGATGAAAAACACTAGAGAAGAAGATTGGGTTCAGCGGTGAAACTATCCACCCTAGTTGATCGTAGAGGAGAGATCATATGAATCTTTCATTGTGCTTCATTGTGGTGGAGATTTAATCATTTAGCAATGGGTTTTCCTTTGGTTGAGGATGGTTTTTTTTTAGGAGGATGAGTTAGCTTGTGGTTGCGTTTTTGGGTATTATGAGTTGTGTTTTCTCAACTTGGGGGCCGCGTTACTCTTGTGGGATGAATTTCAGCTATGGTAGTTGTATTTATTTTGGAAAGGGGGGTGATTCTAGTGTGGAGGGTGCATTACTGGAGCTGGGCCACTTTTGTTTTGTGGGAAGACTTTGTGTGCTAGAGGAGGATCGATTTTCTCCATTATTGAGGTCGATTTTATTTGCAACAGAGCTATATCAGTTGATTGGAGTCAGTTGGTTATTGCATTGAGTATAATTTCTTTGTGGGGAGTTGTTCTTTCCAGTATTTTGACCCAGTTGTAACAGGTCATGTTTAATGTAACATCACCTCATCCAACAATTATTTTTTTATGATAGCATAATTCCATGTTATGTTCAATTATTCTTACTAATTTTATTATGAGAACCTGTAAAAATTATGTTCACAATCATTTGTTTGATATTACATATAATGTTTATGGTTCTACAATAACAGGTTAGAGACTTCTTATCATTTTATGTCATAGTTCAATTATGACGTTAAAACAATTGGAAAATACTTTTCTCAATTGAGGTATTGTAATTTATGTTTTTTAACTTCAACACATAGTCTGATTTATTGTTCATTCTTGCCCATGTACACATGGAAAATATTCCATATTTAAAACTAATAACTACTAGAAATATAGGTAAACTTTCCAATTTACCTCTACTACATAAACTTCATGAATACCATACTAAATCTTGATTTACATCTTTTGTTTATAAGTTCCATTGTTAATTATTGAACTCTTAATATATAAAACTTTTATATCCATAAAGGATATATCCCATACTTCTTCTCTAAGCATCAACACTTAGATTATTTGATCAAATTATTGCTCCCTCATCATATCATATCATATATATATATATATATATATAACTGCAATTTCACTTCTGATATCAAGGACTTGATTACCCATCACGTCGAGATTTATGATATTGCATAATATGTATCCTTGCTTAGTAGTTGACCAGAAGTGAAATTGCAGTTAAACACTCATAGTTCTCTAAATAGGATTTAATGTGTGCCACGTCTTGGAACCATTTAAGTGGATTGATAGTCCTTTCACCAAACCAGTACCATCTCTATTTAATGTGGTGTGATATGTGAGCAGTCCATTCAATACTCTAGTTGAATGAAGAATAAACATTGTGCATTTTTCTCTATAATACAAAGGGTTTCATTTTGTAGTTTACTTGGAAACTAGATCTACCTATAATTACTATTTCCTTTACTGTATGAGTTATCTTCCTTGTTATTGTAGATATTATGATAATTTCCTTTCATTGTGGTATATTGTTTTGGTTAAATTATCCCATGATTTCACACTCTGGATTACAGAGTTCGACTTCTTGATTTCACCCCAAGAGAGGGTGCTTGGTCAGCATTGAGTTTTGAGGTAAGTTAGTGTATGAGTTTTGTACTCAGGAGTTTTAATTTTGTATTTGTTCATGCATAATTTCTATAACCATGCATGGAATGTTTTATCATTCAATATAGTTATTTATATCGAGTCTATGCTTGGTGATACATCTCACCCTACGTACATGGGCTTGCAAAGTATAACATTGCATTCCAATAAATTCAATGTATAATCAAACTCGAAGGTAATAAAACCATACTCATTTCATTCTCGGCAACAAACACAATGTTTCCATCATAGTTTATTTACAGTGATACAAAATGGGTTTTAACTCGGTTTTTATTGTATGCTAACTAAAATATTTCCATGGTATTATTTTACAAGGACTCTTTGACCCTGGATGAAAATGGACAAGGAGATTTGTTCCACCTTCAAACACATAGTTGTCTCATACCTCGTGTGAGATACAACTTTATCCCTTGTTTGAGATTTAGTTTATCTTCATAGTGTATTGTGTGTTCCTTAATCATTGTATATTAAATATTTGTTTATGGTTTGTGCAAGTTTGTTGAAATGCTCGAGGTTAAGCTTCAATGTCCAATAGTACCAGTCATGTGTGTCTCCCTTATACCTTAACATAGGTTAAAGGCCACTACAGATTGGTATTATGGTTTCTGAGCTCGGTCTCAACCTTGTGAGGTCAAGCAATCTCATATGTCTTCTTTCAATGTATAACAGGTTCACCATACCGACACCAGTTTTCAAGTTTATTCTTGTTTGATTGGTAAATTATGTGAAAGAATGGTCACAACCTAGTTATTATGATAATCATTTAATATTAATAATGTTTTTGTTTTGGTTTATTACTTTTCAATACTTTGGATTATCTCGAACCTAGGAATGGGTCGAGGATCCATCTAGTTATTAAAAAAATTATGTTATTTATCTTAAGCCAAAACTTCTGGTTTACTATTTCTAGGGTGTTGGTGTGCGTGCAGGTAGGTTCAAGACCCTGATTTCAAGTTACTTAGACCAACAAAACCCTACAGAAACTGTCCCTTTCAACATCACCTACAAGCAGGTGAAGTCTCACCCGAGATATCTTTATGGGAACTACAGGAACCAAGATTTTGAGATGGTGAGGGAAATATGGTAAATGGACTCTGCCATACCTATAAGACCCTTTCACGTACTATATCCTAGATGATCGAAACTCCTTAATTCATTATATAATCATATAAGTCTATATTCATGTTGTTTAGTGATTAAGCATACAATCATAGCTACTGCGCGTTAGACTATCAACAATATCAGCTGAGCTAAGAATTCATTCATATTAAAGACAAGAATTACCATTATACATACATAAATAATCATTCAACATCACAATTATACACAGAGTTATTGTGGTTCACCCCCCTCCGGGATATGTCCACAAAAGAGTTGATTATTTATTATATTTGAGTATCTTGATTGTGCTTTATGCTACAATGGAGGCTTGGCATACAATATCCTTCACAGTTATAGTTTCTTTACACTTCTCTACTTTTTGAATCTCTCTTTCTCTCTATACCTCACAAACTCAACCATGCAAACAAAACCAGAAACAACAACAAATACCCAAAAAGTGACGACTCGAGCTTCAGGGGTATTTTACATATTTATACATTTTTCTCAGATCCTTTTTCTAACTCATAATGAGTTGGCTACCACCCATGCTCGGCTAGTGAAAACTCATTATGAGTTGAATACAACTCATGCTCCACTATTTTTCCCGTATTTTACGCTAGCTATTATTTCTTGTCACCCTATCTTCTTCTCTTTCCTCTCTCTTCTTTCTTGATCTTCTTGATCTTCTTGATCCTGCACCTTTTCCATGTACCTTGTCTCTTCTCACTGTTCTAATCCCAAAACTTCCTTCCCAACAAGCCCCCAACACTCACTTATGGCTCGTCCCAAATCACTTAGTCTTGTTGTGTTGCACTCCTCCATGTCACAGTGAATTTCTGGAGATTGTCCTTTGTTGTTTGTGCTATTGTTGTGATTTATGCTTCCTTGTTCATGATTTCCTCCATCATCTGCACTGTCACAATAGTAATATTAGTTGCAGTGTCTTGTGCTGCTAATTTTGTAGTGCTTTGCGCAGTGGCTAACTCTTCTATCACCCTGATGGATTCATCTTGCAATGGTTGCATCTTATGTATGGCCTTCCTTTCTTCTTCCTTCATATGTTCCAATTCATTGTATAGTTTCTTGTTAGCCAGTATCGCTGACATTCTTTATGTTGGTGGAGAAATGTATTCACACGTTCAGTGGCCTGTTGCACTTCCTCTTATTTACTCCTTATCTTATCTTCCAATGATTGCAATTATATATTAGTGGTAGGCTCTGTCCAAATGTGTGTGCCTTCATCACACATATTTATACATTCATTTTCCAAGCTTTTGATCTTCACTACTACTGTCTGTGCAATCCTTTTCCTTTGTTCTTTTTCTTCAAGTGGTGTCTGTAACATCCCTCCAAATTAAATGTTTGAATAAATTTATGTGTACCTTGTGATTATTGAATTATGACATTGGGAAAAACTTTGCTTAACATTTTTTATCACCATAAATAATTGTTGGTGAAAAACATTTATGTAAATATTATTTTTTAATTTTTATTTTATTTCAAAGTACTTGAGATAAATTGATGAGAGAAGCCAACTATGAAATACTTTATTCCATGGGAAAAGTGAAAAAAGGATAGAAAACACTAAGGTAAAAGTGATTTTTTTCCATGAGGACAAGTGTGAACCTACCCCCAAGAGTGTGGGAGGTTAGGAAACAATATAGCAAGAAGTTAGGCCAAGACTCCCAAGAGTTAGGGATAAGGATAACTGGAAAAATAAAGAAAAGAACTAGGAAGTCTATTATTCTCATCTTGGTAAAACTAGGGAGAAGGAACAAGTATGGTGCAAACATAACGATGTTGAGTATTTGTGCATAATTAGTACTTGGTGGTTCTGAGAAAGAGCCAAGTTCTGGAAATTACTTGGAGAAGGTTCTTGACAATCTCATGTTTCCTGTGGAATAAATTATTTGGCTCAGGGGTGACCAAAGTTAGAAGTATGTAGTTTATCTAGTATATGGTTGGTAGGAGTTGGACTCTCTCCTCAGTTTGTCCCATTAAATACTTACAGTTCAGATATGTGTATTCAATGTTGTCAATTAATTTATTTAGAATTATGATCTCTCATATCCACAGTTTATATGATTGGTGAAAAACATTTCATACTGGTTTGATGCTAATATTTTTGTTACAGAATATTTTCTTAATAGTATATTTCTATAGAAAACTATTATACAAGAAAATTATATAGAGTGACATATAATCAGAGAATATTTAGCTAGTTTGTCACTGCCATTATTTGCAGAGAGTTTTAAGTTTTTATCTCTCAATATTTGTATCTACATTTAACAGAGAAATAGAGTAACATGAGTAATCTTTGATTGTAGTCAAAAGCCTCGTTAAGGGAAATATTCAATAAAATATTATCTGCAGGAACAATTTTGGTATTATCTTAGAAAAAATCAAATTTCTTGTTGTTCAGATAGAATAACAACAACATGCAGGGAAATTGTAGCCATAGACTAAATTCTCTTATTTACTTTCAAGAAATAGAAATAAGTGGGTAATCCATGTATATATAATAAAAAAGGAGGAAACTTATATATTAAAGAATTTTGTAGCTAAAGAATTGACCTCGACGTATATCAACTTGTCCATACAACAAATGAGTGAAACTACCACAGAGGTAACATAAAAATAATAAATTGATTTCTTTAGAATCCTTATACAAACATGGTCAATTCTTAAACCTGGAAATTCAAGTCGACAATTACAGAGTGTAACATCCCTCTCTATTGAGCACACTTTTATTGACCTATTCTTTGAGGACACTTGTGTGCAAGTGATCTGGTTATGATATATTATGATTTAGTTTCAATTATAGGTTACAAATGATGATGATGTTGTGTTGTGACTTATTGTTATATTGATGTATATATATTGGTTGATGTTATTGATGAGTTTTCCTGAGTGTGTGGGGCACATGACAAGTTATGTATGTTGATAGAATTGATGGACTTCCTTAGACTCCGGATTGAGTCATGGACTGGATTATATTTGTTTGAGTATTTCATGTTACACACATATGACAAATGATTGGTTTCAGTATGATTATGTATATAGATTATTGACATTGTTTTGTAAGTGGAAGCAGGCTTGATGATGCTTGCTAATCCGACTCACATAAGGAGTAAAGGGGTCATGCATAGAAACCAGACATTGAGGGAGAGGTGTGGCAGCTTCCATGTCACATCATACTAGTACTCCCATCATGATTCGAATAGTAGGTTAACAATTACCTAGTTTGAGAGGTCCATGATGTCGTGAGGGTGTATTGAGACAGTTGCTCACGAAGATTTATAATTAGTGTGCAATAAGGTGGAGTCCTTATTCCTTATAATCCCTTAGTCTCTCACAAGGTCGACCGAGTGGATTATTGACTCCAAGGGTCGGACAAACTTCCAAAACTAGTCAAAGGCGAGTGGCACCCTTGGAGCACGGAGGTGTGTCTTGAAGGGCATGTCGTGTAATTAAAAAATTGAGTCAATAAATCTAGGTGGCCTAGAAAACATTGAATTGATTAGACCTTATCGGATTAAAATAATTAATTAAGCCGTGAATTTATTAATTATAAATCCCAATAAAACTCTACGCCTAAGTCTAAGTTTAGTTAGGGGACTAAATTAAAAGAATAGAGATAAATCAATTTAAGGAAAAAGTGAGAAAAATCTAATGATTGGATAGAATGCACATGAGTACATGAAAATATTAAAAGATATTTTAAAAATAGAAATAAATAAAATATGAGAGAATAGGTGTACACATAGAATGGTATCTAGAGTATAGCTACCACTAGTCTAACTACAAGAAGACTCCTAATCCAACTCTAACTAATAACTAGTTAGAATACACTCATTAAATGAGAATTTGGGGAACAAAGGGACAACTAAGAGCGAAAATAGGAACACATTGGGGAATGTGAGGAAAAATGGCTCTTTAAATAAAATAAAAATGCTATTTACTTTTGCAACTTGGGGAGAGTGTGACAAGTGTGTGGGTGAATATTATTAATTAAATTAATTAAAAAGATAATTAATTGTGCATGAGGACATGTGTCATTTGGAATATTTCTATAAAACAAATGGTTTAGAAGGAAAATGGATCACACTTATTCTTGGTAAATTTATGTTGCCAAAATGGTTTTGACTATGGTTTACTTGTGAGAGTTGGGATACCAAGCTTGTAGAAAGAGTGGAAGCTATACCTTGCAAGGCAAGCCTTGGAGCTATTGTTTGTTGGTTTCTTGTGAGTGGCCCCTTTGTGGCTCGGGCAGCTAAGGGGGAAGAATATTACCCCTAACATTGGTTGGGAGGTATTGGTGAAGTCTCGGTGATTAGAAAGCGAGAACGAAGAAGGAACGCAAGGCATTGACAGACTTCCTCAATTCTCCATATTCAATGATTCTGGTATTTTAATTTTATTTTGCAATTTGTAAAGAGAGTGATTTGTAATTAGGATTAAGTTTGTTCACATCCATTTTATGTTATAAACAGAAATTCAGACATTAATTTATCGCTGCCAAATTAAAATACAGCTCTTGAAATCTGAATTTATATGGATGTGTTCCAAACACTTGCATTTATGAAGAAAATAATCATATTTTATTGTCATTTCTGAGTATGAAAATTCATTTTAATCATTGCATTTTTAGTTGCTTCCTGAAATTAAAATTGGTTGTTCGCTACCAAGTTAAATGGTAGAATCGGAATTAAGAGTCTCTTTTGAAAGCTACCAATTTAAATTACAACCCATAATTCTCAAATCTTTTATTTGATCATTAGTTTACAGACTCTAATGCCTGATGTTGAGAGTTGTAAAATTCGGGCAATTGAAATTTGAGATTGGTGTGTTCTACGCAAACTAGTTCAATTTTGGTTCTGGAGCGAGTGTAAGTCACAACAACGGAATTCATAGTTACTAGTTGAACACTGTCAACTATTTTACAACCCCAAATTTTAATTTCTATGAATAGTAGCCTTTTACTTTGCATACCATGTGCTAAGAAATTATTTGAATGATGCTATTAAAATTTTCTTTTTACAAGTCCGAATTACTTACCCTATTATGATTTCCACAGTATTAAATTCCAGACCTTGATTTTGGAGAAATTTGTTTGTTGTGTGTCTATTTCTCTGCTTGTCCAAGTTAAGAAATTCATGAGGTTTTATAAAATCGTTGGCAAGTCCAAATGTTGGATTTGCTAATTTGTTGCATTTATTATTGGATGGAACTACCTTTAGGGTCGTTGTAATATTAATTTGCAAACCTTTTTTTTTTTTTTTTGATGTATTGATTAACGTTGCCAAATTATTTAGTAGTTTTTTATTGCACACCATGAAGACACATGAGAAGCATGTGGCTCGTCCCTTCACACGTGTATGATATTGTTGTCCACAATGAGTGGGGTGCTATGTAGTTCATCCATTACATCAATGCAAATTTTAAATGTTCATGGGATATCATGAAATGAGGGGCCCCGCTAATTATAATAATCCCAATATTTCACTGATAGTTAGCAAATTTTGTAAGCATTCAACACTTAATTTCTTGAGTGTGTTTCAAGGACGGAAAACACTCTGTTTTTGTATCTAACAATTAATATTTTAACCCAATTTCTGAGTTTGGGTTGTTGTCAACTCATTTCCAACCCAGAATTTAGGATTTTAATTATTCACTGCACATTAAAATAATACTTGACTTCAAAATTTATTGAATGTCACCAATTAGATATTTAACTGATTTAGTGCCTTACTTGATAGTTGGCCAATCAAATCCTAATTCCCGATTATAGGAAACTGTATGGATATTTAATTTATGTGAAAAACGGTGATTGAGAGAATGGATAGGGTCGTTGTCTATTGTACCAGTCTGAGGAATTGAATTTTTTTGAGTTTTTACAATTTGTTGTATGCCAGAAATTAAGTTGTAACCTTTGTTTTGGGCTTTACCTTTGTATAATGTATTGTGATAAATTCATTGTGGTCTAAATTGAAATAAATCCTTGAGTTAAACTCCTTGGGTATCTACAATGTAAAATTAAATATCAGAATTAACCCTTATAATCATTGTAATAAGTAATTGGCAATTTAAATTTTATTAGACGATAATCACTATTGAATAATTTGTAATTATGGAAGTAAGACTTATTGTTGTTGCCCATTTAATTGTCAAATCATGGAATTGAAATAGGATTGAATCGTTGTCAAATCTATTTGCATCTCCTATCATTAGAAATTATTTGATTCGCTTCCAAATCATATTGCAGCTCATGTAATTGAAAAATATTGAATCTCTGCCAAATCTATTTGTAACTTCTGTCATTAGAAATTATTTAATTCGTTGCCAAATCATATTGCAGCTCCTATAATTGAAAAATATTGAATCTCTTCCAAATATATTTGTAGCTCCTCTCATTAGAACATTATTTGATTTGCTGCCAAATCTATTTTCAAATCTTGTAATGATAAAATTATTGATTTGTTGCCAAATCAAATTGGAGCCACTATATTTAAAATTATTAATCACTGTCTAATTTGGTCGCTGCAAAATGTGTTATTTTTAATTTTAAGATTTGATCCACTATAAAATTTTCTAATCCGCGTTGAAACCATTATGATTGTTATGTGTTATTTCAAATTCAATTAACCCCCTTGTTCGTCGTAAGATTTATGGGTGTTGAAACTATTTTTGGGACACTGAAATTTTCTTGTCATTTCGAAGTCACGACTCAACCTATACTAATAAAACCTATTGTTGAATCTTGTTGTCAGAGTCTTGAATTAAATGATGTTTGTGAGTTTTAACTTGAATGTAAATGATCATTTTTCAATAGGAGTTTGAAAAGTGTAGTACCTTTTATCTAGAAAACCTAAGACTAGTTTTGAGCACATGCGTGATAAGTGGAAATTATTTTTAGGCTTCTTGATAACTATTATAAAATGGCATTTCTTAGTATACGAGAAATTTTCTTTAATGATTGTTAAATCGTAATAGATTATACTCTGTATTTAAATAATTTATGAAGAGTATTGTTGTTGATTTAGTCACTAATTTTTAGAGTATGATTGTGGTTAAGGGAACTAGATATAGCCCTAAAAGGTGGAGAAAGGGGTAAATTAGTTATAAGGAAAATTCTAGAGGAAGGCACTTGGAAAGTATAAATAAGAGAGAAAAGAACTCATATTTTCACCTACCTACCTATTGTACTGATCTAGGTGTATATTGGTGGCCACCCACCTTTTCCAACTGGCTCAAAACTGTTTTCTGGCAATTTTGGTAATTTACTATTTTTAGCAGGTTTTAACTTCCAGGGCCATTTTGAGGCCCTAAATGATGTTTTTTGGGAAAAAAAAGGCTTGAAATATAGAAGGTCCTTCCTTATTGCACCTAAAATTAATCTCCTCAATGATACCTTTCCAATGGGCTATCATACGCCTAAAATGGAGATCGTATGCAAAAGTTACAACCCCGAGAAGTTGATATACTAACTTACCCAAACGGGGCCCATGTGACTTTTGGTGCTTCATCTCCTAGGGTTAGGTTTTTGGATTTCTAGGATTTTTGGCATTCCTGCTTGCTGTAAAAAGGCCTTTAGAGCCTCATTGTAATCATCTTCTTGTGAATACGAGTAGCCGTCACATCTCTTCTCAAAGATAAGCTGCCACCATTCTAGCGAATCTTTCACCCTGTATTTTTACAGTCTCTGTACATTTATTTCATTAATAAAAATCATGTATTACTGTATATATGTGTTTATGGTTGCATATATGATACATTTATGTTATATTATTAGATATCTATGATATCTCTTTGCATTTCTTTATTATATCTCTACTCTCATTTCGTGCCGAAAATAATCTAGATCAGTGGTATCAGCGCAGATTGCTCTTGATCATTTTTTTTAGTGTGTGTCCTCGACGAGGTTCGAGTATAGAAAGTTGGGTCTCAAGATTGTCTCTCTTAAAGACAATCACTCTTGCATGCCCAAGAAACCCTCCATGGCGGAAGAAAGGAAAAACAACAGAGCAGACGATCCTATAAATTTGTTGCTTGAGAAAGCTCTCACGCGACAGAGGGGCGAAATGATGGAGAAATTTTCCCACGTCCTTCAACGCCTTTCAATAGCATCAGGTGCATCTTCATCAAGTGGCCACTTTGGAGGCACCTCGCCTTTTAAGGTACAGGTCAATTTTGAAATTCCTATATTTGAAGGTGAGATAGATTCAGATGCCCTAGTTAAATGGTTAAATCTGTTAGAAGGTTATTTCTATGTTCACAATTTTTCCGGCAGAGAAAATATCATATCCGCACTCCTTAAGGCTCTCCCACATGTCAAACATTGGTGGGAAACTTACTGGGAGAAAAGTTCCACAGAGGAGTCTGGAATATATGGGGTCGAGCCCACTTGGGATTTTTTTGTGGATGCGGTAAAGGAACAATATTACTTTGTTGGCAACTATGAGGACCAGTACATGAGATGGACCACACTGCGACAAGAGAGGGGACAAGAAGTTCCGGAGTCCACCAATAGATTCCATACCTTACGCACCAAGCTGGGTATCAAAGACTCCTAACAACATTTGGTTCTGAAATACCGTGGGGCTCTACACAGATATATCCAAACTGAAATGGATTTTATGGACATCTCATCACTCAGTGTTGCTTACCAATATGTTGTTAAAATCAAGCAGAAATTAAAGCACCAGAAAAAACAGGAGTTCGGGTCTGCAAATCCGCAACAACCAAAGTATGACAAAGACGGCCCTAACAAACAGTCTCCCAAAAACCAGTCCAAGCCATTGGAAAAGAAGGGTCACGCGAAGACAAAGAAGGACACCGGAAAATAGTGCTATTTCCACAAAATCCCCTGGCACAACACCGATGAATGTCGCCCAAAACAGTCATTGGTGGTTGAGATCAAAGACAAGGAGTTGAACCCTAATTCTAAATCTGATTCTAAAAATACTAATAAAAGACAAATCATCGACGCAGACCCCGCTGCTATTGTCGCGACCGCAACAATTCAACTAGAAGAACCAAAAGATACTGAAGAGGGGGAGCGCTTTTTTCATTCACATATGTGGGTGAAGGGGACCCCGCTGCATTTTATTGTTGATAGCAGAACCAAGAAGAACCTCATCTCAAAAAAGTTCGTCAGACAGTTGGGATTGTTGACAACACCACACCCACATCCATACAACATCGGGTGGCTTCGCCAAGGACGAGATCTTTATGTCAACCAGCAGTGTCGATTGTCATATGGCATCCATCCCTTCAAATATTAGGTATTATGTGATGTTGCCCCACTGGATGCCTGTGATGTTCTCTTGGGCCAGCCATATATGTGGAGACACCATGTTGTTTATGATTCTTGACCCCACAGTGTCATTGTTTCTCTAGGGGGTCATCTCTACAGAATACCAGAGGTAGTTCTGACTATTGTCTCACCTAAACAGTTCCGCAAGGTAGTATCTCATACTGCAAAATTCAGCTTCTTCACAATCTGTTCAAAAGGGGAACATAAGGACACTGCAACCACTACAGCCTCACCCCAAGTACCTTCTATCCAACAGAAGTAGGTCGACAAGGTTGCAGAAAAGTGAAAAGATTCCTTCTGAACACCATCCTCTCGTGTAGCTCGACTTGTTGAATAGCCTCATCCTCAACATGTTCATGACAAACTTCCACAAACTGAGCAGTGTGACGTCTCCAGCAAGGCAAGCAGCTCACCAAGATGCAGATTCAGCAAACACTTTTTCCTCTCCCCCAGGAACTCAACGCAATGGATACCATTTCTTCCTAAGGAGGGAGTATTGATCTAGGTGGATATCAGTGGCCACCCACCTTTTCCAACTGGCTCAAGATATTTTTCTGGCAATTTTGGTGATTTACTATTTTTAGCAGGTTTTAACTTCCAAGGCCATTTTGAGGCCCTAAACGATGTTTTTTGGGAAAAAACGGTTTGCAATATGGAAGTATCTTTATAATGCACCTAAAATGAATCTCCTCGATGATACCTTTCCAATGGGCTATAATACGCCTAAAACATAGATCATATGCAAAAGTTACAACCCCAAGAAGTTGATGTACTAACTTACCCAAATGGGGCCCACATGACTTTTGGTGCTTCATCTCCTAGGGTTAGGTTTTTGGATATCTAGGGTTTTTGGAATTCCTGCTTATTGTAAAAAGTCCTTCAGAGCCTCATTGTAATCATCTTCTTGTGAATTCAAGTAGCCATCACATCTCTTCTCAAAGATAAGCTGCCACCATTCTAGCGAGTCTTTCAGCCTGTATTTTTACAGTCTCTGTACATTTATTTCATTAATAGAAATCCTGTATTACTGTATCTACGTGTTTATGGTTGCATCTATGATACATTTTTGTTATATTATTGGATATCCGTGATATCTGTGTGAATTTATTTATTATATCTCTGCTCTCATTTCGTGCCAAAAATAATCTGGATCAACACCTTCTATCTAAAAAACTTATGACTCGATTTGAGCACATGCGTGATAACTGGAAATTCTTTCTAGGCTTCTTAATAACTGTTATAAAATGTCATTTCTTAGTAAATGAGAAATTTTATTTAATGATTTTTAAATTGTAGTAGATTATACTCTGTATTTAAAGAATTTATGAAGAGTATTGTTGATTTAGTCACGAATTTTCAGAGTATGATTGTGGTTAAGGGAACTAGATATATCCCTTAAAGGTGGAGAAAGGGGTAAGATAGTTACAAGGAAACTTCTAGAGGAAGGCACTTAGAAAGTATAAATAAGAGAGAAAGGAACTCATATTTTCACCTACCTACCTATTGAACATTATTGAATATCCATTTTGTGAAAGGTTATTTGCATGTATACATTGAAAAATTTGAGAAAGCGTAGGTCTGAGGAAGTGAAGGTCTTAAGGAATGAAATTTTCATAGCTGCAGATGAAGTGAATGAACCAGGGTTTCATAGGTTATCCACAAGCTACATAAAAACAGGTCTCGTGCATCCATGGGATGCAGGCACACAAAAACATGGATACCCATGACTTGTAGAAGGGGAAAGCACAGATCTGTAGAAGGGGAAAGGAGGAAGATGTTTGTTCCAGGTTTCAAGATCTGAGGAGAGACTGCAGGTATGTTTTTCAGAGATCAGATACAAAAGGGATACTACAAAGTTAAAGGTGTTTTCATGGTTATGTTTTGATATTGTATCTTACTGGTGTTGTGGAGCATGCTTGAGGCATGACCTTGTGAATTTTGGGATATACTCTCTTAGATGTTTGGTATACATTGTAATGTATGGTTTGAGGAAGATCTATTGAGGCACATTGTTGGTGCACTTAACTTGGTTTTATTGGTATATCTTGTGGTGCACTGTGAAAATCATGTGTTAGTGGTCTTGGTATATGATTGGATTATGACTAGTACATGTTTAATGTTATATAACATTGAGATTTTGGCACATGGTTTGATGTAAGGGTTTATGGTATTATGTTTATGGATAGTGTGATGTATTGCTAGAGGCCCTTTGTTGGTTATATTGGAGTATTTATTTGGTTCATGGTTGATGCACTTTTTGTGGTACAGGTTGGTACTTGGTTGTGATGGGTACATGCTTGGTAGAGGCATGTGCGGGTGATGGTTGTGAGTTGTTATGAGTTTTTTTTTTTATGCACATCCTAGTGATATTGTGCATATGGTTGAGAGTTGTTTTGGTGATTTCTATAAGTGATTAGATCAATTTTGGTTGACGAGATTATTTTTATACATTGTTGGTACAAGTTGTTGGTACAACTTGATATGACAGGTTTTACAGTGACAGTTTGATGGAAACAGAGACAGTGGCAGTGAAACTAGGGAGAGTTTTGTAGTAGTATGTGTGTTTTATAGAAGAGATATGTGTACATATGCAAGTTGTAGTAAAGAGAGACATGGATATCCACGTGTTGTGGAACAGACAGGTTGTGGATTTGTATAAAAGACTCGGAGAATATTGGTACAGGTTTTGATAGGTTTTCAGTGACAGTTGTGATAGTGATAGAGTTGATTCAGTTACAATGGCAGGTTATCTACATTTGGAATTTATATTTTAGGGTGGTTGGACGTGGAAAGGATAGGTGGTTTTAGCCACCTTCCAGTTCGAGCTAGAGAACCAAGGAGTTGGAGCCTAAGAGTTAGGGGGTTGGATCCTCCTTCTGGTTGGAGCCAACGAATTGGGGACTTGGAGCTTCCCTCATGTTGGAGCCTAAGAAACTAGGGGGTTGAAGCCAGAGAATTGGGGATTTGGAGCTTCCCTCATGTTAGATCCTAAGAAACTAGGGGGTTGACCCTCCTTTAGGTTGGAGCCAGAGAATTGGAGGTTGGTGCTTCCTTGAATGTAATTCTTTGACATATAAGAAAACAATTCCCTGGTTTTCTCACGCATTGGGTTTCCACGTAAAATACTAGTGTACTGTGTATTGTGTGGATGTGTCTATTATTATTCATTATGCATTGATGGATGTTAATATTTATGAGGAAATAATATATTGATGATGATGAACATTGTTGAATAAGTTAAAAGAATATGCATTGTGGTCAAAAGGATTAATAAGTGGTATAAATTGCTCATTACTGATTCACACCCCCCCCCCCCTCTTAGTAATCCAACATCGTCATCATAATATCATTCAAATAACCGATTCATTTATAAACAAATTCCCTCAAATAATAAATTTTAGAATGTCTCAAAAATTAAATAAAATGGGGCACTACATAAACCCCCTCATAAAATAAAAAAAATTGCAAAGTTCTAAAACAAGTATGGAAATTATTGACACATCTTATTTTTGTCCTCCCGAGTAGTGGAACTGGGACAATATCTATTATGCTAGACCTTTACCTAGTCTACCCAATGAGGTCAAAGATACCAAGTGCATCGATCCAAAATATGGATTGGTTCATCCATCAAGGCCCCTCATCTGACATCTGCAAATAACTAAAATCAATAACATGTGAAAGGTCATAAGTATAATGATGTAATACTAAAACATGAAAAACATCATGCATACAATATAATGATGTAGGCAATGCGAAGAGATATGCAACTAGTCCCTTTCTTTATAAAACTTCAAAAGGTCCTACATATCATGGTGATAACATCACTCCTTTACCAAACTTAATCAAACTCTTTTATGATATCACCTGCAAGAACACTTTAACCCCAACTTCATAATTTTAGTCAACTTTATGTGCATTTACATAAATTTTCTCTATTTCTTGTGCTTCCTTTAATATCCCCTTAATTGTATTCATTTGTTCCTCCATTTACTAGATTAATTTTAGTCCAACCAGAAATGTATCCTCTAATATATCCCAATTGAGAGGTGTTCTACAAGGTCTTCCATACAATAATTTGAATGTTGTCATGTTTATTGAACTTTGGTATATATTATTGTACACAAATTCAAGAAGTGGTAAATATCCTTCCCAACGATTTTTTTGGTACATTACATACATTTGCAACATGCCTTCCAATATATGATTTGTTCTTTCAGTCTATCTATCAATTCTGGGTGATATGTTGTACTAAAGTTACGTTGTGTTACTATTTCTTCTTGAAAACTTGTCCAAAACCTTACTATAAATATTGATCCTCTATGCAAAATTATTTTTTTTAGAATTCCATGTAACATTACTATTTCATTAATGAACACTCCCATAATCTCTAGTTCTTTATAAGTAATCTTCACCGGAATAAAATGTGCACTCTTTCTCAAAGTGTCTACTACTACAAATATCAAATTGTGTCTTCACAATTTCATTGGTAATCCAACTATGAAATCCATAAAAATCACCTTCCATTTTGATTTTGATATCGCATGCACCTATAGAAATCATGATGGATGATAATGTTCAACCTTCACTTGCTAACACTCCAAACATCTTGTTACAAAATAAACTATATTTATTCATTACTTTCCAAAAAAATAACAATTTAATATCCACATTCATATTTTTGACTCCTGGATGAGCCATATACATTGCTCTATGAGCATCTATTAATATCAAATTATGTATTTCATCATTTACTGACACATATATCCTTCCATAAAATCGTAGTAACTAATCATCATACAATGCATGTCCTTCATACTTAAGAATTCTCATTACTTCATTCTCTAACTCTTATTCAACTTCTTTGTACCATTCATATTTTAATTGAAATTTTAAAATATTTTCACTCAAATTCATCTTTAATGGTAAAATTGAAAAAACATGTGGTATGTAACTTAAAGAATTTGCTACTATGTTCATCGTTTCTTTAATATATGATATTTTGAAATCATACATACTTAGTAATTATGACCATATTCTCTATCTAGCATTCAAATTGATCTTCATAATAATGTGTTGCAATCCATGATGATATGTCTTTAATTCACACATTCTTCCAACTAGATAATTCTTCCAAATTCTTAGTCCATGCACTTGTTGATATTATGGTAGCTTCGGGAGGTATGAACCTCTATTGTGACTTATGATGAGATTAGAATATTTTGGAAGGAAGCAAAGAAATGAATGTAATCCTAGACGAGATGTCGGCTGAAGAAAGATAAATAATATGAATTAATTAGTACCCAGAAGGAGAATTCAGCTCAGGAAAATCTTCTAGAAATACTATAAATATAGGGCACCAGTCTCTCATTTGACACACTTCTCAGAATTGTGGAGAGAATTTTTTGCGCACTATAGTCCAGCAGTTTTGTGCACAAGTCCTGGGGAAGGTGTTGCGCCAGTTTTTGGGTGAGACTATCTGATCATCTTGGTTACTTCTTGCTTGGAGAATTAGCCTCTCTTGGCTATTGAATTTATACCAGGATTATTTTCTCTGTCAAGGTCAAGTTTCTAGGAGGGTGGCTTTGTCCTATGGTTGGGTGACAAGGGTATTGTCAATGGTAAAACGAGCACAATCCTTCATATTCTAACAGGTTATGGGACCACACCTCCTTCATTCAGTCTAAACGCTAGAAGGAAACATA
>ML783621.1:331978-344702 GCA_009831015.1 Picea engelmannii | reverse complement strand
GTGTGTGTGTGTGTGTCATTTGTATATTTTCTATTTTTATTAAGAATCCATTTGCAGTAATTAATTGTACAAGGTTAAACTCTATAAAATTGTTTCATGGTTCTCTAACCAATCCATTCCTATTAATATGTTGTAAGATCCCAAAATAGTAACATATAAGGATACCTGTGCTACACACACAACCAGATCAATTTCACAGTCTTTAACTAAACATCCTACCTCATGTTTCTCTCCTAAAGCCATCTCTACTTAATTAAAATATTTGTGATCTATTACTTCTATTTTTAATTTAGAAAGTGTATTATGAGAAATTAATATTTAAGCTTCTCTTGGATGTATTAATATTGAAAAATTGAGTTCATTAATATTACTTGATGTCCTCAAAACCGTAGACCGATGTTCATCCTAGTGGTTTTTCACTACTAGATGAATCCTATGGGATTTAACCATATCATTGATTGTCGTCTGAGTCTACTCTATATTGGCTCCACTCAGTGCTTGAGGACAATCTCTCTAGAAATGCAGTCCTCCACATATCCAACACCCCCCTTTAGGAGGTTGACTATAGTTGGAATACTCAGAGGAAGGGGGGGTGAATCGGTATGAGAACTTTTTACCACTTTCAATCACAATATATAGACTTTAACTTTATCAGTAGTATATCATTTATGATTTCATTCAATATACCATGAGCATATAACCATAAGAAAAATCATGACATCAAATAACCATATGCACAGTACCCCAGAATTTACATGGAAACCCAAATGGGAGAAAACCACAGAATGATTTATTATATATATTAAGTATACATTCATAGGAAATACCAACTTTTGAATTCTCTATCACCGACTGGAAGGAGGCACCATCCCCCTGATTTACAGGCACCAAACTGAAGGAAGCACCAACTCCCTAAGTTCTTCAGCGCCAACCGAAAGGAGGCTATGACCCCCTGATTTATAGGCACCAACCTAAAGGAAGAACAAACTCTCTAAGTTCGTTGCACCAATCAAAAGGAGGCTACAACCCCCTTTCCTTGCCCCGTCCTTCCTTCCTGAAATATAAGTGTAGAATCATCGTCACTACCACTGATACTATCACTGCCAATGTCACCAATACATCAACCAACATGTCACTGTCACATCAACCAACTTGTCATTTTCACTGTCACATCAACCAACCTTTCATTGTCACTATCACATCAACCTGTGACTACCACTGTCACATCAACCTGCCACTGATGATCAGCTAATAATCCAACCTATCATTGTCCCTGTCATTGTCTTTGTCACTAATATACCATAAACCAATTGATCCACTCACATGGATGCCATCACCAAACCATGTACATAAATCATCAACCAGAACTTGTACCATACCATGTACATCAAACATGTACCATATCATGCATCAACCATGTATTAGAACCATGTACATCAACAATGTACCAGCACATGTACCATACCATGTACATCAACAATGTACCAGAACATGTACCATACCATGTACATCAATCATGTACCATATCACATATGTCATAAGATATCATCCAATATATCCACAATACCAAGATACCAATATAGCCAAGATGTGTTACTAATCAATGTACCATAACATCACTAAGGTGTACCTCAACACGTACCAACATCACCAAGACATGCACCTCATACCTGTACCAAGAATATGCCTCACACCATGCACCAAATATGTGCCTCAAACATATACCAATGTCCATAAACCATGTACCAAGAGATACCATCAAACCATATGCCAAGTATCCAAGATGTGCCTCTAACAATGTATCATACCATCACCAAGGTGTATCATGCACAATCACTACCATGACATGCCTTAAGAATGCATCATAACAACATAAGCATAAGCCTCAAAATAACACATAGTCATACCTATGATATTGTAGTTGACCTGATACACAATATTAGAGACCTGTAGCTCTTCTTCAACTTCAGCAACAAGAGAATAGCATCTTCATCAGACTTTACCTCAGTCTCACGGGACTAATTTTGGATTAATGGCAAACCCTATCTTTCAAAAAGCATAGATATGTACATGTAATAAATTAAAAATTGAAATTTTAATCACATATACTCTGAGATATTTCTTCCATCTCCTCAAAATTTCAAGGCTTGAAACTTCTCATAACATAAATTATAGCGAAAATGGAAAACCTTCCTTAATTTTATCCTAGTCTAGAGAGAGAAATTGTACAACATGCCTCGCGCTCAATATTTCATATCTGATTTTGAAACTCACACACAATTTACTATAGACAGTTATACTTCCACTGCAATAAGTCTCACATAATTTGGATCCTCTATTAATAATTTATTATTTTTTTACCCGGAACACATGTTTGAGACTAGTTTAAGGACTAGCCAAAAACTCTATCTTCCACAGAGTGTATCTTCAAAAATAAAATGACCCAGAAGTTGAAATTTTTAACACATGTACCTTAACATGTCTTCTCAATCTCCTCCAACTTTTGCTATCTGAATTATTCTAGAAAAAAAGTTATTGCGAAAATGGCAATATGATCTTTAAATAACATACCTTAGAACACATCATCACAAGACTTCATCCTCCCTTGGAATTTCGCCCTTATTCACTTCATTTTCCCTCTAAAATTCACCTCAGATATATTTGGTTACCTCCTATATTAATAACTTACTCACATAGAATATATTCAATAGAATGTGTGTGTGAATGTACTTATGAGTGACTTCCTCAGGTGTATGTATACTTTTTCCAAGTAACCTCTTTTCTTAACTTTAGGGATTCTTGAACTTTCTTGTTGCAACCACTTTACCCTTTCATTAATGACTTGCAACAAATTAGAGGATTTCTAACCCATCTTGAAACCAATTAGGGGCTTCTTAACCCATCTTTATGGATTCCAACTTGATGACATCGTAACTCCTCAACTGTGATGAACTACATGGCATTCCACCTGTTAGCGATTATTTTTGTCTTAGTCGCAAAAGCACCCAGGTCTGTAGAATGATTGGGAAACACCCAAGTGCAGCAGCGGAAGAACCAACTTTCCGATTACGAGTCAAGCGAGCAGGAAAGGTTTTGATGTCTATAGCCGAGATCCGTCCACGAAGGAGATCAACGGTCATCGGGATCTCGGGGTTACCAAGTTACCCGACATATAGCACCAAAGAAAGCCCTTATATTTCAAAGTTGAATCTGGGTCGTCCGATCCAGTGACGCATGGTGCAGGATCCAGTCACACCGGCATATCGGCATTCGGGAGTTCAAGGGGTAAAATTTCCCATCTCTTCATCTTCCGAAACCCCGAACCCAGAAATGCCGATAGCGCCCAGGACAGGGCCCGTGGTTTTGGCATCTGGTCGTAAAGGAACGGGTTTGGAGGAGGGGCACTTATGTTTATGGAAAAGTCTCAGCCGTTCATCCTAAGGATGTGTGTCGCAAGATCTGGCCGCATCGGCATTTCGGCGTTCGGGGGTTCATGGGGTGAGAGTTTCGTATTGTTCAGCATCGCGAAACCCCGAACCCTGATAGCGCTGAAAGCATAGAAGCTGGGGCCTGCAACATCATGAAGCATTTTCAACCGTCCATTCAAAGGGGACACCTGGCGACAAACTGAGCCATCTCGGCGTTTCGCCCGGCGCGACTCCAAGGTGCAAAAAGAAACTTCGTTATGTTCTGATGCACGAGATGCCGGGAGAGTCTCGGACCCAGGCCCACAGCGGTGTTAGGTGAGTTCAAGACTGTCAGATCTCAGAGGGACACGTGGCACCAGGTTGAGCCACCTCGACATTTCGCTCATCGCGATTTCAAATTGCGAGAATAGATCCTTCCCATTCGCGAACGTCGAAAGCGCCTTGGGAATAGGCACGTGATCACAGTCCGTGGTCACTTGGAGGAAGGAAGGAGCTATGTAAAGAAGGCCAAAGGCACCAAGTTCAGTTGCAGAGGGGATCATCACTATCTCTAGGCGCCATCGGACTGATTTCAATACTGTTTCTAGCATTGAAATAAATGAAGGCAAGAGCAGGTGGTTAAAACCTTCTTTCGTTCATTAAGTGAGGGGATGGAGAGTCTGGTGAGCCACCTGCTCGCAAAGGTCCTGTGCATCGATTTCCTCAAAGAGGCCATGCTGAAGTCCTCATCTCGACAGAGAAGTCTGCACACGCTAGCCGAGCACTTAATGGGTCAGCTACCCTCCTTACAGGGGCCATGCATAGTAAAGGTGGCATTTAAAGAAATATATTGGTACGAGTTCGACTGAAGGAACTACAAGCTTCAGCAGATCACACATGCCTCCGTGAGGCAATTTTCTCTGAGTATATATACTTTGTCTTTGTATTTTTGTAATCTATCGATGGTTGAGCAGAGCTCCCGACTGTAATGTTTTAACAACCATTCTAGTTCCCTAGTTGTGCATCTGTGTCTGAGATTTCTTATTTTATGACAAATAGTTTTTCTACTTCGCCTATGTTTTCGTCTCACGCCAGAGAGTTCATGATCGAATGCTTCGCATGAATTGTTGCAGTTATGTTATGATAAAGGATTTGTTGTTGCATTACTTTTTTCTCTGGTCTTCTGCGTTTGAATGTAAAAAGATCTTGCCTTTGGATGTTTTCTTCTCACAGTCTGTTAGGAACCTGACGTTTATAATAGACCCCTGCACTCTCCTTATACAATTCTTCCCCCTACTCACCCTTATTACAGCTCACTGTTTGGATTTTATCTAAGACCTCACTTGCCCATGCATGCCTAGCCTATTTTCAGAGTTGAAATGATGTTGTCCTGAGTTTGCCTCCATTTGATCATCCATTTTATAAACAAATCGTGACATTAAACTGATGGGTGTCGGGCTCTGCTCCTGCTGCAATCTAGGAGTGACTTCTGACGCTAACACCACCTACCGTTGGAAACGGCATGATGAGGACTATCCATATATGAGTGTGTTACCTACATTTACATTGTCCTTCATTTCCTTATTCCTCGAAAAACTTAGAGCTTCATGACCACACCTATGGGTTTCTTGTAGACTTCTTCAAAGTTTCTTCTGGTGAAGGTCATGCTTAGAGCTATGCCATAAGAGGACCACTTTGGAGACTTCTCCAAATACACCCATCACATATGTTTAAATCAATGACAACCATTGCTTGTTGACATCAATGAAAACCAATTTTCCAATAATCTCTCCCTTTGGAATTGATGGCAACACTTATACTCTCATACTCCACATGTGACCAATTCTCCTCTGATGTTTCTCTCCTCATGTTTCACTACCTCTTTGACATCAATGGCAAAGGGTATCTTCCCTTGGGGATACTCCCCATTTCTTCATGCTTATAATATGTGTCTTTTGATATTTCTCTTTCTCCCTCTTTGACATCATGGATAAAAGGGTAACTCCCCCTGTCGATATACCTTCTATAAACATTCTTTCTTTGACTTCATGCGCTCCCCCTATCTTCATGTTTATGATCTCTTTCTTTGAAAAAATTTCCTCCTTGAATTTTTTGTAACATGTTATGTAGATCAATGTGGGATTTATTGTATATGCTTTATTTCCTCTATACTGGTGTTCTTTGTCCATTTTTTCTTCCTCTTGTAATTCATTGACATATATAAAAACCATTCAAAGTTACTTGACTTCAAGTCTTCATGATTTATCAAGTTCACATCAATGACCATACCATATTCTAATGATATAGCTTATGTTGTGCCTTTTATTTATTTACTTTTTTATTCCACTTGTCCATTGATTCCACTGATTCTAATTATTCTTTCATCCACTGTCATGTATCAGTTTATACCTGTCAAAGATCTCATGAATCCATCTATGTCCATATGTCATAAATTTATCATGACTCTGCTACTCAACTACATACAATGTTGACCCAACTTTTGATTACAACATATTCCAGCTTCTCAAGTTGTCTTCTTAATTTTGTAAATCAGACTCTACATGTCTGAAAAAATCTATATTGAATATATCCATGTCTAAATGCATGCCTAGAATCCTCTATACAATGAATCTTTTCCAATATAAAACTGCCTGTCCAAAAACTAAAAATACTTCAGACTGCTTGAAAGATAGTTCTATGATCTATAGAGATGTTACTTAGACTCTGATCCAGAATTGGATCCAGAAGATTGACAGGGCTTAAAAATGCTCAAAAATAAAAGTGCTCGGAATCCGATGAAACCAGCGCCATTGTGTCTGACTCATCTTCTTGATTCCGGCGGTATATTTACTTCATCAAACAGGCTCTGTATGCGCAAGATATCGCGTTCTGTTCGAAAAGGCAAACAGGCAAAAAAAGGGGATGACTGTACAGTCTGTACAGTCCGTACAGTGCCACGTGGCATGCTGACTGTACAGGCCGTATGGCCGTACAACTGACATGGAAACCCCTGGAGACAACACGTGGAAGTTCCTAAAGACAACACATGGCGGGTTGATTTGGCGTACGGGCAGACAGTTGGACCAATCTACAGGTGACATGTGTCACCACTGTAAGGGTGACATGTGGCACGGGATGACGTCAGCAGCTGACTGGGAAGGTACGGTGGCAGGATGATGTGGCAGACACATGGCAGGCTGACAAGGCAGTACGGTGATGCATGGTAGACACGTGGGGCATCCAGCAATTGACACTTGGCAATTTGCGGTTGGTTTTTGAGGTGCCACATGGCCCAGTCATGGGCTGCCACATGGCACCCCGTGGTTGGTTCGTAGGTTTTGGTAAAATTTTGTGGTTTCGCCGAGGGTCGAACCTGCGACCTCTCCTCCAGGGAAACAGACTGGCAGGGCTAAGCTAACTTCCCGCCCCATGGGTATGACTTAACATTCATATGGAAATTATAATATTTGAATTGGATCGAAGGCTTATCCGGGGGAAGAAAGGGTCGGGGCTTAGCCCCAGCCCTCGGCACAAACACTCGACTGTGACCGCCCATATAACCGGGAGCGCGGGGATTGAACTTGTGAGTGTATGTGGATGGGGACCAGCCCACGGATCCAGGGAAGATCCCATACGACCAGGGCTATCCCGACCAAAAGGGCGCGGGTAAATGGTTACACCAACGGTCCTATGCACATGCCACCAAACCATGAGCTAGGGATAGGGGGGCCAGCACATAAAGGATAAGCACTTGGCCACATGGCGCGGTATTGGTGACCAGGAGCGCACGCCTATTGGCGGTTGTGCCTAATTTTGAATAAAAGTGGGTCTTTTTGCTAATGTTTGGAATTTTATTTGATATTTTGCCTGATGTTAGTTGATTTTCTCCATTTTTGGGAGATATTGGGCATTTTTGGAGCCCAAATTTTGGGAGGAAGTTGGAGATGGATAACCAACTTCAGATCTATAAAAACCAAGCCTGTTTGAGGCCATGGAGGACATTCAAGGATAGAAAAAGCAGAGTTATGCTGAAGGGAAGCCAAGCCAAAGCCATTTTTATGCAGGGAAGCTATTAAGGAGCAGACGCTTGCAGGCCATTTCTGGGAGCTTCGGACGTCTGTTTTGCATGCCATTTTCTTTGCAGGGTTCTAGAGATCTGGAAGAACATGAAAAGATTAGTCTTGTAGCCAATTGGCATTGTTGCGATGTACTTTTGATCTTTTGAACAGAAATAAAGAAGCCTCCCCCACAGAGACAAAGGCCCGGAGACGTAGGCAACGTTGTGCCGAACTCCGTTATCAATCCTCGTGTTATGGTTTTCTGTTTATTATTTCATTTCATATCTACAAATGTGTATATGGCTATCATAATTCCTCTTCTTTCCTCATTCTTTCATTAAGTTTCTCAAATGATTAATTAACGCATGCAAAATTAAAACTCAACCATAGTCATTAAAAGATCCTACGGATATTCACATTAACTGGAAGTCTCCAAGCCGAGTGGATCAGAAAAATGATTGCTCCAATGCAGAGTAATCTTCCTCTTCATCTTCGGATTCATCATCATTCTCTTTCTGAATTATGACATCTTCTTTTTTTCCTGTGGATTCATCATGATCTTTCACTATTGCAAATATTGTGAGTACGATCTCTAGCACCTGGTATTCATCTTCCTGTTTGCTTGTATATTTGTCCTGATCTCGTACTATTGTCAATCCTGAGAGTATGACTTTTGGGTGTTATTCATTCATCTTTTCTTTCCTTACATGTTCTTGTTTTCTTTTCCAAACCTTCTTATATATGATATCAGTGTTCTATTTCATATAAGTATCCATCATGCTTATGCAATCATGAGATATATGTCCATAGTTATGGAATTTGTAACATTCAATATTATATGGAGTAACTTATGCATTTCTTGCTTGACCATTTCTTCGATAAGCTCTGCACTATGTAACTTTATGTCCAAATTTAGTACAAATAAAACAATGACAATAAAAGAAATTGTCATACATTGGAGTGAATGATCTTCTTTGTGATGTAGTCCTTCTGAATTCATGTCTTGGTTGATCAAAATCTGCTCTTATGTGTTTCCTTCACAATGATTGAAGATTCTTTGATACCTAAATGTGGAGAGTCTTCTTTGATATCTGTCTCTTCTATAATCTTCTTCTTGAATTTTCTTCATTTACGGAATGTTCTTCTTTTAGGGCTCATATTCTTCCTTCATAGTAGGGCCTTTAATGACTTATGCATAACTCTTAGTCTTCTCTTCATCTTTCTTTCTAGCAACCTGTAACATTTCTCTTCATCTGTATTTACTGAGTATGTGGATCTTTCTCTCTCTTCAATGTTCTTGTTGATCTTGAAAACTTTAACTCTTTATTTAACAACTTGTTCTTCAAGCTTCTCGCATTCTTCTTCGTTCTTCATCATCTGTATCTTCATGGCTTATTCCTTTCTCTTTTCTTCTTCAAGTTGGGTCTTCAAGGAGACAATTTCTTCTTCAAGTCTTCTTTCATGTTGACTGATTTTTTCTTCAAGTTTATTTAAGTCCTCGGATCTTTTGTTGAGATGGCTAGTCAAAATATTTTCTCTCTTCTATGCTTCCTTTCTTTTTGCTACTATTTATGCTTCCAAAAACAAAATTTCTTCAAACTGAATTTTGCATGATTCATCAATTCTTCTGGCTTATTCTATTTGTACTTTTAGGTTTGCAATGGACTTCTTCAAAGCTGGGATTTTGATAGTCCATTTTTATCTTGATCAATTCTTCCTTGAGTGACTTGTTTTTCTCTCTTTCTTTGACTAGCTTGTCTAAAGCACTGGTTAGGTGTCTCTCATAATATCCTTTTGAATCTGTCTAGCCTAATGAGCTTCTTTCTTTCTATATTAACTCAGCATCTTCTTCATATTATTTATCATGATAAACATGCTCTAGATGGGATTCATTTGAGTAGAAATTTTGTATCGTATCCCAAAGTTCTTTCCCTGATGAACATTGTCCCACTTTGACTTTTACTGAATCAGGTAATATTTCCAAGATGAAAACCATTGTTGTTGTTTTTATTTCTCTTCAATTCTGTCTTGGATGCATTCTTCAGTTTCTTTTAACCAGTGTATCCTGTAACAACTGAATGTGAAACATCATACCCATGTGCCTGTAAAAATACTTTCACCCTATTGCTCCATATCTCATAGCTCAGATCAATTTGACCATAAAATATTGGTGTTCCATTTACTGTGCACTTCATGAATCCTTTTGGTCTGTTATATGTGGAATCCATGATCTACCTTCCAGTGGTTAAACTATTTTCTTGAAGGACCTTCTCTAATACCAATTGTTGGAATACTGAGGGGGGGTGAATCAGTATGAGCACTTTTTACCACTTTCAATCACAATATCTAAACTTCAAATTTATCAGCAGTGTCCATGAATGCATTCAATATAGCATGAGCATATAACCATAAGTAGTATCATCGCATCAAATAACCATGTGCACACTACACCAGAATTTACGTGGAAACCTAAATGGGAGAAAAATACGGAATGGTTTCTTATATATATCAAGAATATATTCATAGGAAATAGAAACTTCCAAATCCTCAAGAACCAACTAGAAGGAGGCACCAACTTGAAGGAATCACCAACTCCCTAAGTTATCCAACACCAACCGAAAGGAGGCTATGACCCCCTGATTTACATGCACCAACCTAAAGGAAGCACCAACTCCCTGAGTTCTCCAGCACCAATCGGAAGGAGGCTATAACCCCCTTTCATTGCACCACCTTGCCTCCCTAAAATACAAGTATAGAATCATTATCACTACCACTAATACTGTCACTGCCAATGTCAGCAATACATAAACCAACTTGTCACTGTCAGTGTCACTATCACATCAACCAACCTGTCACTGTCAATGTCACATCAACCAACCTATCATTGTCACTATCACATCAACCAACTTGTCACTATCATTTTCAAGTCAACCAACCTGTCATTGTCATGGTCACATCAACCAACATGTCCATGTCATTGTCACATCAACCAACCTGTCATTGTCACTGTCACATCAACCAACCTGTCACTGTCACATCAACATGTGACTATTGTTATCACATCAACCTGTCATTGATGATCAATCAAACATCCAACATGTCTGATCAAAATCTGGACCAGGGGTCAAATTTTACCTCAAAAATCAACGTTCTTGGAATTGCTTCAAAACAAATGAGAGCGTAGCCCTCGCCATCACTAATCCAATGCAATTTGTTTCGTCTCAAACGGATGTCGGGAGTGAGAGATATGGTGATCTGTTCGTCAAGTCAAACAAGTAAAAAAATGATGCTGAATGTACCAGTCCATACGGTCTGACGTGGTAGGTCTGTACGACCGTACGCTGACATGGAAGAGGTGACATGGCAATCTGTTATTGGCAGATGTGGGTGAATTATTTGTTGACACGTGGCATGATTTTGGCGAATGGTAAGGTGCCACGTGGCCCAGTCATGGGCTGCCACGTGGCACCCTTTTATTGGCTAATGGGTTGTTCAAAAGTTTGGTAGTCAACCGGATTCGAACCATTGACCTCTCCTCCACCTTATGCCTTCACCAAGCTCGGTCGACCAATGCGCCATTATATGTTACTTAATATATATGTGAAAAGAATTGCATTTAAGTTTGGTTAGGGTTTGGTTTGGGCCGCGACCGGGCCGGGGCTTAGCCCCAGCCCTTGGTCACGCACCATTTGAACATGTGACTATATATGTATGTGGGGTGCTAAATTATGGCTTGGTTATAACTATTGTAACCGTTATAACATTTACCACATAAAACGTGCGGATTTTTATGTTTTAAATAATGTTAAGCTCGCGGTTTTATATGCTATAACATATGACCATAACATATGTTGTATGCACGGGACTTGTGTTTAAACTAATGGTTATATTGTGTTATACCATTGTTTATTCAAACAATTTGAATTCGGTTTGAAATGGTTACAATCGTACCCCGACACATGGCGTTTAACTATTCGACCTTTGAAAGGGAGCCCCCTTTTAGCCCTAACGCGTGGTCACATGGACCGCATATGCCCGAGAGCTAGGCGGTTAGGGGCTGGAGGTGCCCTAACCGTCCTACAGTTTGGACCGGTTTTCGGTTATGCGCGGGGCTAGGTTTTAACACGCATTTTGGAGCGTGTTCTTGGTTCAAGCACACAGAGGTGTGTTTTGGCGAACCAGTTTCAAAAAGCTTGAAGGAGGAAAATGGAGGAGGCCTAACTTCTTCATTATTTGGCCGATTGAGGTGTCGTAAAAGCCCAGCTAGGGGTTTTTGGACGTGCTGAATCCATTGGCACTATTTTCACAGCCATTTGAAGACTTCTTCTGCAAGTTTTTCACCATTGAAGTTTCAGCAAGCTCTGGGGAGCTTGAAGCCCTCATTGATGGAGGACATGGTTTGGTGAGCCTATGTTTGTTTTATGTAATTGAATAATCATTTTTGGATAATTAATATGCTCTGAACACATTGGGACAGGTTTCAGAGGCTTTTGAGGACCTTTACAGGTTTTTTTGCCACAGAGAAGCTCAGGGAAGCTTATGGCCACATGTAGAAGAGGTCATGCCTGGATGAGCCATGATCCGTTTTCAGAGTTTTATTAGTCATTTTTGGGGTTTTTATGTGTTCTAATATCAATGGTACAGTCTGTTTTTCCATTGGATTTGAGCAAC
The DNA here is from genome assembly GCA_009831015.1 of Picea engelmannii. Lineage (NCBI taxonomy): Eukaryota > Viridiplantae > Streptophyta > Pinopsida > Pinales > Pinaceae > Picea > Picea engelmannii. The sequence goes on along the minus strand of ML783621.1, from coordinate 332,566 downwards.
AGCTTGTAAAATAACTTTTGACTAATTAATCCCAGAGAGCCAAGTCCATTGATGGAGGCTCAAGGAGATGTAGCCCAGAGTGGGGTGAACTCCTTTATCAGCTTGTTCTTGTTGTGAGTTTGATGGTTTATTTGTTGCAAGTTGTGTTTCTGTGTATTTGTTTAAAGTACATATTTAACCATCTAAAGGAACAATTCCTCACACATAAACATTTACAAGAAGTTGCATGAACTTAACACATAATTTTATCTTGCATATTTATACACATGAAGCAAGGTCCTGTAAAGTTTATTTTAAGGAAGTAGAGGGTGCTTGCATAGCATAACAAGTCAGCCTTCTATTTTCATATCAGGTGGTATCAGAGCATAAGTTTGTTTTTCTCATGTGTTTGCCATTGATAGCTTGAGATTTAGCTATTGGTTTTTGTGCAAGTTTTGTGTTGAATTTTGATATCTTGCAAGGATGGCAGAAGCTTCAAGCATTGATAGTTCTCATACATTTTCATTATCTAAAGAAGAGTTGCTAACTATGAGAGATTTGATGAAAGAGATGTGTGAAGACAGAAATAAGAACATTGCCCTTGAAGAG
>ML783621.1:294160-312470 GCA_009831015.1 Picea engelmannii | reverse complement strand
GTAACAGCTCTATATAAAGGATTTGTTTATAACACGGGCCATAATGATTATGTAAGAATGGAATTATAATTATAAAACAATTTGTGTATCGGTGTATCGGTTGTGTTGATCACTTCAACAACAACAAAATATATATAGATCACAACAACTATATATATATATATAGTTGTTGTTGTTATCAACATAACTGGTACATCAAATTGACCACTAAAATCAATTATGGAACTAAGTTGACAAATTATCTCTCTGTATCATAGAGGTTTTAATATGGTCGACTCCAACTCCATGGAAAATTTAAGTATCAAATCCTTCTAAATTTGCATAATAGAGTTTGATTTAACCAACATCCATATTGATAAATTATTATAGAAATTTTTTGATAGTTAAGTTTGATTCCAAGGAAAAGTAATGATTAACAATAACAAGTAAAATATATACATATAACTATCATTCATATAATCTTTTGATATAAGATAAATGGTAATGATGTTATTCCAAGAATAATAATTGATCAATAAACGAGGGTTGCCATAGTTTAGATCTTGAACTATTGAATTTCATGATGAGCTCCAAATTCTAGTATTGTGTCAGTTCATCGATCATTTGATGATCCATTGATTGACTTCCATACCAACTCTTTTGTGTACTTTTCTTCCCCCATGATCCTGGAGTTGCAATGGTGTTGTATGGATAATGTACCTCACTAGCCAATGATTGAAGAAAGAAGTCGTCAAGCTTGAGAAGAATCTCCACTTCTCAATAAACTTTAATAAACAAAACTCTCAACAGATATCAATGAAATTTATTTTAGCATTATGATATTGATCCAGTATTAGGGTGCATAAAAATGTTTTCCTTAAATCCCAAGCCCTCTTTTTATAGTTTTTGTGACCCATACCACTTGTCCAACCCGTGCAAAAATATATTTTATGAAATCACTATTAGTTTAATATTCAACCTTCCATGTGTCACTCATATACGCAAGTGTACATGTAATTGCCTATTTAAAATTACAAAATTATGAATTTTACTCACTCAACTCCCACATTTCTTATTTTCAGTTCTACATGTTCCCTTAATCATCTCGTGACTTCCTATTACAATATTACACTTATAGTTACTTGTCTTAAATATTTATTAATTCACTTTAACTTCTCCAAAACCCACTTTTATTTTCCTACAATTCAATTTGAATTTGAGTTCTTGTTCATGTTTCCTTTCTTTATCTTAACGATGCATTATTAATTAGTTTTTTCTTATTAAAAATTAACTTTATTTCATTTCATGCACACTCTTAAATTAATTTTTCATTCTTACAACTTTTGATTTGATTAAATCTTCTCTCATATTATGATATACTATATGATTCCAATATTTATTATACCATCATTTTAATTTAATCTTTCTTTTTCTAAGTATAATGCACACTATAGGATTGTTTTCTAATTAAATAGAAATGCATTTTAATTTACTTGATGCATTTCCATTTAACTTTATATTTCATTATCAAATTTCCATTTCATTAATGATACCAAGGGTGCCATGTATCACATGCCCTTCAAGAATTACCTTATTGTACTTCAAAGGGTTACATGATTTGCATGATGTTCAAGTATCCAACTTATCTTAGTGGGAAACGGCACAACAATGAAGGCAGTGTTAACTCGTCTATGTTACCCTTTATTGAGAGGATAATGGTCACTAAGGAATAAGGTTATCACCTTATTGCATGCCCCTCGGCTAATACTCATGAGTGACTGAATTCCTGGCCTACTGTCATGGAAACATGCAACCTCGGAGTAAAAGAATCCCTAGATTTTCAACTCACACCACGTAAAGAGTGCTAGTAGGTGGAAATAGAAGCAATGTTCCTTCTCTTCTAATGGTACTCAATATGTTTTGCATACAACCCCATCACCCATATGTGGATCAATCGGAAAGCATGTTCCTTGTGCATACACACACTACAATCAATGTATTAATAATTTTCATAATCAAAAATCAAAATATAACATAATCACATAACTTTTATTGCTCATGTTATCGCACAATTTGTACTTGCCCAAAATCCAAAGGCAAGTGATCAATAAATTGGCGTAACAGGAGGTTTTACTATCACTGCCACCTTAATAAGACACCTCTTTCTATTTAGGGGTGAAATCCCAAGGGATGTGTTTCCAGTAACCTGGGGGGTTGAGAAGGCAAAGGTAAAGGTATCAAGAAAAGTTCTTCCCCTCTCACAAGTCACATTGATTAGAAAGTCCCAAAGGTTTAATAAGATTAAGCTAAGATTTGTTCGAGTGTACCTGCCCAGAACAAGACAACAAGAAAACACTATTTGGAAGTAACAATTGATATTAGTGCTTCGTAAAACCTTCGACTTTCAATAAAAGAAATGAGTTGATATATAAGATGAAGCAAACAGAAATGTATAACAACAATGTATATATAATAATAGCTTCACAATTATGCCTTAAACAAGCTTCAAGAATGACACAAAATGGTAACCTAGAATTAGTAATATGCTAGCATTTGTTAGAAGCTAAGAAGGCAATGTAAAAAAACAACTTTAACACTTGCTTTTAGGAGCTTTGACTGTTGTAATATATGGTTGTAGCTTACTTTTGTAACAGCAACAATAATGTTAGTAAGTTAGTCTAATCTAGGGTTAGCAATAGTTAGAAAAGAACTTGACGTAGATGGTTTGAGGGTTGTTTTCATCAATCAATCAAATGTAAGGTATAAACTAGAGCCTTTAGGGTTAATGGAGTCACTTTTGCAGCAGCAACCTTTGAAGGAAACAAATGATAATATGTGGACTAAAGACAAGAGGGAGAATGGTTGAGGTGTTGGTAACCCAAGGCCTCAATCATCAAACCCTAGAAGGAAAACAGCTACTAGGAAGTAGGTAACCCTAGGCCCTAGCGGTTTTCCTTCTTCTTTAGCTCAAGCTTGAGATAAATAAAAGATTAATGAAGCAATGGTATTAGAGTGCTACAAGGATAGGGCTCTAGCATCAGGGATGATTTTAAGGATGGAAATTTATTTTAAAATGTAGAAACCTTGGCAAATCTTACTAATCCTTCATATGACAACTATAAATGATTGGCGATACTTTTGTAAAAAAATTCAAATTTCTAAGGATTTTATATAGTTTTTATAAATTTTTGGCGATTTTTAAGGCAAAATAATTTTATCCTATAGAATTTGGGCGAATCATTTTTAAAAAAGCGAATCTTGTTTTTGGAAAATTAGCCCATGAGCGAAATTTAGCCCCTAAAATCATCCCTGTCTAGCATATGCTTCAATGGAGGTGTCTTCTAGGAAAATCAAGTAGGTCGATAGTTATTGAGAGAAGGACAATAACATGTTCTTAATGTCCTAGTGTTTTACACTAGAAATTTCATAATCTTAGTAAATGCAAAGTAAAAGATACCATAACCATTCAAAGAAAGAAGAATTGCAGATTTTCACTTACATTCACCAAGAATAATCTAGTAATATTCCCTAGTTGAAGACTTTCCACCATGAAAATGCCAAAAATCACCAAAATAAGCCTCCTCCAATAGTTGCGCACCACTTAATTTCATCCAATAAGCCTTAAAGAGGCCAAATTCCAGACCTCGCACTTGTGTGAGTGAAAGATGATGAAAAAATACAAGGGATTATTCCCTTATTTATATAACTCAAATGATCTTTAATTACAAATTAGGTCAAAAAAGGCTGACATGGCCAGTTACATAAAAAAATCCAGTTTTTTACATAAAATTGACAAATTAAACCCTAAAATGTGCAAAAGGGGTGACGTCATTCCTTTCTAGGGTGACGTTGGGCCTCCTAAGTGAGACGTTGGCCTCCAGGAGCGAAACGTCAGGCCTTCTAAGGCCTTTGGATCATGCCACACGTGCCACTTGGCACACAACTGCCTCCATCGTGACCATCTGACATTGGGTGACGTCAAGGGTCACAAGAGTGAAGTAATGGGCCTCCCAAGGCCAATGTTCAAGGGGAAAGGCAAGACCCCCCTACATCTAGGCCTACCAAGGTGTCTCTGGTGGAACGTCCTCCTCTCTCTTTGGTGCAATCCTCTAGTATATGTGTGTCCCTGGCTAGGGACTTAGCATCCATTTGGTGGGCTTTTATCCCTATGGAGGTCTGAGCTATTCATCTCCCCATATGTACTTGTCCATCGGGTGTGGTCTTGCATCAACAATAAGTACGCCCTCCATGGGCTCATAAGTCACAGGGAACATAGCAATGGAAATCACATCTAATAATCAATTTACCCAAACATGTGCATAAAACCCCCCTTTTCCCAGTCAGGTGCTCAAAGACGTTATGTTATTCTACAAGCCAAGTTCAATGAGGGTTCCAGGACGTCCTATTGGGATAACTCTCCTTAGGTGTGGGGTGTTTCCAGGTGAATACCAATCTAGGTCATGTAAGTGCATGAGATGGTGTGGGGGATGTTTAGGCAAGGGGTGCAGTGATGACAGGGAAATGTAGATCTTACATGTGGGTGCCTATGAAGAGTGTGAGCTACACCTTGTCATGGATGAAATTGTTTCCTAGCCCATTCAATGCCTTTTTACTTTTATCTTATTTCTTTTTCTTTCAAGAGAATGATTGGGGGACACTGCCCTGGTGTGGTGACAGTGTTACCCACAAGCATTTCACAGAGATTTGAAGGTTGGCTCATGATGACACCCCCTTTCTCTTGGCTATGCTACCAAGAGCCATTGCCTTGGCATGGTGACCAAATGAATAGTAGTGTCATACCGTTACATTCCCATGGACCTAATAGGTTGTCTCGTGATGAGACACCTTATCCTCCAACTAGGTCTTGAGTTTATTTTATTTTATGGGTCCCTCCTTTTTCTTACTTAGAAGCCTTTTATTTATTTCTCGGGGATCCCTGGGCAAAGCATCTCAAGGTTTGATCTTGGCTTTTAAATTTTGCCAGCTACTTTTACCCTCTGGGCCTTTAGCCCCTTCTTCCCACAAGGCAAGGTATAACCCTTACTAGCTTGGAAAACCCAATGCTTGAACAAATGTAGGGGATAGATGAAAGGGGAGATGATGAAAAGTGATAAGTACGGAAGGAATGGATGATGACCTTTCATAAACCCACCCAATGGCAACTAGCTCCTAAGGGAACCATCTTGCTAGAGAATTATGTCACCCCCTAGGTATGGACAAGTCAAAAGGCATAAGGTCCAATCACACATCATAAATAAAAAGAGAATTAAATGCACATATTCAAATGTTTTGAGAATCAGAGTGACACATACCATGATACCAGGACTCATTACCTCATGGAGCAAGACCCACTCTTACTTCAGAACCAGGTCGATGGGATGGATGTCGTTGTTGCTGACAGAATGGAGGCATTGTGAGAATAAGGATGGGCCCTCCAGCGCCAGGATCAAGTAAATATGTGATCCAGGTAGATATCGATGGCCACCCACCTTTTTCAACTGGCTCAAAATAGTTTTCTGGCAATTTTGGTAATTTACTATTTTTAGCAGTTTTCACTTTCAGAGCCGTTTTGAGGCCCTAAACGATATTTTTTGGGAAAAAATGTTTGAAATATGAAAGTTCCTTCCATATTGAGCCTAAAATGAATCTCCTTGACAATACCTTTCCAACGGGATATCATGCGCCTAAAACGAAGATTGTATGCAAAAGTTACGACACCGGGAAGTTGATGTACTAACTTACCCAAATGGGGCCCACATGAATTTTGGCGCTTCATCTCCTAGGGTTAGGTTTTTGGATGTCTAGGGTTTTTGGCATTCATGTTTATTGTAAAAAGGCCTTCAGAGCCTCATTGTAATGATCTTCTTGCGAATGAGACTAGCCGTCACATCTCTTCTCATAGAAAAGTTGTCACCATTCTAGCGAGTCTTTCACTCTATATTTTTACTGTCTCTGTACATTTCTTTCATTAATAGAGATCGTGTATTACTGTATATATGTGTTTATGTTTGCATCTCTGATACATTTATGTTATATTATTAAATATCTACGATATATCTGTGCATTTCTTTATTATATCTCCGCCTCATTTCTTGCCGAAAATAATTCGAATCAGTGGTATAAGAGCAGGGTGATCTTGATCATTTTTCAGTGCATGTCCCCGATGAGGTCTGAGTATAGAAAGTTGGGTCTCAAGCTTGTCTCTCTTGAAGACAATCTCTCTCACACGCCTAAGAAACCCTCCATGGTGGAAGAAAAGAAAAACGACGGAGCAGACAATCCTATAAGTCTGTTGCTTGAGCAAGCTCTCACGCGACAAAGGGACGAAATGATGGAGAATTTTTCCCACATCCTTCAACGCCTCCCGATAGCATCAGGCGCATCTTCATCAAGTGGCCACTTTGGAGGCACCTCTCCTTTTAAGGTACAGGTCAATTTTGATATTCCTATATTTGAAGGTCAGAGAGATGCGGATGCCCTAGATAAATGGTTAAATCTTTTAGAAGGTTATTTCTCTGTTCACAATTTTTCCGACAGAGAAAAGATCATCTTCACACTCCTTAAGGTTCTCCCCCATGTCAAACATTGGTTGGAAACTTATTGGGAGAAGAGTTACATAGAGGAGTCTAGAATATATGGGGTCGAGCCCACTTGGGATTTGTTTGTGGATGTGGTAAAGAAACAGTATTACCCTGTTGGCAACTATGAGGACTAGTACATGAGATGGACCACACTGCGGCAAGAGAGGGGCCAAGCAGTTCCAGAGTTCACCAATACCTTCCATACCTTGCGCACCAAGCTGGGTATCAAAGACTCTGAACAACATTTGGTTCTAAAATACCGTGGGGCTCTACACAAATACATCCAAACTGAAATGGATTTTCTGGACATCTCATCACTTGGTGCTTCCTATCGATATGCTATTAAAATTGAGCAGAAATTTAAGCACCAGAACAAACGGGAGTTCGAGTCTTCAAATCCACAACAACCAAAGTATGACAAAGACGGCCCTAACAAACAGTCTCTTGAAAACCAGTCCAAGACATAGGAAAACAAGGGTCACAGGAAGACAAAGAAGGACACCGTAAAATGGTGCGATTTCCACAAAATCCCTTGGCACGGGACTGATGAATGTCTCTCAAAACTGTCATTGGTGGCCGAGATCAAAGACAAGGAGCCGAACCCTGATTCAGAATATGATTCTGAAAATACTAGTAAAGGAAATATCATTGACGCAAACCCCACTGCTATTGTCACAACCACAACAATTCAACCAGAAGAACCAACAGATCCTGAAGAGGGGGAGCGCATTTTTCATTCACAGATGTGGGTGAAGGGGACCCCGCTGCATTTTATTGTTGATAGCGGAAGCCAGAAGAACCTCATCTCAGCAGAGGTCATCAAAAAGTTGGGATTGTCGAAAACACCACACCTGCATCCATACAACATCGGGTGGCTTCGCCAAGGACGAGATATTTGTGTCAGTCAACAGTGTCGATTGTCATACGACATCCAACCCTTCAAGGATGAGGTATTATGTGATGTTTCCCCACTAGATGTTTGTGATGTTCTCTTGGGCCAACCATATATGTGGAGACTCCATGTTGTTTATGAGTCTCGACCCCGTAGTGTCATTGTTACTTTGGGGGGTCATATCTACAGAATACCAGAGGTAGTTCCAACTATTGTTTCACCTAAAAAGTGTCACAAGGTAGTATCTCATACTGCAAAATTCAGCTTCTTCACAATCCGTTCAAAAGGGGAACAGAAGGACACTCCAACCATTACAGCCTCGCCCCAGGCACCTTCTATCCAACAGAAGCAGGTCGACAAGGTTGCATCAAAGCGAAAATATTCCTTAGGCACATTGTCCTCTCATGTAGATCAACTTGTTTAACAACCTCAGCCTCAACAGGTTCGTGACAGACTTCCACAAACTGAGCATTGCGACGTCTCCAGCAAGGCAAGCAGCTCACTAAGATTCAAATTCAGCAAACACTTTTTCCTCTTCCCCAGGCACTCAACGCAATGGAGACCATTGATTCCTAAGGAGGGAGGATTGATCCAGGTGGATATTGGTGGCCACCCACCTTTTTCAACTGGCTAAAAACAGTTTTCTGGCAATTTTGGTAATTTACTTTTTTTAGCAGTTTTCACTTCCGGAGCCGTTTTGAGGCCCTAAACGATATTTTTTGGGAAAACATGTATGCAATATGAAAGTTTCTTCCATATTTCACCTAAAATGAATCTCCTCGACGATATCTTTCCAACGGGCTATCATGTGCCTAAAACGGAGATCGTATGCAAAAGTTACGACCACGGGAAGTTGATGTACTAACTTACCCAAACAGGGCCCACATGACTTTTGGCGCTTCATCTCCTAGGGTTAGGTTTTTGGATGTCTAGGGTTTTTGGAATTCCTATTTATTGTAAAAAGGCCTTCATATCCTCATTGTAATTATCTTCTTGCGAATGAGAGTAGTCGTCACATCTCTTCTCAGAGATAAGCTGCCACCATTCTAGCGAGTCTTTCACTCTGTATTTTTACAGTCTATGTACATTTATTTCATTAATCGAGATCGTGTATTACTGTATATCTTTGTTTATGGTTGCATATCTAATAAATTTATGTTATATTATTAAATATCTGCAATATCTCTGTGCATTTCTTTATTATATCTCCACTCTCATTTCGTGCTGAAAATAATCTGGATCAATATGGCTCTCGATACTCCATGTCTGGGACCTGTGGGCGTGGAGACATAATCTCCTTAGTTATCCCCGGGATAGGGGATAACATCTGGCTCCAATGCAGGGACATGTTCTCACCGTAGAGCGCATGAGAACCTCAACATATCTGGCATGACCTGTGACCTACTAGATCTCAACAAAATTGATTAGTAATCTTTTGGGGTGGTGATATCACCCTTGGCTCATATATGATACAATGAAATAAAAGTAAGAAAGAATATATACAAATGGAAATACAACTACTCTAGCATGAAATGCATATGGTATATACAATGAATGAAAATTCCTACCTACTTACCTGCACTTACCAGTGAAGTCAAGTCTTTTCCCCCTGATGGGGCTTAAAGACGTGTCCACCAACCGGTAATGGATGTCTTCTTCCTTCCAACATGGATAAATAGTAGGCATCATTGACTCACTTCCTTCCGAATCTAAAGGGACCAAGCCAAAATTGTGCACTCCCATTGACATTAGTAGGCTCTCCCTTCTTTGTATTCCGCATCCAGTCCGTATCTCCCTCTTTGTAATCCTTGGTCTTAAATTTGGTTGTCTCTTGCACAACCCTAGTGCATTGTCTTGAGGGAGGAGGGTGGGATTTTTCTGTGAAGACTTCTTGTTGGGATGGTCGGATTAGTATGTCATCTTCTCCTTTATTTAATAATTTTACAACCCCAACTTCTTTGTCCTTATATTTGTTTAGGAGTTGTTGATACTCCTCCTTCTTCGACCATTGTATTTGATCAAAGTCTTCCTATGAAGCGAAAGGAAAATCGTCAGGGGAAAATACAGGAAGACTATATTTTGTTGGTTCATGTGTCTCATTAGTTCCAATATCATCACCAATTTATTGCACATGGACCTTGGTCATTGGCACATTCAGTAGATGGCTTATTGTTCCATCATTTATAGGCACGTTGATATAAATGAGATCCATCTCTAAGATTCCTCCCAGCATTGCAGAAAAATTCATGGATAATAGCATTCCCCACACATTCAGGACATCCACCACCACAATATCCATGTGGATCACTCTCATAGGGTATCTTCCAAGGCATACTTCAACAATATCAACTACCCCATAAGTGGGTATGGACCTGGATTCAAAACCGCATACATTTATGTAAGGCCATGTGACCTTTAGGCCCAATTTTTCCATGACCTTCAAAGACATCATGTTAGCACTTGCCCCTGAATCAACCATACAATTGTTAAGGAATTTATTATTAATTAAAAAGGTCATGAAGAAAGGTGGATGTCCATCATACTGAACCCTGAAGTGATCTTCTTGTAACGTGATAGGAGGGTTGATTGGCTCATCTGAACTTTTGAAAAAAAAATTGAACCATTCTTTTACAGATGGGACCTTGATGACTTCCCTTAAAGGAATGGTTATGTGCATTGTTTCTAGTGCTCCTTCAAAATCAAATTTCAAATCCACTTTGTCAGTTTTGGGAGGATTCTTAGGAAGAAGTATGTTCATAGGTAGAGGTCTTCTCTGTGAAATTGCAGGACTAGTAGAGAGAGGTTGGTTCATTCTTGTTTGCCTAGTATATACTTGGAATTCTTGCTTCTTCAACTTTTCTCTTGATTCTTGGTCAAGGTTATTTATCACCTCCATCCTAGCCTTCCTATTTGCTTCCTTTATGCCTTCTTGATGTTCTTCAAGTTTGACATTAAGGAAATATTGAGGGTTTTCAATAGTGTGGTTAACAATGTTTACTTGGTCATGATCACCATTGTTGAAAGTACACTCATGCTCCCAATGTGACTCTCTGCATTGCAAGGACCAAGGGTTTTCATCTACTACATTTTCATGGGCTAAAGTGTTGGGGACCTCTTGATCATTCTTTGGTCTAAAATCTTGGTTCCCTTTCTGAAATTGCCCCTTGTAAGGAACCCTAGGATCTTGTTGTTGAGTTCTCTCTAGGTTGACAATCCTATTCATCATTAGTTCTTGGGTGTTTATCATGCCATCTATAGTCAGTTGTAACTTTTCCAAGCTAGCGCTAATGTCTGAGGTGGGTTCATCATTGTGGACTATCTTAGGTTTAGTGTCTATTCTGACTCTTGGGGTTGAGAAAGGTTCAACTCTATATGATGAAAGGTTGTCTTCAATCCTTGTGGCTGCTTCTTGGGATTCTTGGATTTTTTTAGGGGCTTTGTCTCTGAGGAGATATCCCAGTTGTCCTGTAAAAGATTTGGTATAAAGAAAGAGAAGGAAACTATCAGAAGGATGATGGCTCACTAGGATCTTCTGCATCAAATTTTCAAATTTTTCATGTAACTCTCTAACATTTCCATTCTCTTGTTTTGCGAGGTTATTAATCCTTATCAATATCATGTTGGGGTCTTCCTTGACACTCCATCGTTTGAGTAATACTTCCTCCAACCTATCAATGGTTTTAATACTAGCGTCAAGGAGACCATTGTACTAACGTCTAGTGCCATCATGAAGGGTAGCAAAGAACAATTTCATAGCTAGATCCTCAGCATCATCACTAATGGGATGAAGCTGAAATAAGGCCCAGAAATTACTCATATGATCATCAGTACTGACTACATCATTACTAGTAAATTTAGGCAACCACTTCTCATACTTAAGGGGAATTTTCCTAGGGTACCCTGGTATACATGTCATGTCTAATGGTTTGAAGATATTAGATGACCATTTTTTATGGCTATTGGCTAGGTTTGGATTAACAGTATGAGTTCTTGTGCTAGACATTGTGTTCAAAAGAAGATTTCCTCCAAACAATGATTTCACTAAAGGAGATTTTTGGGGAGGTTTTCTTCTAAAACACTGGGGAGGGTTCGTATACCTCCCTGAGATTTGTGGAGTCTCCGGATAGTTTTCTTGAAACTATCAAAGGGATGAGGGGATCACCCTTGGTGGAGTCGCCAGGTAAGCTTCGTGAAATAAAGGATTTTAAGGAAAGTATTATTGAAAAGTGTCGTGTTTGAGGAGAATTGACTCAGTGTTCCCTGACAACGATGCCAAAATGTTATTGCACAATTTGTACTTTCCCAAAATCCAAAGGCAAGTGATCAATAAATTGGCGTAACAGGAGGTTTTCCTATCACTGTCAGCTTAATAAGACACCTCCTTCTATTTAGGGGTGAAAGCCCACGAGAGACATCCTCGGTGACCTGAGGGGTTGAGAAGGCAAAGGTAAAGGTATAAAGAAAAATTCATCCTCTCTCACAATTCACATTGATCATAAAGTCCCAAAGATTTAACAATATGAAGATAAGATTTGTTCGAGTGTACCTTCCCAAAACAAGACAACAAGACAACAAGAAAACACTATTTGCAAGTAACAATTGATATTAGTGCTTTGTAAAACCTTGGACTTTCAATAAAAGAAATGAGTTGATATAAGATGAAGCAAACAGAAATTTATAACAGCAATGTATATATGATGATAGCTTCACAATTCATGCCTCAAACAAGCTTCAAAATGACCCAAAATGGTAATCTAGAATTAGCAATATGTTAGCACTTGTCAGAAGCTAAGAAGGCAATGTAATAATCAACTTTAACACTTGCTTTTAGGAGCTTTTACTGCTATAATATATGGTTGTAGACTAATTTTGTAACAATATCAAGAATGTTGGTAAATTAGTCTAATATAAGGTTACTAATAGTTAGCAAAGAGCTTGAGGTATAATGTTTGAGGGTTGTTTTCACCAATCAATCAAGTACAAGGTATAAACCAATGTCTTTAGGGATAATGGAGTCACTTTTTGCAGTAGAAATATTGAATGAAATGAATGATAATGTGTGAACTAAAGACAAGAGGGAGAATGATTGAGGTAGTGGTAACCCAAGGTCTCAATCCTCAAACCCTAGAAGGAAAACGGCTACTAGGAAGTAGGTAACCCTAGGCCCTAGCGGTTTTCCTTCCTCTTTAGCTCAAGCTTGAGATAAATAAAATCTTAATGAAGAAATGGTGTTAGAGTGCTACAAGTTTAGGGCTCTAGCATATGCTTCAATGGAGGTGTCTTCTAGCAAAATCAAGTAGGTGGATAGCTATTGAGAGAAGGACAATAACATGTGCTTAATATCCTAGGGTTTTACACTAGCAATTTCATAATCTTAGTAAATTCAAAGTAAAAGATACCATAACCATTCAAAGAAAGAATAAATGCATATTTTCACTTACATTCACCAAGAATAATCTAGTAACATGCCCTAATTGAAGACTTTCCACCATGAAAATGCCAAAAATCACCAAAATAAGCCTCCTCCAAGAGTTTCGCACCACTTAATTTCATCCAATAAGCCTTAAAGAGGTCGAATTTCATACCTCACACTTGTGTGAGTGAAATATGATGAAAAAATACAAGGGATTATTCCCTTATTTATACAATTCAAATGACCTTTAATTACAAATTAGGTCAAAAAAGGCCGACATGGCCAGTTACATCAAAAATCCATTTTTTTACATAAAATTGACAAATTAAACCCTAAAATGTGCAAAAGGGATGACAGCATGCCCTTCTAGGGTAACGTTGGGCCTCCTAAGTGAGATGTTGGCCTCCAGGAGCAAAACGTTAGGCCTTTGAAGGACTTCGGATCATGCCACATGTGCCACTTGGCACACAACTGCCTCCATCATGACCATCTGACGTTGGGTGATGTCAAGGATCACAAGGGTGAAGTCATGGGCCTCCCAAGGCCAATGTTCAGAGGGAAAGGAAAGACCCCCCTGGGTCCAGGCTTTCCAAGGTGTCTTTGGTGGAACATCCTCCTCTCTCTCCGGTGAAATCCTATGGTATGTATCTGCCCTTGGCTGGGGTCTCAACATCCATCTAGTGGGATTTTATCCCTATGGAGGTCCAAGCTAATCACCTCCCCATATGTACCTGTTCTTCGGGTGTGGTCCTGCAACAACAAAAAATACTACCTCCATGGGCTCATAAGTCACAGGGATCATAGCAATGCCAATCACATCCAATAATCAAGTTACCCAAACATGTGCATAAAACCCCCCTTTCCTAGACAAGTGCTCAAAGACGTTATGCTATTCTATAAGTCAGGTTCGGAGAGGGTTCCAGGACGTCCTATTGGGATAATTCTCCTTAGGCATGGGGTGTTTCCAGGTGAAGACCAATCTAGGTCATGTAAGTGCATGAGATGGTGTGGGGGATGTTTGGGAAAGGGGTGCAGTGATGACAGGGAAATGTAGGTCTTACCTATGGGTGCCTCTGAAGAGGGTGAGATGCACCTTGTCATGGATGCAATTATTTCCTATCCCATTCAATGTTGTTTTACTTTTATCTTATTTATTTTTCTTTCAAGAGAATGGTTGGGGGACACTGCCCTAGCATGATGACCAATGGCGACATCATTACCCACAAGAATTTCACAGAGATGAGAAGGTTGGCTCGTGATGAGACCCCCTTTCTCTTGGCTATGCTACTAAGAGGCACTACTTGGGTGTGGTGACCAGATGAATAGTAGTGTCATACTTCTACATTCCCATGGACCTAATAGGCTAGCTCGTGTTGAGACCCCCTATCCTCCAACTAGGTCTTGAGTTTATTCTATTTTATGGTTCCCTTCTTTTTCTTGTTGAGAAGCCTTTTATTGCTTTCTCGAGGATCCTTGGGTGAAGCATCTCAAGGTTTGATCTTGGATTTTAAATTTTTCCATCTACTTTTACCCTATGTTCCTTTAGCTCCTTCTTCCCACAAGGCAAGGTAAAATCCTTACTAGCTTGGAAAACCCAATGCCCAAACCAATGTAGGGGATAGATGATGAGAGGGGAGATGATGAAAAGTGATAAGTATGGAAGGAATGGATGATGAACTTTCATAAACCCACCCAGTGGAAATTCACTCCTAAGGGAACCAACTTGCTAGGGCATTATGTCACCCCCCCCAGAATGGACAAGTCAAAAGGCATAAGGTCCAAGCACACGTCATGAAGTAAAAGAGAATTAAATGCACATATTCAAATGTTTTGAGAATCAGAGTGACACATACCATGATACCCGGACTCATTACCTCATGGAGCAAGACCCACTGCTACTTCATAACCGGGCCGATGGGATGGATGTCGTTGTTGATGACAAAATGGAGGCATTGTGAGAAGAAGGATGGGCCCTCCAGGGCTAGGCTCTAGTCAATATGGCTCTCGGTACTCCATGTCTAGGACCTGTGGGCCTCGATACATAATCTCCTTGGTTATCCCCAAGATAGGGGATAACAGTTCCCTAACTCAATCCAGAGTCCAATAAAATGTTGATGCAATCTTGCACCAATGCACTCATGTGGTTTCTTATAACACTAGGTAAACCATCAATAACATCTACAAATTAATGTATCCACATTTTTATTTCAAAATATCCAAATCATATAAAACATTATCATTAGTTATATGTGTACAACATATTTAATTCATCTATGATATCATATGAACTTATAATCAACCATTCAATCATCATCATTTTAAACTCAATCGGATAATAAAAATTTCATGTTTCATCATCACAATATCAATCAAATAACTAGGTCATTTGTAAGAAAATATTGTCAAATAATAAAGTTTAGTCTATCTCAAAAGTCAAATAAAATGGGACACTAAAGAGTCCCCCTTATTTATGGGAAAAGGGACCCCCTCTATGTGGTGGTTTGATTGCTTAAGTCTACATAGATGTACATACTCTAACCCCCTCCACATTCGAATTTGTTACCTCCTAAGAGAACACACATGATCTTAACCATTAGGCCCACTCAACTTGTACTATTACCATTAAAAAAAATCATTGTATTATTTCTGAAACTATAGTTCATAACCCCCTGGATGGGGTGACATATGTCCAACATTGGAAACCCATCGCTCATGCGAACAGGGGAGTTAACACCCCTAGTCACCAGACTCATATCCAACCTGCTCAACATGCCTAGCATTCAAGTCACAGTGGTGTTAGCGCGTTGGTGTGGTAAGGGCGATTTAATGGATCTCTTTACGAACCAGCTACAT
This sequence comes from Picea engelmannii, assembly GCA_009831015.1. Classification (NCBI taxonomy): domain Eukaryota; kingdom Viridiplantae; phylum Streptophyta; class Pinopsida; order Pinales; family Pinaceae; genus Picea; species Picea engelmannii. Next base: position 296,752 of record ML783621.1, on the reverse strand, counting down.
ATCACTGTACTAGGTACAATGCAACTGGTTGGTGTCACTTCCATCTTCATGGCACTCCTCTCTATCACCTCAACGGTTTATATGAAGGTAAGGTATCACAGGAATTTTCCCATTCTTCATTTTCATTTGACACTTTGTTCTATGTCCAAGCCTCGGAGCCTCAGACACTTTATTCTCTATCCATAGGCTTCCCTCTCCCTGCTGGTGTTGATTCTCTATATGTTCCTCACCTATAACATTCCCACAATCTTCTTATCCCTGGAATGGATTCTTTGTTTGCCTCTTTGTCTCCCTCCCTGTCATAACTCCACCATGTCGAGAGACCAAGACAAGCCCAAATGAGGGTCAGCTTACTATATCTTCATAGCCCTACGCAATCTCCAAGACCCCTCGTTGCCCTCCAATTCATCAACCAACACTGTTATTCCCTCCCTCTCTGACCAAAATTGGCTTGGGGATCCCCATCCTCCTCTTGGAAATATGGAGTCACCTCCTCACCTCTCTGACCCAATGATCAACTCAAGAGGTTGCCTAATTGAGGAAGAAATTCCTCCAAATGGACTGGAAACCACCACAGAAATACCAGATCCCTTCGACAATACCATCCCCTCTTCTCATCCCACATTGGTGCCAAGAGGTTGTGTGGTCAAGGAAGAAATTCCCCCGAGCTGGTTGAAACTCTGGACAACAAGGAATGTCCTGGCTACCATAGAGGTAACCCATTGGTTGTTCATGGAAGAGACTCCACCGATTGAATTTGATGCAGCAACAACCCAACATGAGGTAATGGTTGTGAGCGTTGAGCAAGCTTCACTCAATCCAGACCATTTTTTGGATGACCACCTTCAGATAATATTCGAGATGTGTCGGAACCTAGAGAACCAACTCCACAATCAGAGCATCCTCAGTCGCCGCATTGACCTCATGTTCGACTCCATATCCAGTGCACCTACCTAAATAATATCTACAAGAAAATCATTATCCTTTATTATCATCATTAAAGTTATAACAATAAAATCATATACTTTTAAATATTATTTAATCTTAATCCCATATATATTATTTGAGACTTTGACTAGGACTACAATGTGTTTGCATTGTGTTAAGATCATTTAATAGTTTGATAATAGCCCAACTTTACCCATTACCTACATGGCGAAAATTTTCCCTAAATTTATCAACATCAAGATGTGAGGATGGGCGTAGTCTAAATGTTTTACGTTTTTTACCATTTCTAGTAACCATCACCAGAATCCTGCGATAAAATTGCAGGTGACATCGCAGCTTTTCATTGCTTAAATTGCATTTATGAATGCATAAATGTATTTAGATCCATGAAAACCCCCAAGAACACTTGGATTATCTATATTTAACAATTGAAATATGCAATTCCAACAATTTTTTATCGAATTTTGAGAAAATTTGGCCAAAACATATGATCGGAAATGGTAAAAAAAGTAGAACATTTAAAATACATCCATGAGGATGGACTAACTCACCCAACTACTTGGTGAAGAATCGTGACCATGCTTGAGAGAAACCCTAGCCGATGCCTCCTTGTGCCTCTCCTTTCATGGCCTTGGCTTCGGATGGGGGCACCTCAACCCCTGCTCCTCCTTCTCCTGACATCGTTGCCTTCTCCTCCCTCATTGTTTCTCTCCTGAAATCCACGAAGCAACAACAAAACTCGAAGTTTGTTAAAGAGATGGAGGAAATCCCAGCAGTTGTAGTCCAACCAACTTATAGGGCACATGCACTAAAGTTAGATAAGATTGGTTTAATAGGCTAGTTTACTGGTATCTGGCCCTCACCAAAATCAATGGCTTTCTGGGTCGAAAGGAAATGGAAGCCTCTTATTAAAGTTCATCTCTCTTTGGCACTCTTCAATAAGGGTTTTTTTTCTTTTCACTTTGAAGAAAAAAGTGACAGAGATCTCATATTCAGAAGTTTCCCTTACTTCATGGGCTCAAGAGGTCTCTATATTAATAGTTGGATGTCTAATTTCTGTCCAAAAAATGATATACCCAGAGTGGTCCTTGTTTGGGTCAAACTTCCTTTTCTCCCACTTCACTGCTGGAATGATGAAACACTGTAGAGTATTGGAAACACTCTCGTCAAATACATCGACAGAGAAGAACCCATTGATGGTATCCAAGCATGTGCAAGGATCTGTGTGGAAGTGGATCTAGAAAAAGACCTTCCATAAGCCATCAACCTCACACTGGACAATTGGTCATACATACAAAAAGTAGATTATGAGCAGCTTTTGTTTAAATGTAAACCATGCCATGAGTATGGGAGTTTTCCCGGATCTTATCCAAATGTAAAGAAAATCCCCAACATGCCAAACCAAGAGGAACAATGGTAGCAACCAAAGAAAAATAAACACACCGAGAAGAAGGGAAACCTCCAAAATCATAAAAACCCTCTTCCCCCTCCACGGGGAGCACCCTCCCATTCAAAAACCCCCCCTTCAGATAACTCCCCTCCCTCACTGGTTTTAGCCTCTCCAAATATATTTGAATCCCTCTCAGTCCCTGAGCCCACTAAAGACCCTCAAACTAACCTTCCAGAGGACCCTTTGAATTTAAA
>ML783621.1:256676-276994 GCA_009831015.1 Picea engelmannii | reverse complement strand
GGTTTAAAGATCTTCACATTTTAAGAATGTGGATTCATTATAAAGATGGTAGATGTTACCATTTTCATTAAAGAGTTTACTCAAAGGAAGTTATATATCCCAAGATCGAATCTCATCTCAAACCTTTTGTTTAATCATGTTTTATTACCTTAAAATTAAATTAAAAAAAAAACATATAAATTTCAATGACTTTTAAATAAATATTTACCATGAAATCTCCTTAGAGTAAAAAGGAGTACAAATTCACTAGGTCATATTACGGATGCCTTCTCAACCTCAAATGTTAAAAGATGCTACTCTTTTATATTTCTTCATGTACCTTTAACCAAGTTAAATCTTACATCTTAGTATCTTTTTTATCGTCCTCTTTATTCAATTTCTGGTCAAACAAGGTTGGAATATGCTTACTTCTCCTTGTATTAGTCATGGTCTATAGTAATGAGTTTTCTTTTGATGTGACATTGATGTGACATTAATTTGCTTTTGACTATAAATTTGTATATGCAATGTAATGTTTAATATAGGAAAACAAATATATATATTTTGACATAATAAAAATATTTGTGTTTCTCATTTCTAAATGGTTAATAAAATTGAAGTGTTATTGCTCCCTTCAAATCTTTCAATATGTAGAATTAATTACATAATCAATAAATTTCACCAATCACCACATCTAAATTAAAAAGGTGTACTATGTATTTATTATTATGAATTATTATATTTATTATCTAATATATTATTTATTATTATATTTATATTATATTTATGAATATTATAGTCTTATGGTTCATTATACATTTTGAATAACAAACAACCCTCAATTATTATCTTTTGACAAAACATATTCATTACTTGTTCATATAGTTATATTAAGTTTCATTGTTCAACATGTATTTCCCAACTAACTCGGTAAGGACTGTGTTGCCATGCAACCCTTGTTTAGAATTGTTTTAAGCAATTACATTCTTTTTTCAATAGATTATTAGTCCCTATTTGTCTAAGGTAGTGACTATTGTTTTATGTTTTTTCAATCAATTGTATGAGTAGCAAAAAAATATTACCCAAATTTTACAATGTTCCCAAACAAATGTTATTAAAACGTGTTTTTCTAAATTTCAAAATATCATTTAACCACTCTTTGATTGGATAAAAAGAAGGTGATGAAATGTGTTTTTTCATTATCAAACCACAAAAATATTAAATTTTTCTTTTAAAAAAATACAAAAAATATAATACATAATGTCTTCCATGTTAAATAAAATGGAAGGTAATTATGTTATTTTTATGAGTTTTTTTAATATATGATTTGATAATTTGAAAAGTATATTATTATGGAATTAAACTCGTAAAACATTCGATCACAATTAAATATTATTAGTTCAACACAGTCAATTGGGTTTACCTCTGGTGGTTAGGAGGAATGGTGTGATCCTCTCCATCCGGGTTCAATTCCTGCAAGTAACATGTTGAGCTCATGTAACGTACCCATCCCCTAGCTGAGGAACATTACATCCAGAAAACACATTAAATCATAAGATTTTCTATTTATTAATTTCTTATAGCTTACCAAATATAGATCATCACACAAATCTAACCATTTGATTGATATCACATTTCTAATGCATCTAACAACATATATTAAAACAAACAACAAACACACAACATTCATATAAACCATGTGCACATTGGAATAAACACAATAATACAACGGAACACTTATTTGTTAATAGTTAACCAATTGGTTGTCTACAAATGATGAACATGCCATCCATTGGCATTGTTTTTTGTTTTATCTCTACAACGGGCCACCCATGAACTAAGGCTATGAGTCCACAAGAAGATTCATCCCTCTTGGTTGACCATTCTCCACACACCCACAACAGCCCCAAAACCCAGGTTCCACTCTATTCCCCACGACTTGCACAACCCAAGGAATGGGATCCCCCTTCACTGCACACAGTCCCTCAAGCCTTCCCACTTCCCTCCAGGGATCTAGTGCACCTGATTGACCAGGAATCCTCTTAGCTACTCCAGGAGTGCTCACAACAATCTTCACAAGGCCCTTGAGCTATTTTCTCCACAGAAAATACTTTGTAGGCTTACAACCCAATTTACCGGCACACGGGCCTCTTTCTCAGTATTGTTGATTTTTCAATAAGAATGGTTAAGCATGAAGTTCATTCCATTTTAGCATTTGATAACCATTAATGTTGCAGCAACCAAGATCACAAGAAGAAACAACATGCACAAAAACACAAGAAGTATTCTGGGAAACCCTTCTCAACAAGGGAAGAAAACCCAGCCAAATCATTTGCTATATTCTTCAAGAGAGAGACCTTCACCACCAATAAAACCTAGCACTCAAGAGGGTGCTCAAACCCTAGAAGACTAACGCCCAAGAGAGGTGCGCACTTTTCCCAAGAAGGTGTACTTGCTGAAATTTCCAAACTCACATGAAAGATATGATTCCTCAAAGGGGAATTTACCTTTACTTATACTAGACTAAACATGTCAACACAAGTGTCTATTGGCACAATAAGGTCGACCTCACTAGCTCACAATATAATTAATATTAACCAGATTAATTATCTTTTACATTAATTACCAATCACATTAATGTGGGGCCAACCTGTACCCTTTACTTTACAATCAGGGTTGCAAGCAGGTTTGACTCTTGAACAATATAGCAAGGGATCTTATACACCCACTAGTGCTCATCCACTAGGGGCACATCCATAGGGATGTCCATATCTCTGGCTCACCGCATTACACAGAAAAACCACTTCTTCACTAGTGCTCAGCCACTAGGATCACGTTCACTTGTGCTCGTCCACAGGCACATCCACTCAACAGATCTTCTTTCCCACTGCATTACACAGGAAATTCATCTGGAGTTTGTCGTCAACTCTTCTGCTCAGAGGAGGCTAATATATCATCTTCATTTTTGTTCTCATGATGATGCACCCAACACTTTGGGATTTCACACGTTCACCTTTTTCTCAGCCACAGGCATGTCCAACTCTGCAGATTTCCTTTCTCACTGCGTTACAAAGGAGAATCATATGGAGTTCTTCTCAACTCCCTGTAAGGAGGAGGCCATCTTTGTGTTCCTGCTCTGTCTCAGATAGGAACCACACACCTCTCTCAAGGGCTTTCTCTCAGGTCTGTAAGCTGGAGAATGCCTCACATAGTTGCAATCATCAACAAGCATAAACACAACCAAACAATGGATTCCTTCAAGCACAACATGGTTGGTGCTCTTCCCAGCACTCCACTCCTCTCATGTTCCAAAATTTGCATGTAAAAAACTTGTCTCCATTCTGCCATGAATTTCCCTTCTTCTCCCTTGTTTTCTTGACTCTCACACTTCCCAAAGTTGATTGTACTCCAGCCCATGCTCCCTAATAACTATGAGATGTGACTCCTCACACCCACTCTCTTACATGAGTTTAATGATTGGCTTTGGGAACACTCAACAACAATTAGAAGGTTATGTACAATGATAATAATTTCAGTAATGTGGGTTGGATTAATACCCATGAATAACTCCCCCCTTGAACCCCCTCTCTCTTGTGGAATCATAGTCCCCCATCGTTTTCATTCCTCTCTTATTGCAGCCAGCGATCATTATTTTTATTAATTACTTTAATGTTTATAATATGCAAATTCGGCTCGTGACCACATTAAATCAATACGAACTCTTTGCCCCAACACATCGGCTCACCAACCTAAATCACATTTATACAATTACATTATAATGCACAAGGATTAAAATTGAAAATGTTACAACTCATAACTAGTATATTGTTGTAATGGCTTTAAACTCTTTTATTTATTAACCTTGAGTTCTAAAGATTCTAAAATTTACCATAAATTTTATATCTTTGAAAAAATATATTAACCATTATAACATTCTTGATCCTTAAGCATTTGATATATATATATATGTGTGTTAATTTTAATATAATCATTGTTAATTTTAATATAATAATTTATCCCTAAGCATACTCCACATCTAAAGACAACTGTGAGAGCACTTTATCTATAATTTTTTATTATAGATGATCGATCAAATCTTATGATGTACCTTCATATCATTTTCTAATTCTATTACGGTTTGTTGGAGAGTGCAACTACTATGAAAGGGACATTTACTTTAAAAATAAAATCAATATTTTAAAAATTAATGATAATTTTTATTGTATAAAAAATATTGTTAAATGAATTATTTTTAAAATATTTTAAAATATTAATAATATAAATATAAAAAAAATAATTAAATATTATAAAATTAAAAATTTATCATTTTATATTTATTGATAATTAGATTATAATAATTTTTTATAAATTTTATTATTTTTAAATTTGAAAAAAATAATCTCAATAATAATAGACTTAAAAAAATTATATGTAATGATGATGATGATTAACGTCCACTAAAACTTAATTGGTCTTTAATATATTCATATTAATAAAATTATTTTAAAAACTTTAAATTGCATTCATGTGTATCACTTGTTTTTAAGAATATTAAAAAGGTAATTTCACTTAAATTAAATTAAACGTCTCTCTCATAGTCGTCGCATTGCTTCCAAAAAACTTAGAATAAAGTAATAACATCATACGATGGGAAATGATATATTCCATCACTTGGTCTTGAACTCTTGCCACGATGTAACATGTCTTTGTAATTTTCAATTTGGAAAATTTCCATGAAATATGGTCAAACAAATATACCAAACTTTAATTTATAAAATTATAATTATTAATGAAAAGTCAAATATACCTAAAACATGTTAGTCTCATAACTAATTGACACGTTAGCAAACAAAATTAATAATTATTATTAATGAAAAAATAAATCAAGTTGTTGGAAATGTAGATATTTATTTTATCACATTTATTTAATTTAAATTGTATTTATATTTAATTTTAATATAAAATAATTATTTGTAAATTTACAATAATGTACAATAATTATTTAACTGTGTGTAACTGTGTATGGAAAAGTTAAAAGGACATGTGTTCATACTGTGTGTTAACGCTCATTCTAATTTAGATGTGTAATCTTGATTCTAATGGATATTCATGTTCGTTTAAAGTCTACTTTATTTCACATATTATTAAAGAAATTTTTCAATTTGAAATATAATCTATCTATGATGCTTTTAAATTTTTAACGACCACAATGGGGTTTTTTAAAACATCATAGATGTTTCTAAATTTTAAACCATCACAAAGGGTTTTTTTTAGGTTAAAGATCTTAACCTTGAGAGTAAATAAATTGATTAATTACATATAAATGATTATGAATTTGAAACACAATTATATATTCTACGCCTGGTCCATGGATTGATTTTTCAGATTTATGTGCAAACAGTGGGAAAATATATGTTGAGCTCCAGTTTATAATAATAAATGCACAATAAAATATGTGATGGGAAATTGCACTTGACTCAAAGTTTAATGATAGTATAGATGGCTTATTGCCATGTGTTGCTAGCGTGTAGATAGTCGTTGGAGATTCTTGGCAATCTAGGAACATGCATCTATACATTTGGATGTTTTTCTTATCCTCCACCAAGGTTATGGTTTCTAGGAGCATGCACATCACATCCAACACTAGGCTTTAACATAAATATATTAACTCTTACAAACTCTGCTAAAGGACTCTGACTTGCAGGTTTTAGCTAAGTCCTTGGAGGACCTCTTGGAAAAATACGCTAGTGATAATGTCTCCTTCGGGTCATAGTTTATGTAATAGCACGAGGTAAAGGTGAAAGAAACAATGGGTACAGAACAAGCTACAGAGTCAATAGACCCCAATCAAGAGCCATTATCAAAGCCAATTGAATCCACATTGAATATTAGATGCCAAGGCATGAGAGGCGGTAGTTAAAACCTAAAGGCAAGGCAGTAAGAAAGAACAACTATAGCAACAATTGATCCTTGTAACACCCCGAGTTTTGAGCCCCCATATTAAATAATGTATTGTTACATTGATGAGAGGCCAGAGTGCCCAAACAATTATTAAAAGGCCAGTGTGCCTAACAAATGTAATGTGTGATCATTATTAATAATAAATACATTGTTGGCTACTAGACAGACAAGGACTAGAGTTATAGGGGACTATGATTCCACAAGAGAGGGGGGCTTGAGAGGATAAGTGTTTATTTCATTTTTTAATTACCCATTTTGTTTAATGGGGTGGGGGCGGGGAATCGATTACGTGAGATTTTGGGGGGAAGGCCAAGAGGTTCTTGATTCCCATGAATTACAAAAACTCGTCCCTGGTATGTGGAAGGTTTTCCCCGGTTGGCTAATTCTCTCATTCGTTTTGGTCATTCGCTCACTCTCATTCTCGTCCCCATTTCTGGTGTTGTTGTTGGTCGCCTCACACGTTCATTCACCCAATTCGTTCATTGTTCATCCTCTCTCGTGGAGTCTGCACTCCATTCATTCCTTCACTCACTCATCTTTCCTCATTCGCGTTTGGCTTGGGAAAGGAAATCAGACCATTGATGAACAACCATGGTTTTGTTGGTTGTAGAGATTGTTGGTGTAATACAACCATGATTTGAGGCCTGCATGTCTGAGATGATTGGCATGTGTTCACAGCTGTGAGTCTTCAGAGTCCCAGCATGGAGATTCTGGACCAGATGCATTAGAGTCCTAGAAGGAGAAGGATTTCCTGAGGGACTACGTGGCAAAGAAGGGTGGAGGTCCATTCTCTTAGGTGGTGCAGGCTGGGTAGAAGAGAGTAGGGTACTTGGATTGTTGTGAGTGTTGGAGAAGCTTGTGAGAGCTTGAGTGCTGACTGGTTTGGGAAGCTGAGTAACACTCTGGAACCGTCTGTGTGGATTCATAGCTCTAGCTCAGGGGTGACATTGTTGTTGAGACTTGGAACAACATTGTCTACGATTGGGTGGAATGTCCTTGGTCTGCATCCAGTCAGTGGTTCTCTTCTATAAAAGATAAGTGCTCTTTGTTATGGTTTCCTTTGCTTGTGTATTTATTTCTGTTGCGTATTGAATTATTATACTTGAGATTTGTACTTATAATATGCATGATTTCTAGTTAATGTTGTGCATGGTATATTGTGCATGTATTTTATGTTGTAGTATGAATCTTGATCATTGCATGTATGTATTGCATGTTTTTTTATTAACTAATTGTTATCAGATATTCAAAATCATCCAAGAGGTGTGTTCTTAGTGTGGCATGCCCGGCCTATGGGGGGGCTTGGTACGTTACAAATTGCTATCAGAGCTTATGGTTCAAACATCGGATTGTTACGAGCCAGAACAAGTGCGAATTGGGAAGATTCGTTGTCACAGATTTTATATATCTATGCAAATTGGGGGAAAACGATGGAAACATTTGAGTGAAATCCCCCAAATTCGTGAACGGATCCGAGTTTGAATGATTCCAGGATTGCCTAAGAAGTTAATGGATTTGATATGTGGAGTTGCGGAGCCGAATTCAACTTAAAAGGTCAAAAACTCTGAGTTTTATTGGTCGTTATAATGTTGGACAGAGTTTGGAGAATCGACGGTTGAGATCGTGTTCAATCTTTGATCGACGATCCAGATTTGTCCTTGAAAAATTTTAAAAATTTGAATGTTTACAAAGTTTGGCGAAATTACTAAATCGATGGTTGGGATTGATTCAGCGACTTGAAAAATGAGGAAGATTGACGGTTCGTATTCATTTCAGTTGTTTGGGGAGTTGGAGAAAATCAATGGTCAAGATCATCTTGGCTAGGAGATCAATGGCCCAGATTCACCTAGGATTTTGTCAAAAAAAAAATTAAGTGTGGAAGTTCACCAACAAAAATCGTCAACAATTGATGGTCGTGGATCAACATGTTTGGTGAAGGGTTGAATATCGACCAAAGAAAATCTTTTATCTTCGATGATCAATGGTTGGGGATCAACAGATTCTGGTGAAGTTTTTCTTTTTTCCGGACAAAGAAAATCCTCGATCGTCAATGACCAATGGTCGGGGATCGACAGATTTTGGTGAAGTTTTTTTTTTCTGGACAAAGAAAATCTCCCGAAGTCTCGAAACTCTGGAGTAAATCTGGCCCCTTCATATTCGGGGAAACATGTCCGAAGAATAGAAAGGATTCATAAATTCATCATTCGACAGTCTGAGGGTGTGGTGGTGTTTAGCAACAAAAACCTCTGAAGTCCCAAACTCTGGAGTAAATATGGATCATTCGCGCTTGAGGACACGTGTCCGCAGATCAACCTATTCTAGAATTCAACGTTCGGGGTATTTGTGGTGTAGTGTGGAGAAGTATCCTAAAGTTCTAAAGCATTGAATTCATGAGGCACTAGAGTGATGTGTCATGCTAACATCACCTAGGGTGACGTGGACACACTTGATGCTTGCCACATGTCACTGTGTCTCATTTTTTTCAAAGACCATTCGTGTCAGTTAGTATATGAAACATGTTCGTCAGATAGGGCCATGTGTTTGTTCCTTATTTTATGCCACGTAACAACCCTTGGTGCTTAGTTACTGACGAAGACTCTAGGAGTTCACCAGTTCGACATTCTGAAGGAATGAAGTGTGATTAAGGTGAAACCCCAAAGATCTGAAGAGAAGATTAAATCCTCATCATTGATCGGGAGAGGACATGTGGCAGTATATCCCATAGTTCGGAGACTTAGCACTCCAGAGGATTCAATGCATAAGCAGTTGGGGTCGAGGACTCCCGAAGGCCTGAAGGTTGGAGTCCATCTCAACCATTGATTACAGTAGACACGTGGCACAAGATCCCAAGGTCCGGAGACTTGGTACACTAGAGAAATTGAGTTGCAGGTTGCTTTGAGTCAAGAACTCCCGAAGGTTGGAGTTAATCTCGATCATTGATAGGGAGATGATACGTGGAGGAAGGAGAGGACCTTTGGTAATTCGACACTCCAGGAAATCTGTGGAGAGGTTCTTGGGAAATCCTCGAAGCTCGGAGTTGCGAAGAAAATCCTAGTCATTGATCGGGAAAGGACACGTGGCAATAGATCCCGCAGTCTGGAGACTTGGCACTCCAAAAGGGTTGACAGTGTGGAAAGTATGGAATTCCCGAAGCCTGGAGTCTCAAAGCTCCTGTTGATCATTGATCTCAACCCTTGATCTATTTTAAACCACACGATCTTAGATATAATAATTCTATCATAGAAAAGCGCCAGGAAGGATTTGGCCCGCGGTTTTGAGCCGTGGTCACTTGGGAAAGTGATTTGAAGGAAGTGCATGTGTAGAATTGATTTATGTATCGGCCCAGGGATAACATGGAATTGTTATTTATATATATCCTTCATGAGTTGAAATGACCTATAGAATTATTGAATAATTGTGTTTATCATATGCTTAATTCTGACAAAATGGTCACTTGCACATTTTGCAGAATTAAGGGATTTAAACATATCGGCTCAAAATGTGTATTGAGGAAATGGAAGAAGGTGAGGGAGACTCTAGCCATGATAAAGAGGTCGAAGGTCAGAATACCAGAATTGGTAATGTAGAGATAGAATCCAATGGAAGCAAGGGACGAGGGGAGAAAGAAACATTGCTAGAAACTTTGAAGAGCCTGAAAATAGAAGTGCAGAGCTACAAGGCAAACAGCGAGAGGCTGATGAGAGAGAAAAGTCAGATAAATGATCGAGTGGTGCAGAGCTTAAATTAGTTGCAAGGTCAAGCCAAGAATGTCTCAAAGCAAGAGGAAGAAGGCAGGTGTCATGAAAGAAAAAATGATCATGGAAGAGCAGGTTATTCCAGAAGTGCTAGCAGATCTCATAGACACCACTCACCTCCTTACTCAGAAAGAAAGTTTTATGCATCTGAATATTCCTTAAGCAGTCCATAGGTGTCTCATGTCAGGAACCAAAGAAGGAGACATGAGGTAGACAGTTTACAAGGAGATATGAGGAATCTCAATCCACCATCCTTTGATGGTGAAAGAGAAAGGGAAGATGATGTTGAAGCATGGTTGCTTGGACGCATGAGATATTTCCAATTGCACAACTATTCATCAAATCTAGAAACCAAAATTGCCACCTGCCATTTACATGGGAAAGTTGCAATGTGGTGGGATGAACTGAAACAAGTTGAACATATTAATGAGAATAGGATCACTTGGAAGTAGTTCAAGAAGTATTTTCAGAAGGAGTATCTCTCAGATCATTTATATGACAAGAAAATGTAGGAGTTATTTGAACTTAGGCTGGGAAGCATGACCATGGCAGAGTATGAGAAGAAGTTCTTGGGGTTGTTAAAGTATGTAGGGTTTATAAATGATGAAAAGGTGAAAGTATAAAGGTTCTTGAGTGGACTTCCATCCTTTTATAAAGAAAATATTTGGTATGATGAGCCCAAGACCTTGACTGAGGCCATCAGGAAGGATAAATACATGTATGAGCAAGGCCAGGGAAGAGAATCCATGCAGAAATCTTGGAAGGGTAAGAAGAAGGAGAAGTCTAATCAGAGGAGGAAGGGATTAAAACCTCCTTTCAATAGAAAGGAGCCTAATAAAAATCATCAAGACCAGTATGCTAAGGATGAATCTAAGAAAGAAGACTCCTTGGGAAAAAGGGGAAGACCACCTATCCAATGTTGGGGATGCAAAGAACATCAATTGTACAAGGATTGCCCACACAAAAAGGACAGAGTGAAGATCGTGCACAACATCCAGGAGGATACAACAGTCGATGACATGGGAAGAATTTATGTAGCCGTAGATGATCGACAAGTAGAATACCAATCCAACATGATCAAGGTGGAAGGTAAGATCATAAACCAACCTGTTTCTATTCTAATTTATTCAGGAGCAAGTCATTGTTACATTGATCCTAAAATAGTGGATAGTTTACATTTGGAGAACAATGAGCTTGGAAAATCAAGTTTGGTTCAACTAGCCATTGGAACCAAAAGGAGAATCCATGAGGTGGTCGGAAGTTGTTCCATAAGTCTTAATGGTGTGAATACTAGTGTTGATCTAAATATCATACCATTGGGGTCTTATGATATTTTAATTGGAATGTTTTTTTAGACAAGCATCAGGTTGTCCTAGATTGTCATAGCAAGACATTTGCAAGTCTTGATGGATGGAGATGGAAAATAGAGCACTGTGAAAGGAGTTCCAAGACCCATCGCTATAAGGGAGATTTATGCCTTATAGTTGAAGAGATGTTTCAGAAAAGGATGTCAATGTATGCAGCCCATGTGGAGGAGCCAAAAGATACAAAGGGGCCAAGCCTTGAACATTTCTCAATACTACAAGAATTTGAGGATGTATTCCAAGAAATACCAGAGTTTCCACCAAAAAGGGAGATAGATTTCTCTATTGATCTAGTGCCAGGAGCTGCCCCAATGTCAAAAACACCTTACATAATGAGTACGCCCGAGTTAAAATAATTACAAATGCAGTTGGAGTAATTGTTGAAGAAAGGATACATACACCCAAGTGTTTCAGCTTGGGGAGCACCAATACTCTTTGTCAAAAAGAAGGATGGAACATTGAGGTTTTGTATCGACTTTCAACAGCTGAATAAGTCTATTATAAAGAACAAGTATCCTCTACCCAGAATTGATGATCTCTTTGATCAACTAAGAGGAGAAAATATATTTTCAAAGATAGACTTGAGATCAGGATACTATCATGTAAGAATCAAGGAAGATGACATCATAAGACAACTTTTAGAACTAGGTATGGGCATTATGAATTTGTAGTGTAGCCATTCCGATTGTCCAATGCACTAGTTGTCTTTATGTGCTTAATGAATGGCATATTCCAAAATTACTTGGATAAGTTTGTCATAGTATTCCTGGATGACATCCTTCTCTATTCTAAGTCTGAAGAGGATCATGAACATCACCTAAGATTGGTATTGCAAGTGCTGAGAGAATAGCAGAAGTATGAAAAGCCGAGTAAGTGTTCTTTTTATCAAGAACATATCCATTACTTGGGGCAGATTATTTCAGAACATGGTATAGCAATGGATCCATAGAATATTGAATCCATTAGAGGATGGTCAGCACACAGGAATGTTTCAGAAGTCAAATATTTTATGGGGTTAGCTGGTTACTATAGAATATTTATAGCAGGGTTCTCTAATATTGCTCATCCCATCACTTATTTTCAAAAGAACGGAATTAAATTTGAATGGATAGCAAAATGTGAAGAAAATTTCAATTCGTTGAAGGAATTACTTACTAGTGCACCTATTTTGAAGATTGTTGACCCAAATGAGAATTTTGTGGTATGTACAGATGCATGCAAGGAAGGGCTCAATGGAGTCCTCACTCAAAATGGGTATGTCATTAGTTATGAGTCCATAAAGATTAAGGAACATGAGAGGAATTATGCCACACATGATTTGGAGCTTGATGCCATTGTTCACGCATTGAAGATGTGGAGGCATTATCTCATGGGAAAGAGATTTGAATTAAGAACAAACCACATTGGTCTGAAGTATCTTTTTGAACAACCAACTTTGAATGCCAGGTAAACAAAATGGCTAGAATTTTCAGTGAATACAACTTTGACATCAAGCATATCAAGGAAAAAGAAAACAAAGTTGTTGATGCACTTAGTAGACAGGTGCATCTCATGCATGCTACATCTGTCAATATGCATCAGTCGGACCTAAAGAGTAGAATTTTAGATGTTGTTGTTACGGATCAGCATTACCTACAGGTAAATGAAAGCTTGTAGCAAGAGGAGGTACAACAGAAAAATGAAAGAGTATGAGATAAAGGAAGATGGACTACTTATGCATAAAAATAGAATTTGTGTTCCTAGTTCCGGAGAACTTAGGAATTTGGTATTAAAGGAAATGCATAATGTTACATATACTGGACATCCCGATTATCAGAAAATAATTACAGCAGTAAGAAGCCAGTTCTTTTGGCCTGGAATGAAAAAGGATGTTGTTGATTACATCGCTAGATGTATGGAATGTCAGAGAGTAAAGGTTGAGCATAGACACCCAGCGGGTTTTCTACAACCATTACCAATTCTAGAGAATAAATGGGAAGTGATAACCATTGATTTTATAACTAAATTACCCAAGACAAAACAACAACATGATTCCATCATGGTAGTGGTTGATAAATTGACAAAGGATGTTCATTTTGTTCCTGTGAAAAAAACTCTACAACAACTAATATTGCAGAAATTTACATGAGGAAAATTGTTAGGTTGCATGGGATACATAGGACAATTGTCTCAGACAGAGACACAAAGTTTACTTCAAATTTATGAAAGGGATTATTTAAAGGATTTGGTACAAATATGAACTTTATCACAACATACCATCCACAGTCAGATGGGTAGACAGAAATGGTCAACCGAGTAATTGAAGACATGTTGAGAATGTATGTGATGGATAAGCTATCTAAGTGGGAAGATTACTTGCACTTGGCTGAGTTTGCCTATAATAATGGGTATCAAGCTTCATTGAAAATAATCCCATTTGAAGCTTTGTATGGTAGGAAAGGAAATACTCCAGTGAGCTGGGATAACCCAGCAGATAGACCAGTACTTGGGTCAGAGTTGCTTAAGGAAATGGAAAACCGGATAGTTAAGATTAAGCAGAATTTAAAGGCAGATCAAGATAGACATAAGGTTTATGCTGACACGAATAGGATAGAAAGAGAATTTAAAGTAGGTGAGAATGTTCTTTTGAAAGTAAATCCCAACAAGAGCTCTTTGAAGTTGGGTAGTTGTACAAAGCTGGTTGCCAGGTTATGTGGTCCATTTGAGATATTGGAAAAAATAGGCTCAGTTGCATACACGCTTTCATTGCATGTTTCCATGAATGTGCATAATGTATTTCATGTCTCTTTGCTAAATAAATATTTACATGATCCTAACCATGTTATTGTTTGGCATCTGATTCAGGTAGAGATAGAGGGAGACTTTCAGGTCCATCCAGTGCGAATATTGGACAAAAAAGTCAAAATCCTCTGGAATCGAGTTATAGAGTTGGTAAAAGTTCAGTGGACCTGCTACGGTCCTAAAGATGCTACCTAGGAGCATGAAGATTCCATGCGAGCAGAGTACCCAAATCTTTTTGAATAATTTTTGGTATTTTGATTCATGTTTTGTATATGCGCTGAGGACAGTGCCAAAATAAGGGGGAGGGGATGTAGCACCCCGGGTTTTGAGCCCCCATATAAAATAATGTATTGTTACATTGTTGAGAGGCTAGAGTGCCCAAACAATTATTAAAAGGCCAGTGTGCCTAAGAAATGTAATGTGTGATCATTATTAATAATAAATACATCGTTGGTTGCTAGACGGACAAGGACTAGAGTTATAGGGGGCTATGATTCCACAAGAGAGGGGGAATTGGGAGGATAAGTGTTTATTTCATTTTTTAATTACCCATTTTGTTTAATAGTGTGNATGTGTGATCATTATTAATAATAAATACATCGTTGGTTGCTAGACAGACAAGGACTAGAGTTATAGGGGGCTATGATTCCACAAGAGAGGGGGAATTGGGAGGATAAGTGTTTATTTCATTTTTTAATTACCCATTTTGTTTAATAGTGTGGGGGGGGGGATCGGTTACGTGATATCTTGGGGGGAATGCCAAGAGGTTATCGATCCCCATGAATTACAAAAAATTGTCCCTGGTCTATGGAAAGGGTTCCTCGGTTGGCTAATTCTCGCATTCGTTTTGGTCATTCGCTCACTCTCATTCCCATCCCCATTTATGGTGTTGTTATTGGTCACCTCACATGTTCATTCACCCAATTCGTTCATTGTTCATCCTCTCTCATGGATTATGCACTCCATTCATTCCTTCACTCACTCATATTTCCTCATTCGCGTTTGGCTTGGGAAAGGAAATCGGACCATTGAAGAACATCCATGGTTTTGTTGGTTGTAGAGATTGCTAGTGTAATAAAACCATGATTTGAGGCATGCATGTCTGATATGATTGGCATGTGTTCAACTTTTCTCACATCTAGGAGTCCTAAGAGTCCCAACATGGAGATTCTGGACCAGCTGCACTGGAGCCCTGGAAGGAGAAGGAATTCTCGATGTGTGGCAGAGAAGGGTGGAGGTCCATTCTCTTGGGTGGTGCAGGCTAGGTAGAAGAGAGTTGGGTACTTGGATTGTTGTGAGTACTGGAGAAGCGTGTGCGAGCTTGAGTGATGACTGGTTTGGGAAGCCGAGTAACACTCTGGAACCGTCCTTGTGGATTCATAGCCCTGGCTCGGGGGTGACATTGCTTTTGAGACTTGGAACATTCGTGTCTATGGTTGGGTGGAACGTCCTTGGTCTACATCCAATCGGTGGTTCTCTTCTATAAAAGATAAGTGTTCTTTGTTATGGTTTCCTTTTTCTTTTTTTTTTCCACTGCGTATTGAATTATTATACCTTAGATTTGTACTTATAATATCCATGCTTGCTAGTTAATGTTGTGCATGGTATAATATGCATGTCTTTTATGATGTAGTATGAATCTTGATCATTGCATGTATGTATTTCATGCTTCTTTATTAACTAATTGTTATCAGATATTTGAAATCAAAAAAGAGGTGTGTTCTTGGTGTGGCATGCCTAGCCTGTGGGGGGGTTGGGTACATTACAATCCTCTAAGTGAAGTGGAGTGATAATAGAGTACTACTAGATTTATAGGAGATGAATACCATCTTAGTGGTGGGATGGATTGAGATGGATATCGACTGAAATATTTAGGATTTAAAATGATCCATATGGATGCCAGTGGCCTCCCACCTATTCCAGTTGGCTCATTTTGGCAGTTTTTCAGTTCAGCATTTTTTTTCGTAGTTTTCAGGTCCCTGACTTTCGGGACTGTTTTGAGGCCCTAAACAATGTTTTAGGGTTCACCACAATTATTATGTGTAGGGCTCGCCACAGGAAACATGTGTATTCCTCAGATATACCTTTCCTACAGGCTAGCATGCGCCTAAAACAAAGATCGTATGCAAAAGTTACAACCCCGAGAATTTGATGTACTAACCTACCCAAACAGGGCCCACATGACTTTTGGCACTTCATCTCCTAGGGTTAGGTTTTTGGATGTCTAGGATTTTTGACATTCATGTTTATTGTAAAAAGGCCTTGAGAGCCTCATTGTAATCATCTTCTAGCAAATGAGCCCTGTCGTCACATCTCTTCTCAGAGATAAGCCGCCACCATTCTAGCAAGCTTGTTTTCCGCTGCATTTTACAGTTTCATCTTATTTCCTTATTGAATAGAAGCAAGTTTAACTGTATATATGTTATTTTGTGTTAAGCATATTATGATAATAATCTGTATTCATTTCGTTTTGCTCATAAAATTTGAATCAGTGGTATCAGAGCAGTATGCTCCTTGTCGTTCTTAATGCATGTCCCCAATGAGGTTAGGGTCCAAAGAATTGGGCCTCGAGCTTGTTTCTCTAGAGAAAAAAATCCCTCGCACTCCCAAGGGACCTCTCATGGCGGGAGAAAAGAAATATGATGGGACAAGATATCCCTTCAAAATGTTTCTCGAGGAAGCCCTCACGCAACAGAGGAACGAGATCATGGATAGTTTTGTGCAAATCCTTCGGCGGCTACCAACATGAGACACATCTTCTTCAAATGAAGGCGTCGCACCCTTCAAGGTACAAATCAACTTCGATATTCCTATATTTGAAGGTCAGATATATGCATATGTCATAGAAAAATGGTTGAATCTACTAGAAGGGTATGTCTATGTCCATAACTTATCGAATAGAAAAAAGATTACTTTTGTGCTCCTCAAAGTCATTCCCCATGTCAAAGATTGATGGGAAACTTTCTGTGAGCATAAGGAAATAGAGGAACCCTCATTATTTAGAGTCGCGGTCACCTAGGAGTCCTTCAGGGATGCTATTAAGGAACAATACTACCCTGTTGGAAGTTATGACGACTTGTATACAAAATGGACCACACTACGGCAGGAAAGAGACCAAGTAGTGCCCGAGTTCACAAATATCTTCCATACCATGCACACCAAGCTGGGTATCAAATATTCTGAGTGACATCTGATGCTCAAGTATCACGAGGATCTGTATAGATACATCCAAGCTGAAATGGAGTTTTTGGACATCTCATTATTGGGTGCGAACTACCGATATGCCGTCAAAATAGAGCATAAGATCAAACAAAAGACGTGGCAATTTGGGCCTGGGAACCCCTCACAACAAAATCCAAAAAAGGGTGGCCTCAGCCCGCAGAAAAGAGGACATATCAAAGTCGAATCACCTAAGGATAACTAGTCCAGACCACAAGCAAAGAAGGACACCGGAAAGACAAAGAAAGATATCGGGAAGTGGTGAAACTTCCATAAGAGCCCCTGGCATAACATTGTTGATTGCAACTCAAAGCACCCGTTGGTGGTTGAAGTGAAAGCCTCAAAATCAGATGCGGGTATGGACTTTGAGTCAGAACCAGAAAGGGGAAGAAAGATCATTGATGTAGAACCCAGTGCTATCGTTGCTACCACCAATCTCTAGCCCGGTGAACTAGACGAGCCAGAGGAAGGCGAACAACTTTTTCATTCATAAATGTGGGTGAAGGGTACCCCACTGCACTTCATAGTTAATAGCGGTAGCCATAAGAACCTCATGTCTAGGACCTGTGGGCCTCAAGACATGATCTCCTAGTTATCCCTAGAAATCGGGGATAACATCTAGCTCCAACTCGGGGACATGTGCTCACCGTAGAGTGCATGAGAACCTCAACATCTCTAGCATAACCTGCAGACCTGCTCAACTTGATAGGGGCATCAGTAACAAATATGGGGTGGTATTTCCACCCCGCATATATAGACATATATATAAAGAAATCATAAATGCGAATACAAAAGTGAAATACTTACCTGTACTTACCTGTTAGTTGGATGTTGGTGTAGTCAAACAACCAGTGAATCCAATCCAGCAATGTCCCATGATACCTGCCTTTGTGCTTCATAATAAACCAAAATAGTGATAAATTAAGCGCAAAAATGTCATGAGTTATAATGTATATCACATCATTGGAAATATCAAAGTCTAACTCATGTAGGCAGGTGGGAGGGATAGAATCGTGCCAAGTCCATCTCTGAGGAAAGTACTCAATCCACTTCAAGAAAGGGTCATGAGAAATGCAAGGTTCAGAAAACTGACTAAAAGGGCCTACAAACTGGCTACCTAGGGTATCCTCACGCTCTAAAGTCAAGGAAGGGATTGACAAAGACCTAGCAGACGACTGGCAAACTACCAAGGGAAAGTTGAAAAACTGGGACAACTTACTCAAACTTGTAGTATCCAACCAAGCCTTGGAGTCTAGGGCTTGCCTAAGAGGAAACTCAACATAAAAAAGGTACTTCCCAACTACACCTTTAATGGAAAAGCATGGTAAAGTAATAATAGGTGGCTGGAGTGAAAAATCATGAGAAACCTTCTTTAGGCAAACAATGTTCTTACTTGCATCAAAATCCGAGCAGAGTAGTGGTTGATCATCATCGTCATAAAATAAATCCAAATGATCAAAGGAACAATCATCAAAGTCCTCAAGGTATGACCAAAAATTATCAGGAAAACAAGGTACTGGGTCATCCTTGGGTTTTTGGAGAGTATGGGTAAAAACCTCATCTCCTTGTTGCCACTGGTCAAAAGTAATATGTTGTGATAATTGCAAGGGAAATACTTGGAAATGGCTCTCAGTATCATAGATGGAAGGTCATAACCAACTATATCCCATCTACGTCTCCCAACATGTATGAACTCATCAATGTTATCAACAATGTCACTATCTGTGTCATAACATGCAAGTTTTGAAACATTTGAAAATTCATTCTCCTCCTCCTCATTTCCTTCATCACAAAGTAAAGCACCATCAAAAACTAGGGGAGGAGGGTAACTTATTGTTTCTTCTTGTGCAAGGGTTTCGATGACTTTGGTGTTTTCAGCATGTGTTATTGCTTCATCCTCATGAATTGCTTCTTTGTCTTTGATTGCACAGTAAGGAACATCCACTTCGTTCAAGGCTTCCATTTCTTCCTCACCCTCTAAATCATGGAACAAGATGTCATTGGAATCCCTAAAAGGAAAACAACTAACCTCATCATCCTTTTGTTGCGCAGGAGAAATAGGCTCATAGATTGCTTCGTCAGAGGGAGGGGCACTTGCTGATACTTCATCATTTTGTTTAGGTTCTGCCTCCTCAACCATGTCTTCAGGAATCCCATGTTGAATGATGTTTTGTTCACCTTCTTCTTGGATATCATCAATAAAGTTTTCACGGGCAAACAAAACTCCCATATTAAAATTACCTGAAGTGAATAGATCTTTTATCTTGGATAAGGAGATGTTCTGTTCAATTCCTTTGGCCATGCCGTAAGCTTCATTGAGCGTGCTTGGGCTCCTTTTACTGAGGGGAAAACCTAGGTGTGCCAGGAGCGCACAGGTATATATATGGACAATGTACTTGTTTTCAAGACGATTGCCCTCAGGAATCTGATGTAGAGTGTGCTCAAACCTACTCTAGAAGTTCCAGAAAGTTTCATTCTCAGCTTGTCTTATATGCTCAAAATGTTTTAGTAGTACTGATATGTCTTCTAACTGAATACCCCATTCTTCAAGAAAGATTTCTTCCAACTGGTTCATAGAGGTGATGCTAGCATTAGGAAGGTTATCATACCACTTTTTAGCATTTGCACGAAGAGTGGTGGAAAAAATTTTCATCACTACATCTTTGGCATCATCATCGACAGGGTGGAGACTAAAGTAAGAATAAAATTCATCCATATGAAAGTCAGCTCTTTCCCCATCGCCACCAGTGAATCTAGGGAGCCATTTCTCGGATATCGGGGGCATTTGTCTTGGGTATCCTGGGATTTTTCTCATGTCCAAAGGCTTGTAGTTCCCAGGATCCCACTGTGAAGTCATTGTTGGCTTCGTCGTCAGTGGAGTCGTCAGATAATTTGCTTGAAACTATCAAAGAAAAAGGGGAATAACACCCTAGTGGAGTCGCCAGGTAAGCTTGTAAGAAAAGGTATCTGAGGCAAGGCTTACCGAAAAGATTTGTCATTTGAGGAGAATTGACTTAGTGTTCCCCGGCAGCGGCGCCAAAATGTTATCGCACAGTTTGTATCTAGGTTAAATGGCTAGAAGGTAGAGGCCAAATTGGCGTAACAGGAACCTACCCCACCCAATGTCACCACAATGGGGAGGTTCTTTCTATTCAGGGAGGTTAGCCCAGGGGAGACGTCCCCGGTAACCTGGGGTTTTAAAGAGGCCAAAGTATAAAGGTTAAAGTAAAAGTTCCTCCTCATAGGTTACCACCAAGAT
>ML783621.1:206087-220379 GCA_009831015.1 Picea engelmannii | reverse complement strand
ATATATAATTTGAGTGGACCTAATATATATATATATATATATATATATATATATATATATATATATATAATTTGAGTGGACCTAATGGTTAAGAACATATGTTTCTTCTTAAAAAAATTACAAGTTCAAATCCAAAGGAATAGATTATATATACGTTGTAACCTTAAAATTAAATTATAATTTAAAGATATAATGTAATGAGATGTCAAATAGACTTTACTCAAAATATCTCACATTTATTTTATCTTAATTTTAAATTTTCAAGAATCAAATCAAATTTCTTAACATACAAACTTATTATTTTATTTTAATTTTAGATTTTCAAGAATCAAGATCAAATTTCTTAATATACATACTTGTTATTTTATCTTAGTTTTAAATTTATCAAGAATTAATAAGGATCAAATCTTTTAATGTACAAACTTGCATTTAAAAAAATTTAATACCTCAATTCTTTATATAGTATTCTTGATAAATATAAAGTTAAATAATTACATATTAATTTTAAATTAAAATACTTTAATATTTTTGAAATATAACATATTTTAATAAAATCCTTTTTAAATTATTTATAAGAAGAAAAGGTGTCCACATGGCATGTAAATTGAAAATTCCAGTAAATAAATTTTATTTTGTGTTAATTCTTTGATATTTTTCAAAAAGAGGAAAGAACGCGAGTTTGTATGAAGCGTCTAACCCTTTATTTATTTATTTATTTATTTATTTATTTATTTATATATATATATTGTTTTTCTGATAATTTTTTGATATTTTTTAAAAAGAAGAAAGAACACGAGTTTCTATGAAGCATTTAATCCATTTTAATGCTAAAAAAAACTAGCATCTAGACCTTGCCCCACATGGTTTTGAGGTTCCCCTTATTCGTCTCGAATGGCTCCTCAATATTAGATGATAAGCTATCATATAGGAATTATTGTGCAGTACCTTGCACTTTAGCAAACCATGTGTATATGCATCAAACATGTTATGAATATGGTGGGAGGGATCAAACTAACATGTATCACTACATATATATTATAGCAACATGCGTTTATGCAACCATTTTGCTATGATAGAATTTCTAATGTCATGTGTACAATCATAGCCTAACATTTAGTATACATATATTTGAACATTTAATGTAGTCTATTTACCTCTTCATCTCTTAGATCTTGTAATATTTTTCTAGACACTATGACACCTAAACCAAGTTATTCCACTATACATAGAGAAAAAAAGATAGAGAGTAATAATACAATATAAAAATTGTAAAGTGTGGATTCAAGTGTTATTATCACTCTTCGAGGAAATGTGATAATTAATTAAGTTTGTGAGAGAGAAAGAGAGAGAAACCCCCTCATCTCAGTAACCTCAAGGAAATGCTACTAAATTCTTCACGACTAAAAAAGATCACACATAACTCACTTTTAATCTTCACATAATTTCATAATGTTTGATAATATCATTCCGTTACATAAATATGAATCTATTTCAAGAACAAGAGATCTCTTATTCATAATTAAATTGTTGAACAGTTTCATGAAACATATCTACCCTCTAGGCAACATACAATCTAACTTCTATTTCCCTTAAATCCCAATCACGACACTAAACAATTAATCAATCAAATCTAACTTCTATTTCCCTTAAATCTCAATCAAGACACTAAACAATTAGTCAATCAAATATGTCCAAACTATTAAGTCTTTCATGCATAATTTAAATCTTATTGTTATAACATATTCTTCTTTCCTAGATGTCTTCAAATTGAATCTTCTACATGCTACTCACTTTCATACATCACCTCGTTCCAACAATAGTATGATCAATGACTATGCCACAAATCCATGCATGTAATATAATGGACTACTAGCAATTCAAGAGCAGTTATGAGCTTAACATGTTATATTTTCTTATATTCGCAATCATCTATCATATGGCTATCAACGTAGTTTCTATGCAAAAACCATAATTTATCTATTGAAACATGTATAAATGTAGTGTGTTTACTAGTTGGCAATCTCTTTAGAAGATTGGAAAAACCTAACATGGAAGTCTTCCTATCAATATATTTTTGTACCCATAAAACCTTAGTTTATTTCAACTGAAAGTAGCAACTAGATTTAGAAAACAAACAATTCCTATTCTTATATAAAAATTTCTTAATTTAAATAAGAATTTAATTCAACTAAGACTACAACAATTCCTTGCCTAAGGAAGGTAGCAACCTAATTTCAACTATTAATATTTCTTGTAATGCGAGAAAACTTAGAGGAAATGCCACGCAATACCCCTTTAGAAACCCATTTCTAGCTTAAGTTCTAAGTAAAATCCATGACAGGAAATGTGCATGGTAGAAAGGAGGACAACATGAGTGCACAAAGTTGTTTGTGCAAGTTAACTTTGTCCAACTCATGCACTATGCATGCTCTACTCCATTGTAGGGCACACACACCCATATGGAGTCCAGAAAAAACTCTTCACGGGTTTCAAATTTTAAACAACAATTATTCTAAAAACACAAGGGTTTCTACAAGGATTTATGTAGCCTACATGAAAATTTTAATGGCTTATAGAAGGTCTAATCTTCCCATGCAAACAACAATTTGTAAGAATCTCAAATCCCAAACAATATTTTGAAGTGCAATCATATAAATTCCTAACAATTTCTAGAAACTTACCTTTATCTCAAATGGTTGTAGATGATTATTCTTTTGAATGTTTAGCTCCAAGCATGTTCCCAAGAGTGCCCCAAGGTTCAAATCCAATTTCTCACTTTCCAATTGCATGAAAGCTTATTGATTAACCTCCCTATTGTATCCTAAGGGTACTCTTCTTCCCCTGGAACCCTTGAGCTACAAGGGTCGTATGGAGGTGTGTACAATGCTAGCAATCATGAAAGGGCAATTCCCACTTCACTAATAGATTGTGCAGGTACCAAAGAGCTATGGAGTCCCCACTCTTAAATAAAACATGATCACGATTTAGCACAATCAAGACAAAAATCTCCACCATTCACCGTGAAATTTTTTAACATTACAATAACCATCCAGTGTTAGGGAGCATAAGGTGCCATCCATGGTCATCCTCCCTCTCTTCTTGTAGTACTTGTGTAGAATGCCACACGCCTTCTCATGAAAAATTCATAATTATTAATTCACTAATATGTCTCTTATTCACTTAGCCACATGTCTCTTACATGCATAATTCTAATTTATAATTAAGTTAAAAGCATATTATTCACCCAACTCCCAATTAACCTTCACACTTTTACTCATTTATGTTCCCTCTTACATTTTCTAACTCTTTTGGTGTGTGCACATGTTGATTCACATTTAAATAAATAAAACCTCTAAAATAGGAGATGAATATTTTCTACCTAGGCATGTCTCTTGGTATTTAAATTTCATGTTTTAAATGTGCTTAATAAAATCAACCTAATTTACCCATAAATATCCCCTCTAATTAAATGAGTGCAACTTCCTCTCAATATTTTCATGAGTGCACTTATACTCTTTTAAAATATCATTATAAATTCTATGCACATAAAAGATACTATGTCTTAGAATAGTGAATCCCAATCAACACTAGTATCAATTTCAACACAATCAGTACCAAGGGTGAAGCTATGATCACTCCACCCCTCTAGGTACACACATATATTTTCATGGTCAGGGTAAAACCAATGGAACACAACAAGACCACTATTAATGCCATTCAATTTATGTACGATGGGAGACTCATAGTCACTTAGGAATAAGGACTACATGTCCTTATTGCATGACCCTTAGTCATACTTCGTGAGCGAACACATGTGGCCTTCTCTCATGGAAGCATGTAACCTCTTGGGGGAAGTATCATCTCCAACCCATTACATGAAGGGAGTTGCTAGTAGGCATCATGTTTGGAAGTTTTTTTATTTACATTTTAAACATTTCATGTGAATTCAAGGATTCTATGTTTTGAATTTATTAATTTGTATCTTTTTCATGTAAAGAATATACTCATGAGGAAACCCATAGATTTTTCAGGGATCAAGGCTAGGTCAACAATTAACAATTGGTTCATGAAGAGAACAAGCATGTCAAAAAGTGGGATTTGAACCTGGGCAAAGGAGGATAACAACTTTCCTCTTGGCCACTCGAGCTACACCCAATTGACTATTCTATGTTTTGAATTATTTACTACTTTACTCATATTTCATGCTATTTTACTCAATGATTTCTATATTTTGAACCCACTACTTAACAATAAGAATGATTTTTTTTTCTTTTTTTCTTTTTTTTTGAATTCATGCCTCATTTTTTCAATTCTAATCCTCCATATTTGATAAATTTTGGTTCTTGTTTATCTCTTAATAAATAAATGATATGTAGTCGGTTAGCTTCATTGTGCTTCTGTTTAGCTAGGCCAAATATACATGGCCAAAAATGGTTCCAAATTTGATTACAATCTTTTCATTTTCTTATGTACTTTACCTTATGCAAACATAATTCATTTTTCCTATATATTATAGAATCAATAATGAATATGTAACCATCATATGCACAAGTGTGGTATCTAACATCCCCACTTACGCCTATGTCACATCTAGGTATATCTTCTCCTCACCAATTCTTACTACAAAGGTTAATTCAATATAAAAATGATTGTGACCATACATATTATGTGAAAACAGAGATCTCTTGAATGCACACGAGTGCCATCTTTATCAAACAAATCAATTTATTGAGGCCTCAACAACCGCCCCAAGCCAACCATCTTGGGGCTCACTTTTAAATTTTACCAAGGCTCATTAAGTAAACTTTACTCCCATTTATCCTTATCTCTTTAAATTAACTCAAGGATGGTATGTTGCTAATTGAAATTACTTTTGTTGAATGTTTCTTTGAATCTTTTTTTTGCCTTAAGAAATTACATAAATGTGGTCGTTGCATTGTTAAATTGATTTCATTACAAATTTGATTTACGTGCATTCATCTCGTTGCCTACATCCTAAGTGAGATTTCTCTTATACCATGTGGATTTGATATGATTCTTACCTGTTTAAAGTGATATGTAGCTATGTCCATGGTTTTTGAATCTATTTTGCATCATTCATCGATTTGCAATTGAGTAGGTGGTAGAATCGACACTTTCACCATGTGTCGGTTTTACAGTACACCACAATCCAATGAACTTGTTTCCCGAATTGATATCTTTCAATTATCTATAAATAATACTAACATATTTAAGTGCAATGGAAACCTATATAATATAGTTCAAAGTTTCCCTCAAATTTGGGGAGGTCACAAGTTCGACTCTCTTAATCCCCTCAAGGTTAGATCTATAATCAGGGTTGATGATTTACCCCATTTACCATCCTTGGATCATGGAGAAGTACTTAGAGGATTTTTCACAAGTTGTTTTCCTTGGAAAAAAACATGGCTCAAAGATGAGCAGGCAAAACTTATTTTCGATAACATAGTGTTCCAAACAGAATCTGGATTTTCATTAAAAAAATGCTTTTGCGTGAAAATTTGGGGTCTCAACCGAAGTATCATTTTGACCTTTGAAGGGGGTTACCTATAGGTTTTCAATGATTACAATCTCAATGCAAGTTTTAGAATTATATTCCTAAACCTATAGGTATGAAAATGCTTATTTACAGTTTCCCATCAACAAGATAGTATGGACTTCCTAGATTACAAAATACATGTCCTTAATGCTTGAAGGGGTCATGTAACAATTTGTTTGAAATCCCTAGATGTTCTCTTTATCCTCCAAAAAAATGGTTCCAAAATCAGAGGTCCTCAAAGAAAAATATGGGTACCTAAAATTGAGTAATCCCCTCAGTTTGCTCGATCGCTTAAGTGAAATGATTAATCATCATTCAAAAATGTTGTACTTTGAATGGGATATTTTTTTATATTATATGTTTTCTCTTTTCCATAATATAATCAAAAAGGAATCTCACCTTCAATAATTTGAATGACTAATATATAGATGGCCTGATTCCACCATTTGGACCCTTTTGAGCCTAAAGTCCTAAATTAGCCATGATTTGATATTGGAGCCTCCCTCCATGGAACGAGCCCTTCTTGAAATTCACTTTGATGGGGATAATACCCCAATCATAATTTACCTCTCAATTTCCTCACTCACTCTCTTTTAAGTTGAATTACTATTTGATTTTACCTTGAAGATTGACTATCTTTACATCTTTGAATATCTAGGTGATCATTGATAATATCCTAATTAACACAATAGAATATTATGAAAATCATGGAATGAAATTTTTGGATCTAGATCAAGTGATGTCCTCCAAACATCATGCGTCTTTACAAGATTGACTCATTACTCATTCCTTTTATTTGAATACAAGTGTGATGGACATGGGTTTAATTCATGCTAGTCATAATGAAACAATAAACATAGCAAGCAACAGTCTAGTAATCCTAGGTATTACAATCACTAGCAAATTTGTTTGAATTAACTCAACAATCAATGGTTCCTTCTTAACAATCTTTTAATCTTGAATAATCCTCATTTGCTAGCTATCACAAGTTTACATAAACATCACTAGATTTTTCCAATGCAACTCTCCTTTTCTTAGCATAAATATACACTATATGAGGATTGTAAAGATCCCCAAAAGACCATTCTTGAAGATAGTGTAGAGGACATAAAGGATGTAACTTATTTATTGTATAATAATAATAATAATCTAATTTTAAGGTCATAGCCAAGACATACACTAAATTGGTGTATGAGACCCCCTTGTTTGTGGAACAATGGACCCCCCTCCATGCAACGATTTGACTACCAAAGTCTACAGAGGTGTATATACCCTAACCCCCTATGGATTTGATCATATGACCTCCTAGGAGGAAACACATGTTCTTAACCATTAGGCCCAATCAAGTTGTACATATGTTGTATGTCATTGCTAAAGTTCTCAGTGTCACCAACAATACTTAATGGTTCATGACAATGCACGCAAAAGTTTCAATACAATTGATGAAAGAATAATTTTAAATAATTCAACATTTTTGCAGCCACAATCAACTAAGGATGTTGAAATTCGATGATTTATCTTAGGCCTAGTTGTAGTTAGAATGGATTCTCAAAATCTATCAATTTTCATCTACATGAAAATATGGTCTCATGTAGTAATGTGAAGCTATTGTTCAAGTGAATGCTTTCACTGTAACCGCTTCTTCATTTTTTTCAACTACTCTTATCAAGATTTGGATCAAAAAATATAATAATTTTATATGAATCTTATTGACGAATGTTGTATGCAAATGGACAAGTCATGTTGTTAGAACCATGGTGTAGTTGTAATACCCCGATTTTGATCCTCAGTTCAGTATTGTATATGTACATGATGAATGGATATAAGCTAAACAATGTAATTTGTAATCAAACATTGAAATTTAATAAAAAGTACATCATTGGCTGCAAAAGAGAAGGACAAAAATAAGGGGGGCTATGACTACACAACTGCGGAAAGATAAGGGGTTTTAGTAGGCTAAGGAAGGGACTTAGTAAGGGAGCTAACCCAAAGTCTTATAAAACTTATTATGTCCATAATTGTTAGCTAATTATGTTTAATTAAACTTGGGGGGGTATTAGTGCATGAAGGAATACATGGCCCCTTCATGCCATGCAATTAAAAGCTTACCTTTACATGGAAGAAAATTATTATTGTCATCATTATTGTGGTTCAAAATTTGAAGGTTTAAGGCAAGAGGGAAGTTCAAGGCAAATTGATGTTCAATTACCAAAGAGACAAACTTACCAGAAATTGAGAACTTATCCTATGAACTATCCTAGAGCAAATTGTTGTGTGTAGACTAATTTCAAAGTGTGAAAGCTATAGCCATGAATTTATAGAGAATTGTGGCTATATGGAATTATATTGGTTGTAATTGAGGAAAATTTGCTATAATTGGTAATTCCTTGGAATCCCAACAATGAGATTTCCTAGAAATCC
Organism: Picea engelmannii; assembly: GCA_009831015.1. NCBI lineage: Eukaryota > Viridiplantae > Streptophyta > Pinopsida > Pinales > Pinaceae > Picea > Picea engelmannii. Next base: position 212,401 of record ML783621.1, on the reverse strand, counting down.
TATGCTAGATCCCTGGAGAGAAGTGGGATTGCCTTAGGGACCATTGAGCATAGAAGGGGATCTCATTCCTTAGGTTGTGTAGTTTGATGGGGAATATGGCTATGGATTGGGAATTGTTGTAGGTGATTGTTAGCCTAGGAATAGGGCTATGAGAAGAGAAAATTAAATCCAACCATAAGAAGAGTGTGCCCCTTGTGGATTCATAGCCTCAACTTGGGGATGGCCTTTGTTGCAGAGAGAATCGATGTGGCAAGTGGCCTATGGTTGAGTAGAACATCCCTCTTTTGAAGCAATTTGGTGAACAATTCCAAACATATAAGTGTTCTTAATTGTATACGTGAATTATGATGAATCTAATATTGAATTGTTATGGTCACCTCATGTTCAAATTAATTTCCATCTTGTTCTTCTGACTACCCTTGTTAGCTTGCATTTATGATTTATAGGTTCATGGATAATTGAATGGTTGCATAAATCCATGGTGTCGTGTTTTGTAGTAACAATTAGTTTGGTCCCTTAGTGAATTGGTTCAAATTTGGGTGGTTAACAAAAGTACACCATATCCTCAAAGTACACAGAGGATGTTGGGTACATTACAAAATGGTATTAAAGCTATCAGTTACAATACTAGGGTTGTATGGGACAAAAATCAATTGTATATGAAGAATAGTGGTTTGTGTTACAATTGTTTGGTGAAATTCCTCCATAAGAATAATTGGGTAAAACGGTATTTGAAATTTTCAAATGTTGAATTGAGTACTATAATTACCAAATTGGAAGGTTGTTAGAGTAATTAGGTAATTTATGGAGGCATAAATGAAGGAAATGCCTGAATTTTAGAGTCAACAATGTGAAATTTTTGGGAAAATACAATTTTTTGGGCTAAGTGTTTGACAAAATGTCCATGAGGAGAAAGCATTGTATAAAGCCATAACTCCCAATTTAGAATCTCGGTTTGGGTATGGGTGTAGTCATTGGAAGGCTAATTCAAAGGGGAATAAATTTGATGGCTTGGACCTTGGAGAATTGCTTCAGAATTCTTCAAGACTTGAGAAGAAGAAGAGACATGTAGCCTTGAATTGATTAAACCAATGAAGTGCATGATTTGAAATAAAATGTTATAGAGTTAAGATTGAGATGTATATATCAGTTTATTGGTATGCACATACTTCTTACTGATTCAGAGCAACAAAAAGGATAATTAATTGAAGAATACTTTTGAAGAGGAGAGATGGAAGATAGACAAAGACCTAACATCCATGAAGAAGGAATTTGAGGCCTAAATATTAGTATAGAAGAGATAGAGTCTAAAGAGCATGAAAAGAGAATGGATACATTAGAGCTAGTCAAAAATATAAGTAGTTTGAATATGGAGGTGAAAAGTTGATAATGAGAGGAGGTTCAAAGTTCAAGATGAGAAAAATCAATTGAAAACCCAATGACTACAAAGCTTACATCATTTTCAAAAGTAAATGAAGAATGGATCAATCTCGAGGTACAACAAATGAGGTAGAGTCCATTTAAGAAGAGAGAACCACAGAAGATCCCAACGCTGAAGAAGTTATACCAAAAATTGAAGGCATCATTACTCACCAGTACATACTACAAGGAAGCCATATGCACGTGAAGAATCATAGAGCAACCTAAAAGTGTCTCCATACAAACATCAAAGGAGAAGGTATGTGAAAAACCAGTTGCAAGGAGAGCTTAGGAAGTTCAAGCCACCATTTCTTGTGGTGAAAACAAGATGAGAGAGGATTTTGAAGCTTGGTTACTAGGAATAAGGAAGTAATTTCAACTGCACAACTACACATTAATCTAGAAGCTAGAATTTCTACAAGCAACCTACAAGGCCGGAAAGCTTCTACTTGGTGGGACCATATGACGTAAGTTAAGCATATCATTGAGAGAAGATTTTTTTGGAAATGGTTCTATAATTATTTCTAGTAGAAGTATATTTCTAAGCATTACTATGACAAGAAGGTGTAGGAATTTTTTTAACTCAAGTTAGGAAATATGACTAGGAAAATATGAGAAAAAGAAAATTGGAGCTATTGAGATGTATGGGCTATATTAAAGAGGAGAAGGTGAAGATATAAAGGTTATTAAGTGGATATATTGCATTCAACAAAGATTAATTTTAGTTTGAGGAACCTAAGACACTTGAAGATACGATCAAGAAAGATAAATACTTGCATGACCATAGCAAAGGCAAAGAAGATGTTGAGTCTTCGAGAGATAAAAAGAAGGAAAAACAATATTGGAGGAAGAAGGTATTTCAACCTCCTTTCTTCAGGAATAATCCTAATACATATCAATAGATCCATCCAACTCATATTGGATCAAAGATGGGAAAATCCTTGGGAAAAATGGGAAGGCATCCGATAATGGAACACACCCCGGACTCACTTCTAGGCGTATGTCACTGAAAACATGACTTATGTTAAGTAATGAATTTTCTTTAAATATTTTCCTCTATTCCTCTGATACCATTTATTAATTAATATGTCTTGCATATGAACACAATTATACTATCCTAACAACAAATATTTCATACATAATTAAAATAATTATACCATAACATAATTAACCACACAATAGTCATCATAAACACATAAAAGAACACTTATCTTTTAATGATAATCACCAACTGGTTGTAAAACTCAAACGTTCCTCCTATCCATAGACAATGTTTTTCATTCACTCTCAACAGCAGGTCCCCCTTGAGTTGGGGCTATGACTCCACCAGAGAAAAGGCTACCTAAGCCAAACTAAGGTCCAATAGCACATAATCTCAGGACAAGGCCAATGGAACCAAATCCAACAACCCTTACACTGCATAGCCTCTCATACCCCACAGCCTATCCTAACCCAAGAAGTGTGTCCCTTCACTGCTCCACATTCCTTTGGATATACCCCTTCCCTTATAGGGATTTAGTAACAGGCAGGTCAGGAAGTCTCGGAGCTTTGTGACAATTGAAACACAAGGCTGCTCTCAAGGAGTTAAGGGCACACTACTCATCCAATACACAGGGAAACCTATTCCCGACAATTATCTCACTCAAGGAGATTGCTCTGTGGGCCTGACAACCTCATTCTTCAAACGCAAACCCCCCAAGGATTTACAGGGTTACAACGATACAAGGTTATAGAGAAACAACAACTCTGCAACTCACACTCCCTAGTCAATGGTAAGAATGATGGAATGGAAGAATGGAATGATTTTCCACTAAAACCCAACATTATATTTGCATATTTCTATATTGACACATGACACTCAAGGAACTACCTTTTCCTCCACTTGGTAATTTGTTCCTCCACTTAGGAACTTAGGATAAAATCATATCATAAGACTTGTGAATTTAGGAATATATGATTATATTCCCTTGTCTTAAGCCCTTCTTTATATCCTATCCCACGTTCCCTCTCGTAGATTCCTATACCCCCATACTCTTTTTTCTAACTTGGTCTGTAGTAGTGATGTATTTTATTAATATATTTGTTTGTGATACAATTTACAAAGCTAGGCTCACCAGCCTTATATCACACAGGCACTCTGACCCAAAAATCCTATCTCACTGGCCTATAAAACATATGCATATTTACAACCTGGGGGTATTACAAACAAAATTTTGAGAATGTGAAGGAAATAATTTGTATAAGTATTGCCCTCAAAAGGAAGAAGGAATGAGGAACATTCACAACATACAAGAGGAAACTACATTCGAAGATGTGGGAAAGAGCATTCAAAGAATATATGTCTCCCTGTAAAATTGATAGGTAGACCATCAATATCAGATGATTGAGGTTGAAGGTAAGATTACCAATCAACCTATTTCCATTTTAATTGATTCGGCAGCAAGTCATAGTTACATTGCCCCTAATTTGGTTAACATATTTTATAGTTACATTGCCCTTTTTTATAGAAGATTTGGAAGGATTTTCCAAGATTGTTCACCACATTACATCTTTATAAAAGAATGGAATTAAATTTGAATGGACACCAAATTATGAAGAAAGTTTCCAACAACTATTAAAAGAATTGTTTACTAGTGCACCCATTCTTAAGATTGCTAACCCAAATGAAGATTTTGTGGTTTGTACATATGCTTGCAAAGAAGCACTGGGTGGAGTACTTACTTAAAATGGGCATGTAATTTGTTATGAATTCTTGAATCTTAAGAAGAATGAAAAGAACCATGTCACACATTACTTATAACTCGCTACAATAGTTCATGCACTAAATATGTGAGACATCACTTGATGGGGATAAAGTTCAAGTAAAAAATAGACCATAGTGGTTTGAAATTTTTATTTGAATAGCAAACTTTAAATGGCATGCAAACAAGATGGCTCGAATTTCTCAGTGAATATGACTTTGATATTAAACATATCAGAGGGAAGGAGAATGAAGTTGTCGATGCACTCAATATAAGAGTACCTACAATGCATGCTACAACCATAAGTATGTGAAAAGTTGATTTGAGGAAGAGAATTCTCAAGGTTGTTTCCTCGTATAAGAAGTACCTTTGTATCAAAGAAGGCTTACAAAAATAGAATGTACAACAAAAGTATGGAGGTTATAAGTTGGAAGAGAATGACATTCTTATGCATAAAAATAGACTACATGTTCCTAATTTTTATGAATTAAGGAAACTAGTTTTAAAAGAAATGCATAATGTTCCATATGCTTTACATTGTGGTTATCATAAGACAATTGCAGCAATAAGAAGTCAATATTTTTTCCCAAGAATGAAGAAGGATGTGATTGACTATATAGTCAGGTTCATGGAGTGTCAAAGAATAAAGGTTGAACACAGATATCCAGTCGGTTTTCTATAGCCATTGTCAATTCTAGAGTGGAAATTGGTAGTCGTGACTATTAATTTTATTACCACGTTGCCCAAGATAGTAAGGTAACATAATTCAACAATGGTAGTAGTCAACAAATAAACAAAATTTTCTCACTTTACTCAAGTCAAGTTAACTCATAAGGTAGTTAATATAGCAAAGATTTACTTGAAGTAGATTTCCAAGTTGCACAAGAGGCCTACGGAAATTATTTCATATAGAGATCCAAAGTTTTCCTCGAACTTTTGGAAAGGATTATTCAAGTATTTTGGTACAAATTTGAACTTTAGTACAACTCATCACCCACAAACGGATGGGAAAATAGAGAGATTTAATCAAGTGATTGAAGATATGTTAAGAATCTAGGTGATGGGTAAGCCATTGAAGTGGGATGGTTACTTGCATTTAGTAGAATTTTCCTTTTATAATGGATATTGAGCTTCACTGAAGATAAATCCATTTGAGGCATTGTATGGAAAAAAGTGTAATACTCCAATTAGTTGGGACAATCCAATGGACAAAGTGGTACTTGGGCCATAACTTCTATTAAGGTCCTAACCCGCACATAGGTAGATCAATGTATTCAAATGTAATAAAGGTCAATATTAATAAGTCCTTTCAATAAAATAGAATAAGGCGGATGTAAGAAGACCTAATAGAAGCTTCTTCTTCTAGAAGGATCTTCCTCTAGATGATTATCTTAATAGACATATTTAGTATAAATAAGTGTCGAGGGTATGAGAACCCTAGCTTGGATATTATTCTAACAGAGCGTTGCTCTATTGGAGGTTGCCCCCTCGAAGAGGCCTGTGAACATTGCTTTCTGAATCAAAGTGTTATTTCTATTGCTATTGTTATATCATTTCTGTGTATTGTGAAGATTATGTTGGATATTTTACTGTTATTCTGCCATTTCTAGCATTTTATTTATGTTCTGCATATTTTATATATCTGGTATCTTGCAAGTGGTATCAGAGCACTTTCCTTGGAAGAAATTGTGGGTATTTTTTTCAGGGTAGAGACGTATTCCGGCGTCTTTAAGCCACAGAGATATGTTGTTACACGCATAAACCCGCGGTTGAGGGATTCATACACGCAGGAAATACAAGTGGTTCTTAAGCGCACATCTGTTGGCCACCCTTGTAACCCCTGTTGGTACCCCTTCAAGTGGTAGCGCATCAGACATCACCTGTGTACGGATCAGCCTAGATTTCCTAAAGCCCTCTTCAGATAAACCTATCGGCCTCTGGACTGCTATAGTGTCACCAAGAACAACACTCGGGAAGATACTCTCTAGTACCTGGGTAGTCGGGTAGTACAGCTAAGGGTACGGTCTATCCTCCTTAGTTAGTGCCCTGAGATATTGGGCCGAGTACTACTATTGGACCCCGCACATATATCAGAGAGCTATAGCATAGGGCAAACCCTTGTCTGTAGAACCCTTGAATACCTAACCCTTGGGG
>ML783621.1:143185-192666 GCA_009831015.1 Picea engelmannii | reverse complement strand
CATATTTTATATATCTGGTATCTTGCACTTTCCTCCCAACCATAGAATATGTTTTTCATAAACTCAGCAGCAGGTCACCCCCAAGCTGGGGCTAAAACTCCACCTGGGAAAAGGAATCCTAAACCAGACTAAGGTCTCTCAAATAACATAAATGCTCAGCAACCTCATGTGCCAACTCTAGAAGACAACCTACAACCTCTCATTCCCCACATTTTTGTCCCACCCTAGGAAGTGTGCCCCTTCTCTACTCAATAGTCCTTCGGCTACCCCACTTCCCTTCTAGTGTTTTGACAATAGGTCAAACAAGAAGTGTCAGATCCCTATAGTTGCAGCTTGCACCTTGGGAAAATAATTCCCGGTAGTTTTATCACCTGGAGAGAATGCTCACAGGCCTAACAAACTGCGTTTTTAATATCTCATGGTCATGACAACTCGCCTCTTCATCCCCATTCTCGGGTCACTAGTTTCCCACAACTCCAAGGATTTCCATTGTGCAGGTATGGTGATGAAATCAGTAGCGTATGGATGGTAGGAGGGAATAATGACATAATGAGTTAATGAATGAATGATGGAGGAATGTTGGGAAAATGAACTAATTTCCCCAAATATATGTGCATGTTCCCAACTTAACACTTGTCATATTGAAAACTACATGGGTCCCCACATGGTGATATGTTCCCACTTAGGAACTTGGGATAAATGAATATCCATACTTTAGACTTTAGACTTTAGGAATAGTAATATAATATTCCTTTGGGCTTAAGCCCCCCTTGGCTTAGCCCCCTTTCTAAACCCTTAGTCCCCCTTTCCCTTTCGAGTGGAGTTTATCCCCTTGTACTCTTTTGTCTGGTTGGTCTGCAACAGTGATGTTTTTTCATTAATATCTGAGTGTGATTACATAATACAAAGATAGGCTCACTAGCCTTTTAGCTTCTGGCTCTCCAGCCTAATAACCACACAGGCACTCTGGCCTCAAAATACATATATACAAAGGCACTCTGGCCCAAAATTTCTTGGTTCACTAGCCTATATGTATATTTACATTTACATTACAATTGGGGTTCGGCCTAGGGGTATTACGAAAACAATCGATGAATTGCAAAAAATGGCAATGAAGCACAAATATCGCTTCTTCACGTCAATGATGTATGGGACTGGGTACTTGAGGATTTGTTTTCACTTGAAAGGACTTGGATAGTAGCTATCATTAAATACATATCAGGCTCAAAAGTTGCTAAAATATTTTCGTAAAAGCAACAACGGTTTGGGGACATGTATGAATGACACAAGCAGGTAAATGAGATTGAAGGGCATTATAAGTTGTTTATACTTAATCAATGAGAGATGGAAGTATTTAATAAAATCCTATGATTGATCAAGAATTCAAGAGAGGGGGAGGCTAAGGCTTCCTTCCTACAAACATCCCATGTTGGCTCTATTATGCATGTTCTAAGGGATAATGACTCAAATGTGTAATTATCTTGTGACTTTTCAAAACAAATATGCCATATTAGCTCTCAATTTCCAAGGGGTGACTTATCACTCCCAATCTAACTTTGTTTTGTCCTTTCTTATTTACATATGAATGAAAATTATCATATAATTCCACCTCCAAAATAACCCATATTTGAAAGAAGGTGAAAACATAGATCGACTCTCAGAGTATGGCCTTGCATAACAGTAAATATCACCTAGTTAAAATGAAAATGCTCTTGACAATTCCACTGATATGTTTGATATATTTTTCCATTAATTATTACAATTTGCAAGGCTCTAACATATCATTTTTTTTGGTGAAAAGGAATTTCCTACAAATTACTCACTAAACAATGAAAATATGTATATAAGTCTGGCCCATATTTTCATTTCCACAATAAGAAAATGCTACATTGATTCAACATCGATTCTACCATTCTGATATACTATGAGTATCAATACTATTTAAGCCATCTTGGGCAACATCTCTTCCTCGGTGATGTAGATATAGATCTCTCATTTTTGCTCTTTCATTTTCATAGTGCCATTTTCAAAAGTGGATCTGAATCTAGGAGCTAAAGCAATAAATAAATGAGTTAACGATTGCCAACAAAATGGTTTAGACAATCCAACTTATGTTTCTCACATGATTGATATGTTTTTATGTGTAACCATGCACTTGAAATGATGATGGTAAATTTTTATAAGAGGCGGGAATAAATTCTTTATTTTTACCTTGCTTAAGCTTAGGTAGAGACACACTTCCCCGAGACTATACATATTAATCAAAATGCAAGGTATTTACCAATGGATTATTGTTAAAAGAGATTAATGAATTTCATGTAATTTGAAACCCAATAAATGTCTTTTATGCAAGGAGAACGGGGCATTATTACACCAAAGGCGTTCTTTAAGGGCTTAGTTATATGGAATCTTTCATCATTTGTCAAGGGCATATGAAAACATGCCACATGACCATTCTCCATGACCTGTGGAAACCTTCCATACGTGCTTGTTACGAAATCCTGTGATTTGCTCAACATATGTGCTCATTATGAAATCCTATGATTTGTTCTAGTGAAAGTTCACAAGCTTTGCAGGAAACAACCTCGATGATGAAGAAGAAGACTTGCAATTATTAATTTCCCCTGACTGTTACAATCAAGTGTATTCCTCCATCACGTTTTTAAGATCTTTGTCTGTGGGGACTAAAATTAGAGCATCAAGAAATTCATTGGGCAATTGGTATTTCAAGGTTACCATGATCCCCCAGAGCTTGGAAAGCTAGAGATGATAAGCCAGTAAGAAATGTTTCGAGCTACAACCATGATGTGAGTATTTATATCCATCACTGTAAGGAAAAGACCCTTTAGCGAAGGTTTTTGCGAACTCCCCTATAAAAATATCCCAAAAATCCATTTATAGCAGATGATACCAGTGGAGGAGAGAGGGCAGAGGTTTTAGTGGATTTTTTTAAGCCGATGCTTTTATAAGTACATAACGCACTGGTGTGTTTTATACAATAGGTGCATCGGTGCCCTCAAAACTAGTGCACCGTAGCAAGGTTATTTCAAATAAAGAAAAATATCATCTAGTGCGCTACAAAAATAATGACGCACCAGGAAATAATGATGCACCGAAATAGCATTCTTTAAAAAATATTTGGTGTGCAGCGTAACATTGGAAGCACCGGTGCGCTATTAGTAGAGCGCATTGTTATATGGTTAAATAAAAAAACATTTATGCACCAACGTAGAATTGTGTCAAAAAATATATTATGGTGCACTCCATTGTATCATGTGCACTAGTGCTCAAATATGGAGCATCGTGTTAGGGTTAATTTCCAAATTTACGCATTGCTCTATGTAAAATCAGTCACACCGGGGCATCTATTATTATACCGCATCGTGTCATGCTTAAACAAAAAAAATTGCACCATTGTAATTTTTTTTAAATGTACGGCAGTGCGCTATGTAGTGGTAAACGCACAGGTGCACACGCATGCCTAAAGACACGTGCACCATGCTAGGACTGTTATTTTTTTAATATAACAGGTGTGTTCATTAAACATGTACGACCCGATGCAGTTGTTCATCGGGCGCACTGGAACAGGATTTTATAAAAAAAAAATTACCAACAGTAAAAATCATTTTTACCATTTTCAGTGTTGTAGAGCTCAAAAGCATCGGTGCAAAATTTGCCTATCTGAAGCGCCCTTCCATCGGTGATTTCTTTTCTTTTCTTCCTTTTGTTTTTTGCTTGGTACATGAATTTCAATTTTTTCCTTAAGCGGCACTATGTGTTGTTGGTGCATCTGATCTGTCAATGGGATGTCCATCAACAAGATTTACATGTGGGTTCGAATCAGTGGTACCATCCCACTATTGGAAGCAAGACAAAGTGGAAAGAAAGGCGATTTGGGGAAAGAAGGCATGCATGAGGAAAGCAACAACTGGAAGGAAAAGTGGCACGCGTTCCTACATGGAAGACCTAACGACGTTAGGATTAGGGTTTTGGTAATGTATTGTAATGGTTGAAGAGCCAAAAACGTATAAATATAGTTACCTAGGTCTCATAGTGGGGGTTGGCTATCGTATAGGGATATAGTTGTCATATGAGTTAGTAGAGAGACGAATACGAAGAACGGATGGTATGTAATATTTTGTTGTATGACCTACTTTTGTAAGTTGTTGAGCTAGAGAGGATTGAGGAGGGTTAGATCGCAGGCTGAGGAGCCTGGTGTGAGCTAGTCCACCTCACAACAGATCTTGACCCAACTAAGAAGAGTTGTAAATCATGTGGCATTGTAGTTAAGAACGAATATAATAAAAGAGCGAAGAGTCGAATATTTGTGGATGTAATACAGTGGGGGGGGTGAACCACGATAACATATGTGTTATGTGATTGAATGCATGTGTTTCTTTACTGTCTTCAAGTAAATATTTTTATGTTGAGTGAATGAGTAGTTATATTTCCTGCATAATTGTGATAACAGTGTATTACATTAATAAGTTGTAATAGAACTTTCATTATACAGTTATCAGATCTCTCACTCAATCCTAGGCTGCAAACACATGAGTATTGCAGCCACCCATTAAGACTATCTCGGGTGAGACGACGTAGTGCACCTTGTACGTTGTGTTGCCTTCTAGTTTATCAGGAGGGCCAATAGTTTTAGAGGATTTGCTGGAAACCCGAACAGACAGGAACCCTGGGTCAATACGAACTCAGACAAGATAGTGTATTAAACCAACAAATGGTTTTGTTTCCATGGCAGGAACAGTAGAGGATTGAGTAGATGAGATACGTTGAAGATATGTGAAAAGATATGTAACATTTGTGGGAGGTGGAGCAAGAAAATATTAAAGTAGAAAAGAAAGAAATGAGCCACTAGAAGGGGATGTTGAGATCGTGGAATCCCACAAAAGCAGAGATCGAAAGTTGGCTAAGGACAAAAGAGATGGATTTTACATGGAAAGATAATAGAAACCATAGAGTAACGCCTTGCAAATACCTGGAGAAATACGTCTTTATTGATTTGCATGAAGTCTTTTTCTATGATTTTCCACACTTATTGTAGGAGTGGATACTAATGTTGAAGGATACCCATGCAACGAACCCGATCTGACAGTTAGATTGGACCCCAGTATAGATCGAGCAGTTACAGCAAGTGAACAACAAATTTACCCGCGCAATAGATTTTTGGCTTGACAGTATTGTGGCATGCTTTATAACAAAGTTTTCAATAGATAGAGTGAAGTCGTATAGCGCAGCGGAGCAAGAGTTTCTATGTGTACCTCAAGGAAGGTACATTAGATCATTGTATACTTCTATTAAGATACTGTTGTATAACAAAGGTGTAATGACAATGGAGTCAGACAGCTAAACTTCCCTGTGTGCATGGGGGAAGGGGGGAAGCATTGACTGAAAGAGGAGAAATGGAAGGAGGAAAGGATAAGGGAAAGGAGGAGGAACCCTTGGACCCAATCATGATGGAGGACGACCAGATCAAGCGGATCATGGCCATAGTTGGAAATACACGTAGCAGGGTACCCTACCAATACAAGGTGAATACCAAGAAGAGAGTTGTAGCCGCGAGGGAAGGCTTGGAGAGTGACGAGGAAGAGGTAGAGGATCTCCGAGTTGTGGAGCAGATTGAGGAAATCATGTGTGTAACATATGAGAGGAAGATGAGTGGTCCAAGAACGGGAAGAGAAGGCAGCAATCCTATCCATATTAATGTCAGTGTGGAACCCATAAACCCATGTGCGACTAATACACCAAAGAGAACACCACAGTTTAGACAACTGAATTTCGGAAGAATTTAGACAATAGGAAGTACATATACACAAGGAATAACGACTGGAGGAGCCAGTTCAGGTAGCACTAGTCAAGTATATACACTGCGCGGAGGTAGTAGTTCAGCATTCAGCATGGCAGGACATGATCCTACCATCAGGTTACCAGAATTTATATCAAAATAGAAGATTTGGGAAGAAAAATAGATCACAGACAAAGATACTAAACTGGCGCAATTGGAAATTACATTAAGGGATCATGCACTGGATTGGTATATGAGTTTAGCTATAAACAATCCACCGGGGACAACCAGAACAATTACAGATATCCAAAAATTGTTGATAAATGAGTTCCAGAAGTCGAGTTCAAAAGATCAATACATGAATGAGATGATTGAAATTAGACAAAAATCGAGAGAATCTGTATGGGAGATTGACCTGAGATTCAAGCGACTAAAGGGAAAGTTGAAATATCTCATGACCGATATGCAACATAGGCACTTGTTCATCACTTCACTACGACAACAAAAATTTTAGACGCAGGCAGAGGCCTTGCAGGCAACCCTACAAATAGAAGAAAGCCAGTATCAACAAACGGATCCATTCATCGAAGAACTAAAGGAGGATTTGAATAACTTAATGTTCCATCTAAACCAGAATAAGAGTAAGGACAAATGAGAAGTCATTTGGTGTACTACATGTAGGAAGGAAGGACACCACAAGAACAAATGTCCAACATTCTCATAGTATATGGCAGCAGGAATGCCAAATCCGTTACCAACAGGAGGACTATGGTGTGAAATCTACAAGAAACTGGATCACGATCCATATCACTACTCAATGATGCAGAAATACCAGACACTCCCAAAGAGTTCATATTGTAACTTTTTCAAGTCAGTGGGCCACGATGACAAAGATTGTAGAACTATGGAATTGATGCGAGAAAGGACATCGGATGAATATGGAATGCAGGAAGAAATGATGACTAGGAAAGTTGCACCACAATTTAACCAAGTTTCATCCCCATACAACACTGCGCTACAGCAGTATAATACTGCGCAACAACCATATAATACTGCACAACCACAGTACAACACAACACAACCTCAGTACAATATCGCACAGTACAATCAGGCGCCTTAGTATAACATGCCAAGAGGAGATCGAGAAGGATACAGAGGTGGAGGATGAGTGAGAGGAGGTTTTTGATGAGGTAGAGGACCAGTGGTATGTCACAATTTTCAACAATCGAGATATTATTCAAGGGAATGTCCACTTCCACCAGCAACATGTATGTATTGTCGCGCATCAGACCATGACACGAAAGAATGTTTGACACTATTAGTAAAGATCCAGGAAAAGAGGAACTAGAACAAACAAAATGTTCATTGGATCTCACCCGAAGCGAGGGATGAAGGACGAAACATCAACATAGTTTCCTGTGGAGGAGCTAAAACAAGAAACGACGCAGTCCGACAAGAACTGGTGCAACACTAGTGGGTAAAGAAGAATGTCAAACCAAGGAAGCAGGTCGACACGTAGAAGGAGAAGGCGATATTTAAGCAAGTCCAACAAGAATTTCAGAAGGAAGACATTGCGTCGACTTCAACTGCAGAGAAAAGAAAGGAAATGCCAGAGTACGAGATGCCTCCATTATTGGATCATACCAACGAAATGAAACCAATGGGACAAGTAAGTACAATCAAAGGCTTTTTGCAATCATGTGTCAAAGTATTAAATGATCCATCATCTGTGAAAATACTGCAAACAATATTAGAAAGATGTAGTATAGAGACAGAAGGCAAACTAGAACAAAAAATAGTCAATCACCTACATACAAGGAGAAGAACAAGTAGGGAGTTTAGACTGAATGCCAACATCGGATATTTCAACATGGGAGATATCATAGTAGATATATGATCTAAAGTTAATGTATTACCAAAGAAGACATGGAAATGCATGGGAAATCCCACATTAGGATATTCATCGGTTCAACTAAAACTAGCAAACCAACACAGAGTCCTACCAATTGGTAGACTACAAGGAGTGGCAGTAGACTTGGATGGAGTGCACACTAAAGAAAATTTTGAACTAATTGAAATAGTGGACGACACAACACCATATCAAGCATTGCTTGGCTTGGACTGGGTGTTTGACAACTAGGCCATAATCAAGAAGTCAAGAAAAATGACATTTGAGTCAGGTGAATACAAGGTCATCGTGCCATTAGACCCATCAGAAGGGGAAAGGTTTGTAGAAGCACTTGCTTATACTTAGAGGAAATCATCTAGTTGTACAGAACAACTGTGCGTGATGAGGATTACGTGAACCCAATTGCAGATGGGATACTCAATTAGCGGAGCATTACTTCATGTGCGATAGACTCAAATACCAGTTTAGAGAACTGGAAACAAAGGATACATAAAGTTTCCATGAGAATATGTGCACAAATAGACCGCACAGTAAGATGGGTAGGCACGAAAATAAGGGAACCACCCAGTTTCCATAGAATAAACGATCTAGAAATATTCTTGGCACAGTATGAAGATGAATTTTTAGAGAATCGAAGACTCTTAGCACTTGATATAACACTCAAGGCCACACCTGCAAGATGGTGGGGTGCACACAAAGAGACAATCACAGATTGGTACCAATGTAAGTAGTTACTGCATATAAGGTTCGATGCAAAATAGAAAAACAATAAGCAGCAGAAGTACGATGGACAGGGGCCACCAATGGAACACTTGGTGAAGTGTAGAACGTTTTGGAAACCGACACCCCCAGAGAAATGGCCTCATCATTTTATACACACTCTAGAGGGTATACCAGTGAACTGGTGTATTGACCAGGAACTGCGACCTGGACGGTATTGCAACAGAATTTTACAGTCACTTTTTCATTCGAGCATGAAAACCCCAACATAGATGCAGCTCTTAAACAGATAAGAGGTATTTTATTCATCAAGGAACCATAAGTAGAACTCATAACAGAATAAAAATAGTGGAACAAACAGACAGTCAAGGAACTGTTGTCACGTTACCATGTGCACAAGGACACACCAGAGGAAGACAATCCACGTGATATTCATATCAAGGAAGCGGAAGGTGAAAGAGAAGTGGAGGGTCCACCTATAGAATCAGAAGTTATTGCTGCATTGATCAAGGTAAATAAATTCAACATTGGTACAGCTGAGAATCCCAAAATGGCCAGAATCAAAGATTACTGGGATGAGAAAATGGTAGAAATCATAACAGATTTACTGCGCGAGTACAGTGACCTATTTCCCACAACATTTACAGAGATGAATGGTATAGCAGGAGAGCTAGGAGAGATGAAGATACAACTCATAGCTGACAGTAGGGATGAGATGCCAGTACGACTACAGACTATACATGTGGCTATCCTGCTATACATGGTATAGCAGGATAGCATCTTGTGAAGATATGTGTTAGAACACGAAAGACTAAGAATTTTAACAGAATCCCATGAGGGAATAGCAGGAGGAAATTACACAGGCAAAGCTACCGCGCAGAAGGTATTGCGCGCAGGACTATGGTGTTCGAACATTCACAGAGACTCGAAGGAGTACTACTAGAGATGTGATGTTTGTCAAAGGGTTGGTAAACCCGATAGAAGGGATGAGATGCTAGTACGACCACATGTAACATTGCATGCATTCGATAAATGGGAAATAGACTTTGTCAGACCAATCAAACCACCAACAAACAGAACAGGAGCAAGGTACATCATCACCGCGATAGAGTACCTAACAATATGGGTGAAAGAAACACTAGTGAAGGATTGCAATGCAAAAATAGCAGCACACTTTTTATTTGAACAAGTAATCATTGGATTTGGATGCCCAAGAGTTTTGATGAGAAACCAAGGCACGCACTTCATTAACAGCACTATCAATGCCATGACCGAAGAGTTTGAAGTCCATCATCAGAAGAGCACACCATATCACCCACAGGAAAATGGCACAATAGAAGCATTTAACAAAATCCTCGAGAATGCACTGAAAAATATCTGTAATGTCAACAGGGACGATTGGGACCTCAAAATACCAGCAGTGTTGTTGGCCTATAGGACTACATGCAGAAAGTTGACAGGGAACACGCCATTTAAATTGGTATATGGCCAAGAATCAGTGGTGCCATTAGAATTTCTAGTACCAAGCTTGCGCGTAGCAGCAATTACACACATGACGGAATGAGACGCAGTACAGGAGAGACTAAATCAGTTGATGACCATGGAGGAAGATCGAATCCTAGCAGGATTCCAACAAGAAGTCCAAAAATCAAGGGACAAATATTGGCATGACAAACACATTAGGAAGAAAAATTTCAAGGAAGGAGATTTAGTATTGATGTGTGACAGTAAATCCTTTTAGCACCCAGAAAATCTCATAATTCACTGGTTAGGACCATATGAAATAAAAACTGTCACAAATGGAGGATCTATACAGTTGAAATACTTATCAGGCATAGAACTCAGAGGAATGATTAACGGGAGTCAACTGAAGCTTTACAAGGACTTTCGACCAACCACGCAGAAAAAAAATATATATATATATATTAAACAGTACCAACAGAGGCACGGTGCGTCGGAAGAAGGAAGAGTACGCACACTTAGGAACACAAACTTGGAGAGGATAAGGCTAATGTCCAGGTCACGATGGAAGCAAGCAGGAAAAGGAAAGACGGAAAAAGCAGTATGAAACAACGAAGTTATGCAGAATTGAATGTTGGAAAGGAATGAAGGGACGTCGCATTAATTGTGCCAACTAGAGACGGAAAGGGAGAGTAATGGAAAGTACAAAGGAACTGGAGGTTCATTGAATCCTTATTAAAGGTAGCATCTTCAAAAAGCTTCATTTGATGACCATACAAAACACGGACCCGAGAGAAAACATGTTATTGTGAGATTGGAGAAGAAACAAAGAGCAGGAGCATATACACAGCACAGAGCAAAGCTCATAGAGGTTGTCAAAGCTACAAAGTGCAGCGAGTAATCAACATTCACCACTATGGCACCACCTAAACAAGCAGAGGCAACCCAGACTGCCTAACACTCCAGAATTAGAAATAGGGAACATGCACAATCACAGGAAGATGAACAACATTCGTCGGAGATTGTTAATGTCGATGAAATCCCATCACCAAATACAACACCGATGAACCCCACACCTGTGGTGGAATAAACCCAACATCCATTACCAGAGGGCATCAATGTAGATATGTCGGTAGAGGCACAGGAGAAACAGAACCAGGATGAAAAAACCCTAAAGGAGGCACAACCAGAGAACCCCAAAGCAGCTTCGAGAGTCAATGGAACGACGATGAATTAGAAAGCAGCATTCGAGCCAGGCGAATCTCAAACAATTGTGTGAGACCACCCACCAGAAGGAATAGTAGAAGATGTCACAGGCTTACCTAAATGGTATTCTGAGGTACAAACGATGTCCGTTGGAACATCGAGCCAGCCACTACCAAAGAAAGAAAAGCAATAGGTACCTAGGTAACCTCCCAAGCAACTCGTCGCAACCCTTGGTTTGTCGCATATACCAGATGGGGTATGGGTGAAACCAGACTTTCTAGGTCATGTCGAGAAGCTGAAATACTAAGACCATGATGTAACAGACACAGACAAGTTCCCGAAATTTGCAAAGAGGGTATACTTACAGACTGTGGGCGTGAATCTAGTTAGGGAACCAATTGATCAACCACTGCAGTGGGCAACAGGATTGGAGAAAATGGGGATTTTAGGTCTGTTAAATCTACGACACTTTGGCAGAGGACATTACGCAAACAGTTGCATCAAAAAATTGATGGTAGTCACACATGGCAAGGATATATGGTTAGACAAGCTTGTCTCGATAGATGTAGAGCTCATTTCGCACATTACAGGGTTTCCATCCCGGGGCATGGATCTCGCGCAATTTCTCGATGATAAGACAAAGCAGAAAGCACTCACAGAGAAGATGAAGAAGAAATATGACACTGACAGGGGGACACGAGGAATCATCATCAAGAGGATCAATGATGTCGCGACACAAATGGCCACAAAAATCTTAGCTTGCAAGCTGCTAAGAAAATGTCGTAGGGAGGAAGTTTTGGTCGGGGTTGTCGCAGTTCCAGCAAAATGCACCGAGGGAACCACAGTTAGTTGGGAACCCTACCTCTTGAATTTGTTTCTGGATGACTGCAAGGATGCACAGGATCTAGGAAAATAATTTCATTACTCATGGTTGCTCATGTTGATATCCATCATGGGATGAAAGGAACCGAATTACATATTTTTCAACACTAGACCCAAGTTGAATTGTGGAGCAAGGTATTTATCCTTTGGCATCGCGTCAGACGCCAAGCATAATAAAATGAACGTAGTTATATTCTAAGGATACCTTCGCAACCTACAAGAGGCCATCTCAAACATGTGAAGAATAACACCACAGGTTGTTCCACAGTATCGAGACATCGCCAACTTCAAGTCCACGCGACACGCAATGTGGATACAGGCGCTGAAGGACCCCAATAAGTAGTGGCTACAAATGCGTTACTGCATCATGGAGGGAAACATCAACATGGCTATCAAAGATTGGGAGGACAACTGTAAGATTCCACTCCTCACCCAAGACATACCTACAAACACAGTGGAAGAAGAAATAGGGAAGGAAGAAACACAGCCTCAGGAAGTCCCAGTGCCCAAGAAACGAAGGACGGGCCAGACAAAACCAAAGCAGACGAACAAAAGGATATATAATATAGGGACTCAAAAGGGGAAGAAGAATAATACGCAGTTGAACTACAAACAACAGAAACAGGTCGAGGAAACACAGGGGACTACACCAAGTCCAAGGTCACAGGAACTAGGCATGAACAAGAGACCAACTACTCATACAGGGGGTGCACGCAAGAAGATGAAGGCACAGAGAACACCTCTGGATTACACGATCATGGAGGATGATGAAGAAATGATAACCCAAATGGTTTAGTATTGTATATCCAAGGATTTTGACAATGTTGCACACCACAGGGATAGAATTCAAGAGGAGATGGAAGACATGCAACAGTTCCTCAAGCAGGTCGGGGAAGCGTAGGAGAGGGAGAGGGATTTGTACCCTCACATTATTACTTCAGTTACTCATGTTCTCTTGAGGTATGTAGGCCTCCTTAAGTACTATGAGGAGGCTACATCCCTTAAGGGGCACTACGGGTTGTTGGTGCATCTGATCTGTCGATGGGATGTCCATCAACAGGCTTTCTATGTGGGTTCAAATCAGTGGTACCATCCCACTGAGGAGGATATTTACTTTATCACTGGGCTATCTAAGAGAGCAGAAGATTTTTCCCAGTGCCAAGATGTCCCAGTAGGTGTTTCCATTGAGAGTCATCCCATGTCCTCTCAGCAATATATTGGGGTTGATGTACTATCCCATCTGATTTTCAAGTGTTTGGTGGGCAGCTAAAAAATCACCTCTTTCGGTGCAGAGGAGGTTAGGTGCCTCTCACTCTTAGTGACTACCATAGCCCACTTTACCAGTCAAATAACATATCCTCAAAAATGTTGTACTATTAAACATATCCTCAAAAATGTTGTGTCTATTGATCATGTTGATGATGTACTTAATTTATATGTTGATGTTAATGTGTATATTGTTAGGTCATGTTAGATTTGGATGTTAAATGTGCTTGATAGATGTGTATGTTATAACATTGTTCATTAGACGTGCATTTTTCATGTTGATCATGATGATATACTTAATTAATTTGTATGTTGATGTTTATGTGTACATTTTTAGGTCATGTTAGATATGTTTAATGTTAAATGTGTTTGATAGATGTGTAAGTTAAATGATGCTTGTTAGATGTGTGTGATGATGACGTTAGAAAATGTTTGTCTTTTGTTAGATGTGATCACAATGATGATTCCCTGTTAAATTATTAGATATGTGTGCTAGCTAATTAATGACGTTTATATGTGCTAGAGGTATATATAATTAGATGATGTTAGCTAGCAAATATAAATGTGTATTATAAATGTTGTTTATGTTTGTTATAAGATGGTTATCATCATCATGTTTATTTTTATAAATTACAAAGTTCAATATGGTTGAAACTATAATTATCAAATTGAAACTATAATTGCATAGATAGTTCATTATACATATTCATTCTAACTATATTTTTTTATCAAAAAACAAATTACATATGAATAAATATTAGTTTCCATTGTATTAATTACTCTTTTTTAATAGACTCTTCTACACTAAAAATTGTTATTATAAAAAAGTTATGATATCCAATGATAAGCATTCTATTGGCTTTAAAATTTTATGGATGCAAATCCTCCTATTGTTATTTTTGTCATTATTTCGTAAGTTGATTGCTATCAAATTTTAAAATATTACTTCATTAATTGTGGTTTTACTCAACATTGGGGGCATAATTTTATAAATATTTTCAAAAGCAATGATAAAATTATGTAAACTAACAAGCACTACAAGGTTAAAAACCAAATTATCACAAAATCAAGTTATAAATTTTATTTTTTAATTATAAACCACATTTTTTGTTAATCTTACTTTTAATTCTACAAAATAAATGAACATAAACTCAGTTTTTGAATCATCATGTCAACATATCCTCAAAAATGTTGTACTATTAAACATGCATATCAACCATATCATTACATCTAATTATATCAACATAAAAAGTAGAATTTCATATCCCATTAAAAGTTCAATTGGGCATTTAACATTTTTCAGGATTTCGCAATTGGAAATACTTAAAGAAGATGAAACATTTTTAAATATATGCAACGACATATAAATATGTTCAAATAACAATCGTTCCATGCAATCACAAATAATTTGAAAGACAAACACATTACGCATCAAACTGGTTGTTAACCAACTAAAATTGTTCAAAGATTTGTTATAATTAACTTAACATTTCCTCTGTCAGAAGATGAATAAAAAACAATATAATTAGTGAAATAAAGAATACAACAAAAAGATACAACAACAGTATTAAAGATGAAATAAAACATGTACATATCACTCTCTGTTGTCATCACCCTCATTATCTTCCTCACTTGTCATGATAACACTGTTGTTCTCAAAAATATGTTTTAATCTAGGGTCATGTCTTAATACAAACCACCAATCCATGTCCAACACATCTGGGTAAAAAAAACACTTGGTTGAAGTGTTTTGGGAAAACATAAGGCTCATTAACTTCATCCCACATCTTTTTAGAGTTGATACATATCATCCCACTATCACAATATTCCTTTACATCATTCTGATCAAATGTGCCCCACCACTTGAACCTAAAAATAACACATCGGAAAGAAGAGAAGTCCAGTCAAATGATCTCTTGTATCTTACCAATGTAACCTAACTTCCTCTGTATGGTGTTTTGATCACAGTGGCTAGCACAACTAGATTGGTTGAACTCGACTTCCACTCCACTAACTTGTGTCATGTGTCCATCATCAACATCCTCTGTGCGAAAATGATGTCCATATGCCCACATAGATGGGAACAAATGCACCTATAAAAAATTGAACAAATCAGAGTGTCAATATGTGTTTAACAAACCGACCATTAAAATATAAATAATATAGATGTACTTACAATTCAAATGTGCATTACGAAGTTAAAAATTATGTACACAAAAATATTATTACTGAGTTGTTGCAACCAATCCCTATGTTTAGTGCATCATCTTCTTCACGTGGGTAACAACCGGATGCACCATATTTCTCCCAGGCTTGGTCAACAACCCAGCTATTGGGGCATATCATTGGAATATTTTGTTAGGGTCCTAACCCGCACATAGGTAGATCAATATATTCGGATGTAATAAAGGTCAATATTAATAAGGCCTTTCAATAAAATAGAATAAGGAGGGTGTAAGAAGACCTAATAGAAGCTTCCGCTTCTAGAAGGATCTTCCTCTAGATGCTTCTCTTGATAGACATATTTAGTATAAATAAGGGTCGAGCGTATGAAAACCTTGTAACAGAGCGATGCACAACTAGAGGTTTCCCCCTAGAAGAGGCCCGTGAACATTGCTTTCTGAATCAAAGTGTTATTTATGTTGTTGTTCTTATATCATTTATGTGTTATTGTGGAGATTATGCTGGTTATATTACTGTTATTCTGCCATTTCTAGAATTTTATTTCTATTCTGCATATTTATTATATCTAGTATCTTGCAAATGGTATCAGAGCACTTTCCTTGGCAGAAATTGTGGGAATTGTTTTTTTTCTCAGGGTAGAGACGTATTCTGGCGTCTTTAAGCCATAGAGATCTATCGTTACGCACATAAACCCATGGTTGAGGGATTCATACACACAGGAAATACAAGTGGTTCTTAAGCGCACATCTGTTGGCTACCCTTGTAACCCCTGTTGGTACCCCTTTGAGTGGTAGCGCATCATACAACACCTGTGTACGGATCGGCCTAGATTTCCTAAAGCCCTCTTTAGATAAACCTATCGGCTACCAGACTGTTATAGTGTCACCAAGAACAACACTCGGGAAGATACTCTCTAGTACCTGGGTAGTCGGGTAGTACGACTAAGGGTACGGTCTATCCTCCTTAGTTAGTGCCCTGAGATATTGAGCCGAGTACTACTGTTGGACCCCGCACGTATATCAGAGAGCTATAGCACAGGGCAAACCCTTGTCTGTAGAAGTAAAACAAAAAGAAGTAAAACAACTCAGTGCTATTGTTGCCTCCATCGATTCATCCATCAATACAACCATAAATACAACCACATAGTCCTCAATGGAGGAAGTCAAACAAGAACTGACCACCCAGCTTGAATCTATCTTTGCATCACTCTGCACCAAACTGAAGATCCCTACAGATGACCCTTTCTCTAAAGCACCTCCAAAGACCGAAGGCGAACATTCCTCCCATTCCCATACCTTTCAGCCCCATCACTTTCAATGTGACCTATGTCTTCCGTGGGTGGATGTGACCAAATTTGATGGCTCGGACCCCACTGGTTGGGTAACCCAAATGGAACATTATTTCTCTTTATACGGCATCACATATGACTTGGCCAAACTTCGGTATGGTGTTCACCATCTAGATCAAGAACGTTGGCAATGGTGGAAATGGAGAAAAACTTCCCGTCAAGGGTATATTGCTTGGACCCAATTTGTGACTGAGCTTTATGAACTCTTTGACACAGACACCAACCATTTGGGCCATTTGAAAAAGTTGAAACAATCTGAAACAGCATAAGACTTCATAGTTGCCTTTGAGCACCTAGCTTTTCGAACAGAGGGCATGACTAATGCTTTCTTTTGAGAGTGTTTTATCAGTGGCCTCAAGGAGGATATTCGGGCCCATGTCCTCATGGCTTGGCCCTTGAGTTGGGTGGAGGCTACTAAAAGAGCTAAAGAAGCACAACAGGTTGTATCCTCTCAAAACCGAAAACCCTCCTTTATCCCTCGCCCTAAACTTGTCACTCCCACTACTCCCTCTGCCCCATTAAAGATCCAAAAATTAACCAGGGCTGAAATGGTTGAACACCAACTCAAAGGCCTTTGTTATAATTGTGATGACAAATATTTCTCTGGCCACAAGTGTAAGGAACAAAATCTTTTTATGGACATCTCTGAGGATATTTCAAAAGAGGATGTTGAAACTCCCCTTGTGTCTGAGTCACCTGAAATCACTAACATAACCCCTCCCTCAGACCCTCCCGAAGTAGAACCCGTCATTTCCCTCAATGCTCTCACTGGCTTCTCCGCTCCCCAAATCCTCAAGTTAATCGGTTACATCAAGCATCGGAAAGTCATCATTCTGGTTGATAGTGGAAGCACCCATAATTTTATTCATCACCGCATTTCCCAAGAAACTCATTGCTACATCCATGCTGTCAACAATTTCCAAATCATGATTGCCAATGGTGGTTCCATGAAATGTGGAGGGCACTGTGAAAATGTGTGTCTCCAAATCAGTGACTACCACCTAAAATCCCATATGTTTTCTATCGACATGGGTGGTTGTGACATTGTGTTGGGTGCAGACTGGCTAAGAAATTTGGGTCCCATTCTCATGGATTTTAAGGCATTAATCATGCAATTCGACCAGGAAGGCCACCAATATAAATTCCAAGGCATCAATGTTGGTTCACCTGAGGTCATTAGTTCCCATCGCATGGAAAATTTGCTCAAAAAAGGTCATTCTAGTGTCATTTCCCAACTCCATGCCATACAAGCAACAGAGACACCCCCGGTTCCGCATGACTTCCAAGCCCTCCTTTCTAAACATCAAATGGTATTTTCCACTCCCCAATGACTCCCTCCTTCCCGTGGTGTTCATGATCATTCCATTCCCCTTGTACCCATAAGCCTTCCTCCCAATATCCTTCCATATCGCCACCCCTTTTCACAAAAAATGAAATTGAGAAAATGGTCCAAGAACTCCTTAATGCAAGCATTATCCGCCCTAGTACAAGCCCTTACTCTTCTCCTATAGTCATGGTCCTGAAGAAAGAAGGTTCTTGGAGAATGTGTCCTAACTTCTGTGCCCTCAACAAACTAACCATTAAGGACAAATTTCCCATTCATGTCATTGATGACCTCTTGGATGAATTGAGTGGCACCCAATTCTTTACTAAAGTTGATCTTTGATCGGGCTATCACCAGATGCGTATGAAAGAGGCATACATTCCCAAGACAGCCTTTCGCACTCATGAGGGCCACTATGAGTTTTTGGTCATGCCCTTTGGCTTGTGTAATGCCCCCTCCACCTTTCAAAGCCTCATGAATCATGTCTTCCATCAATTTCTCTGTCATTTTGTCTTAGTTTTATTTGATGATATCCTCATCTATAGCAAAACCTAGACAAACCATCTTACTCATGTGGATCAAGTTCTCCATCTACTCTCTCAGCACCAACTTTTCCTGAAACAGTCTAAATGTGTTTTTGGTGCCTCATAAGTAGAATACTTGGGTCATCTGGTTGGAAAGGATGGAATCAGGGTGGATCCGAAAAATATTGAATCTATGCAAGAATGGCCGCACCCAAAGACTCTCAAAATCTTGCGTGGATTTCTGGGCTTAACAGGGTATTATCGCAAGTTTGTTAAGAACTACAGAAAGATTGCAACACCTCTCACTGCTCTCCTAAAAAATAACTCTTTCACTTGGACTCCAATTGTTGCTCAAGCTTTTCAAACCTTGAAGATGGCCATGTGCACCACTCTGGTTCTAGCCCTTCCTGATTTCACAAAGACCTTTATGTTGGAATGTGATGCCTCAGGGAAAGGAATAGGCATTGTCCTTATGCAAGAGGGTCGAACTTTTGCCTTCACCAGCAAACAACTGTCTGAAAGGAATCTAGGAAAACCCATTTATGAAAAGGAAATGTTGGCTATTCTACATGTCGTTGATCTGTGGTGCCCTTATCTCTTGGGGAAATGCTTCCAAATTAAGACCGACCATCAAAGCCTCAAGTACTGTCTGGAACAACGCATTTCCTCCCCGGAGCAACAAAAATGAGTGACTAAGCTCTTTGGATATGATTATGAGATCATTTATAAGAAGGGAAAAGACAATGTAATGGTGGATGCACTGTCCTGAAAATATGAAGAAGAAGGATCCATTTTTTCTCTTTCCTTCATTGTACCCGATTAGCTCCAAGTTGTGCGCCAGGAATGGCTTCAAGATCCCAAAAGTTTGCATCCGATCTAGCAATTGCAGACCACGACTCTGGCTCCCCCAAGGTACTCTTGGCTCCAGGATGAGCTTCGATGCAAAGTCCGTTTGCATTTAAGTAAACAATCAAAGCTTAAATCCACGGTACTTTATGAGCTTCATGCTACACCCAAAATGGGGCACTTAGGGTTCACCAAAACATATGACAGGGTCAAACGTTCTTTTTTTTGGGATGGTATGAAACAGGACATCCGTAATTTTGTCATTGAATGTGAGGTGTGTCAACACAACAATAGAGAAACAGTCAAATCTCTGAGCACACTACAACCGCTTCCGATTCCACCTGTTATTTGGAAGGATATCTCTATGGACTTTATTACCAGTTTACCCAAATCGGGGAATAAATCATTCATAATGGTGGTTGTGGATTTCCTTTCCAAGTATGCTCATTTCTGTGTTCTTCAACACCCATTTACTGCATCCACGGTGGCTCAAATTTTCATGGACTGGGTCTTTAAGCTTCATGGCATGCCGCACTCTATTATTTCTGATCGTGACCCAACTTTCACAAGCAATTTTAGGCAAGAACTGTTTAAGCTATAGGGCACCCAATTGCATCTCAACATAGCTTATCATCCCCAGACTGATGGTCAAATGGAAGTTGTCAACAATTGTTTGGAAACATATCTGAGGTGTTTTTCCTCTGAAAAACAACATCAGTGGGCTCAATGGTTACCCCTAGCCAAATGGTGGTACAACACTTCCTACCATACAACTACTCGCATGACTCCTTTTGAAGTGGTATATGGACAGAATCCACCTTCATTTCTCTCATACTTATCAGGTACCTCGAAGGTCCAGGCGGTTGATCAAACACTTACAGTTCGAGAGGATATTCTTTGTACCCTTAAAGAGAACTTGGTCATGGCACAGAATCACATGAAACAACAAGCAGATCAAGGTCGCTATGAACGTCAATTTGCAGAAGGGGATCATGTATTTATGCGACTGCAACCATACAAGCAAACTTCCCTCAAAGTCGAGCATTGTCAGAATCTAGTGCCCAAATTTTATGGTCCTTATACAGTTCTCAAGCATGTGGGACAAGTCGCATATCAGTTAGCTCTGCTCGGTCAGTCGAAGCTACATCCTGTTTTTCATATTTCATGCTTAAAGAAGGTGATTGGAACTAGGTGCCAAATTCAAACCAACCTTCCAGAGTTAGCTGAAGAAGGATCCATTTGGCTACAGCCAGAAGCAGTTTTGGAC
Organism: Picea engelmannii; assembly: GCA_009831015.1. NCBI lineage: Eukaryota > Viridiplantae > Streptophyta > Pinopsida > Pinales > Pinaceae > Picea > Picea engelmannii. The sequence goes on along the minus strand of ML783621.1, from coordinate 171,932 downwards.
CAGTGTGAGTGTCACCTGTGTCAGAGAACCATCAAGGAAGTGCTAGTCCAGTGGAAAGATACGACTCCAGCAGATGCCACTTGGGAACCAACTACCATTCTGCAGCAGTTTCCACATATCAAGCCTTGAGGACAAGGTTGTTTTTAAGGGGGCGGACATGTTAGGGTCCTAACCTGCACATAGGTAGATCAATATATTCAGATGTAATAAATGTCAATATTAATAAGACCTTTCAATAAAATAGAATAAGGCATATGTAAGAAGACCTAATAGAAGCTTCCACTTCTAGAAGGATCTTCCTCTAGATGCTTTTCTTGATAGACATATTTAGTATAAATAAGGGTCGAGGGTATGAAAACCCTAGCTTGGAGATTATTGTAACAGAGCGCTGCTCAACTGGAGGTTGCCCCCTCGAAGAGGTCCGTGAACATTGCTTTCTGAATCAAAGTGTTATTTTTGTTGTTGTTCTTATATCATTTATGTGTTATTGTGGAGATTATGCTGGTTATATTACTATTATTCTGCCATTTCTAGCATTCTATTTCTATTCTGCATATTTATTATATCTGGTATCTTGCATATTTTATTTTAAATGACCAGGATAAGGCATGCTTCTACCATTCAACTGTCTGATTTTTTTCCTGTCACTTTCCCATCTCCTCCTCTTCTGTCCGTACAATGCGACCCACGGTTGTGTTGCCTCCAAATTGTAAAGAATGAATTTATTGATGGCATCAATTTTTGAATTCGCTAATGTATTCATGAAATCAAACCAACATATAGTACATATGAGATCATGAAAATATACATTATGAAGCTCAGTGTGAATAGTTACTGTGTAGAAATTTGACAGACGATAAGTCACTTACTATTTATCAAGAGCCTTTTTCCATTCATTTGGAGAAGCTCCCCTTCTCTTTTGTCTTCATCCCTTTCATCGTCCTAAATCAATGCACATAGTGTTTTGTTGATCTGCTTGATGTACTTGATGTACTTGCTCGCATAATAGAAAGACTCATATGATATGTACCCCTTTTCCATAGACTCCTCGGGTTTTTCCCTTTGAAGAACAAATCCTTTCAATTTCTTCATGTACCTCTCTAAAAAAAATATCCAACGATAGGAGACCAACCCGACTAATTCAACCTCATATACTAGGTGAATTAGAATATGAACCTACAAGTCCATGAAACTCGACAATAGTTCCTTCTCAAACATACAAAAAATCTCAGCTATCTCTTGACGCCACCATGGAATGCTAGCCATATGAGACTCCTTTGATGTGATCCAACGTACAAATGCAGATAATTTAGATATGGCATGCCTTAGGTCAGGGGGGAATTCATGGTTCACAAACCCACACATGAGTAGAGGATAATGACACTACAAAGTAAACACATAAAAAAATAATTTTGTTTTATCACATGGCATAAAAATAAAAATTACAAATAATAAAATCATATTTTTGGAAGACGTCGTACCTTTAGAAGGTTCAAATGGTCATGTGATTTCAACCCTGACAAATGGTCTTCACGCACAGTGAAGAAACGTCGTAGGTAAAACTCATATAAAGAATGCACCTTCACACCTAATATAACTTCATTTTCCAAACAAAGTTCTTCTTTCTTCAAAATCCATGGGACATCACCTTCTTTGAAAGACCAAGAGGGACCAACCTCTCCTCTACTTTCTTGTCTTGTCCAATGTTTCTTTTTAGTTTTTGAAGAAATAATATCTCTCCTCACAACCAATGTGTCACTTTCTTTCGATGATATGTGCATCCATAAAGAAGATGAAACATTTTTAAATATATGCATGGGATCTAGTAAGTGGGCAATCTTAAGATGCTCCCAATAGGGGAGCTCATAAAAGATAGACTTCCTTTTCACCCCAATGGGAAATTTATCAACATAGGTGTTGAAGAATTTTGGATCATCGAACATAGGCTCCCCATTAGAGTCGAACATTTATGCAATCTCCTTCTCCTTCTCTTTCTCATATGTTTTAAGCCATTATGTTGGTGTAATTACTGCAGGCCTTTAGGTTCTCTCCGGTTTACCATTGAAAGCGGATGTTTCTCTTCTATAAGGGTGTTCTTCTGGGAGGAATACCCTCGAGCAGTCGTACATTGGATTTCATAGGTGGTTGGACCACATAGCCTTCAGAGAAGGTCCACGACATTTACATCCATGATAGCCTTTAGTTACAAGACTTGCAAAATTATTTTATACATAACACGTTAGCATTTAAGAATAGAATGTCAATCACAGCGAATTAAATATGCAAATAAATATTTGTACGTATATAAACAAATCAATAAACATGTTAATTACCAGAGAAAACTCCTAAGCCTGGATAATCATATGTGGTGTAAGCATATATACCATACAACATAAAACTCATCTATGTTGTGATGGGTCTTGATACATCATATACATGTATCCATTCCCATAATTCCTTCAATTCATCTACAAATCGTTGTAGGTAGGCATCCATATTCTTCACTTGTCTTCTACCAAGGACTATAAGATCCAACATAAGATGTTCATTCTTCATAGACAACCATAGGGGGATATTTTTATTGACCACTACTATATGCCAAATAGAATAGTTGGTGTTTTGGAGGGAATATGAATTCATGACATCCATTGCTATGCTAAGTCATAGACTTCATACTTCATCCTTGAATTTTTCTATCCATGTATTCTCTACATGCTTCATGGCTATTGAATTTTTGGGGATTCACATAACTCTCAACTCACTTCTTTGTTAGGCATGCCATCCCTGCAACATAGCTAATTATTTGCAACGAAAGAGCCTTTGAATCCTTGATATTATAGGCATGTGCCTCAATATCTTATGAGGAGGACCATGAAATTTACCATTTTTATTTTATTTATGGTACCTATCATGCCCACATTTCGGACATATTTATTTGTCTGCATATTCTCCTCTATATAGAATACAATCATTCAAACATGCATGATATATATATACTCAACACCCAACATTTTCAACAACTTCTTTGCCTCTTCGCAGCTACCAGGCAAAACATTATCACTAGGAAGAACCTTATCTTTATATATCTTGCAGTTAGTGGGCAATAGAAATGTACAAGGTCATTTAATGTTTATAAAATCAACCATTCCTAATGTTGATTGTGTGACAAGATTTCTCAAAATTAATATAAGGCACTTATTGGTCAATTACCTCAATATTGCCGAGAAACATGTGTTTGACATGCCAAACTTTGTTTTCACGTTGTACAGTAACATTGTTGTCCCAAGCTGGGTAGACTTTGACAGGGCACTAGGTCCAAAGAGAGGGGTGGTGGAAGAAAATTTTAGGCTTTCAAAAATGGTATCATTGATATGAGAATCATCCCCTAGCTCATCTTTCTGGAATGCGTCTAACAACATTGTCTCCATGGAAATTGTATCCCGTAAGTAATCATCCATACCAACCTCTTTTTGATTCTCTCCATTGCCAACTTCTGAAGAAATACTATTGTTGTAGTCATTCATAATTAGTGAATATAGACATAGTGGGAATTGAATAGGTGGTTGATTCAACCATTCTTGTTGTGCTTCCTCTCTAATTTTTGTTCTCATTGCAGCCTTCTCTCGAGTTGATATCGTTGTGGGGTGTAACGGAAGATGGTAGGTAGGTCGCTCATCATCAGAAGGATCCTAATTTCAAAAATATTGAACAAAATTCAATGAGATAATCGAAACATAAATAAGATAAGTTAACCTTACTGGAAATGGAAAGGGAGAACTCTACAATGGACTTTCAGCAATATGGAATGGGTTGGAATTTAAAGAATTGGCCATTTGATCATATAATAAGGTTTTTTCACTACATTTCAGCAAAATTAGCAATAAATTTTATTGTACATATCTCAAAGAAATTTCGAGGACCATACCATAATCTGAGTTTGAATATAGTTTTTAAACCATTTTTTAAGAATAAGACGACATAAAACATAAAATGTATATTGAAGTATTGTAAGTCATGTGAATTCATCCTAAAAGATAATTTGAGATGAATATACTATTTATGTGCAAATAAAAGTCCAAATAACTTTAAAAGCATCTGGGTGTGCTTATAAACCACAAATGCACCGGTGCGCATATTAACAATAAGCATCGGTGTGTTGAAAAATTAACCACACCGTGTTTCGATATTTTGTTAATAAAAAAAAATTATATGTCGTCAGTGTGTCAATTAATATGGACGCACTGGTGCGTAATGTAATATGGTCACACTGGTGCGTCTTACATAAACGCATCGTCATGCCGAAAAAGTTTAAAAAAAAAACACAATTTTTTTAAAGAATTAAAAAAGAGCGGGAATTGAATTTCATAAAGTCATTTAAATACTAAAAATCTATTCACTATTTCATTATTTTACAAAATTTTGCAGGGGAGAGACTTGCAAGAGAGACATACAAAGGAACACTCTAGAGGAACAAAATACTTTGGAACCACAGTATTATTCAGAATATGAGAATTTGAAGGGTATGGTGATTCACTCTAAACCATTTTCATAAAGTTTTTTTAATATTAAGAAGGTATTCAATATTTTCATTATTTTGTCAAAATTTACAGGAGACAGATTTGGAAGAGAGACATACTAGGGACCACTGTGGAGAAGAAGAATATTTTGGAACAACAGAAATATTCAGAAAATCAGGATTTGAAGGGTATGGTGATTCACTCAAAACCCTACATTCAAAAAAAAAAAATCATACTTACCTTAAACTCTTGTTATTTTTGCTTATGTGAATGCAAAATTTCACCCTAGGGTTTAACTCCCTATATCACTTTAGAATTAGGGATTTTTTTAAGGTATTTTAGATCTAATGGATTTGTTTTTCTATATATAAGTGTTTGGCATGTGGTGCAAAGGGACCACTTATTGCATCGAATCCCAAACGCAGACGGGCCTCTGACTTTTTTTTTTTTTAAATAGTTTCCGATTTGACGTTTTTTTTATAACTTTTTTCGATTTTCCGGTGCGCCATTTTGACAGAAATGCACCGATGTGTTTATGTCTAAGGAATGCACCGATAAAGCCAAAAAAAAAAAAATAGATTTAAAAAATATGGTGCATAAAAAAAATATCGACTATATTTTCTCAACTAAACAACACAGAAAATGTTGTCACATAATTTTTTTAAATTTTTATTCTCATCGATGTGTAATTTTTCTATTGTTTTTTTTTTTATGAATGTTTAATTTTTTTGCTATGTTTTTGTTTTCTACTGTAGTCATTGCGATGTATTCTATATATATTGCATTGTTGTAATTCACAATATTTCAAAAAAGAAATTAAATTGTTCAGTGTGTTTTGTTGTATGGAACGCCCCGGTGCATTTTATGTAATAAACGTACTGGTGCTTCGTATATAAAAAGCCCATCGATTACAACGATTTTTTTCATTGAAAATTATGTGATTTATTTATAAAATATATTCAATAATTTATGTATTGAATGGTACAGATTATATATTGATAAAAATATGAATGAGAAGAGTTCAAATAAGAAAAGTTATGGTCAACACAATGATGACACACCCGGAAGAAAGAAAAAAAAAAAAGACAGGTTCTCTATAAATTCTATACAAAATTAATATGGTTGAACTATATGTAAGTTTAACTAATATGTATTGGTTAGTGTGTGTCATGCAGGGCCACAAAATGAGGAAGATCGATAATATTATTTCTTATCTAAGTGCAAAGAGCGTAAAAGTTTGATGGAAAAATTACAGAGAGATGAATCACATGAATGAAAAAATAATATTCAATATGATTTATTTATTTTAATTTTCATTAATAATATACTTAGGAATATTAAATGACATGTTTCAAACAATACATTAATTCACATATGTTTAATGTTCTACAGGCACCAACAATGAGGGAACATAATGTCATCCTAACAAAACAAAATTAATTAATACAGAAGATGTAAATGATGATGAATTGGTCCTTAGCTCATCTGGAGTGGTGTTGGAGATTAATCAAAGGGGGGGGAACTTTTACAGAACAATGAGGGATATAGTGGAACAAACGTATAGATGTACTTTCCACTTACAATATAGAAATTAATCCAATGATTCCAAGAACCAGGTTATATTTAAACTACACGAAGCATTTCCAGAGTAATGATCAATCAGACCTGTCAGACTTGCAATAGCAAAAACATACAACAACAAAAAAGAATCATTCAAAAAGTAATATTCCTGAAAACAGAATATATATATATATATATATATATATATATATATATATATATTACAAAGTATTCATTTATTAATATATCAATTTTGTGATATTTGGTTTTCATATATCAATATAAAAATACTTTATTGTCATGTTATTTTTTCAGGAAAAAATTATGAAAATCCTAGAGGACCAACGATTTGATATCTGAAATACGCCAGTAGGAATGTCCAAAAAAGTGTACAAGGAGATGGTCAAAGAATTGGACATAATTGCATCACATGAGGAGTTATCCCAACAACAACGTGCTTCAAATGTATGTAATCATTGAATTTTTCTATTAGGTACAAATAATTAATTTAACATTAAATATTGATTTTCAAATATTCTCTTACAGAAAAGAAAAGAAAATGGAATTCATTCTGCACATAAAACTGGACAACAAGGAAGAAAAGGGTTGATAGCAAAGTTTGTGAGTAATTGTTATTTTCTTATAAAAACTTAAGGTTTATTTTTCTATATTTTAAGTTGTTTTACAATAACCATCATTGAATGTCTTCAAACAGGTGCTAACATACAAAGAAGAGCCATCGGAAAAAATGATTGACATCGGGTTAGTTAAGCGTTGTGAGTATATGTTGGCATATCAAAAATTAATTGTGGAATTTGTAAGTATAATCTATGTTGTTTTACTTCTATAATTTTATAATTAATGAAATAAAAATAATACTTTATATTAAATATATGATTTATTATGGGGTATAAAACTTGCAGGAAACAAAGTGTGGAACTAAGTCAACAGAATAATTGTTAAAACAAGGCATGAGATTTGATTTTGAACATATATGTATGATTCATGAGTCAATTCTTGCTTTGGAGGTACTTCGCTTTTCAATTTACATTCATGTATATTATTTATTTCAATTTGCATTATTCTCACCAATGTAGATAGACGCATTACAATTTATTTTTATGTTTGTAGATGGAACTTGAAGAAGAGAAAAACAATTGAGGCAATCAATCAAACATTCAGAAAAATAACCCAAGGCATGAAAGTAGCTCGAGCACTAACAACAGTTCCAGTGAAGAATGATGACCAATATATTTGGATATCAATGCAAGCTACAATTGTGTTTTTTTGAAATAATTGTCTGTGAAAATCAAGCATTTTTGTTTAATGTAATGGACATAGTGTCCCAATTGAAAGACAAGGGATTACCGATAAGTGTCCCATTTCATATGACAAAGACCCTCTTGTTCATATAATAAAATATGTTTTAATTTATTCTATTGCGTTGTCCAATGTCGTTGTGAAATGTTACATCGTTGATTAAATATATGGATGACTAAATATTATAATGAAGAGATGTAAAATCTGATGATATAACAAATTAATCCAAACATCATATCCAAATTCACTAATCAAAATATAAGATATATGTAAATTTTTTGATAAATAATGGAATTAAAAAATAACAATAATTGCACTATCATAGGTCGATGTTTCTCAGTGTATTTTAATTATTAATCTCATCGGCGCGTTTAATATTAAAACTCACCAGTGTGTTTCATATTAAATGTGCACCGATGCTTTTATGTAATCAATTAGCATTGGTTTCAATATTAATTTAATACTAGAAAATTATATTAAAAAATTGGCCTTAGGTGCATTAAGCTTATATGAAGCATCAGTGCTTTTGTGTTATTAATATGCATCGGCGCTATTGTGTTATTGATAAGCCTCGGGGATTGTTTTTTACTGCATAGAAGTGGTGCTTTATGTTTTTAATGTATCAATGGGTTTCTCCAAGTAACTCACCGGTACATATTATTTTATACAACATTGGTGCCTTCTTATTAATAAAACACTGGTGTGTTCTATGCAGAAAGCCCCGGTACTTAATTATTTTTAACTCCCTCGATGCATTTTACTGTTAAATCCCTGGTGCTTATCAGATAAATGCCCCATTGCTTAAATATTTTACTACCTCGGTGCTTGACATTAAATGTACAACACCGATGATGTAGGTGTATGTACGCACTAGTGGTTGTTCCTTATACAAACGCATCGATTTGTAAACATCCGCTAACACCTCTGACCACCCATGTTTTTTTAGTTATAATCAACTTTCGTTATAGTATCCACAAAAACATTCGCTATCGAAAATAGATGTTGTAGCAGAGGTTTTTTTTTGACAATTTTTGCCAATTTTGTAACACTAGAAACCTCCACTATAACCTCCGCTAAAAGGTCTTTTCCTTGTAGTGCATGTAACACATATGATTTTCATGCAAGTGAGGGAGGATTCAACCTCCGTATTTTCACATGAATCTCACATTGCCACTCCACCAAGAGAACTCGTGACCTCAATCTGATCGCTAGTTGTGGTAGTTATGATGGGGAGGAGTCGAGTACTTGGAATCGATGATGCCTCATTTGGTTCTCCCCATAGAGTGCAGCGAGGAGCTAATAGAATCTAAGTAAGATTAGGATTCTCGGTCCCCTCGTCAACCTACTACCAACTTTCAAGAATTGTTGGGATTGTAGAAAGGCACTAAAGCAAGGCTATAGAGTAGAAATCCTCCTTCATCTAAACTTATGAGTTCAAAAGAAACATTGTACAACAACAAAACATAAGTAGTTGTGACCCTAAGTGATATAACAACAACCTTGAGCTATAGGTTGGGAATGCAATATATAGTGAACTTTCTTAGATTGTATATAAAGAATCAAAATCCAAGTTCAAGTTCAGAATTCCAACATACCCAATTGAAAAAACCCAATCTGAATTTTCAGCTAGCATGCCTATTTGAAATGCCCAATTCAAATTTCCAATTACAGAGCAATAAGTTTTCCTTATATGTATCCTAAAAAATGGGTAAATAATAAATATCTTTGTCAGACTCTCTCCATGCTTGAAAAAATTGCAAAATCTAGTTTAGATTACCAAAAATGGTGTGAGGATCATCGATCATTTTGACCATCTCATACAAAACTCCCTCAGAAGCCACCTTGAAAAACACCTTATCGCAGTTCATGGAACATGTCTCAAGGAGAATTAGAGCCAAGTATTGAACCATGGGGTGTTTCATAGTGATCCTCTTCTTAATTCCCTTAACAAAGTCTTGGTTGTTGAGTTTCCCATTGTTGAGCATATCATTGATCATCAGATTGGTAGCCCAGTCCATCTCTTGAAAGTTTCAAGAAGTATCTTCCTCCACGATCTTGTCAACCTATGTCTGCACTTGTAAAAGCCCCTTCATTTTTCCAATCACACTTCCCATTGTCAGTTCATCTTTCGAGCCACCACATCCCCTCCCACCATGATGCGCTCTCAAAAAGAATTGAATTTCTCCATTTTTAAAACCTCTTAAAACTTAAAACCTCGGTACATAAATTCTAAGATTGAAGAGTCTCTTATGAACTAGTCATGTTACAGATGAGACAAATTATGCACATTTCATTTGGACATTATGAGACAAATTAGGCAAGTTTCATTTGGATATTTTGTAGTGTTTGAAGGGCGTTGGCATGTTTCTAAAGTCAAGATCTCAAATCACCACCGTGATATAATCAATCGTATATGTACATGCATGCATTTGTACTTCTCATGTATGTATGCATATTGATCCCTTTGATATGGTTTATTATTTGTGGTGAGTTTATTTATATTTACATGTAAATTCACATTCAAGGTCATGTTTATTTATATTTACATGGTTTTACTTGAATTTGAAAGTGAAAATTTATTCTTAATCATTGAGTTCTTATGGAGGTTAATGTTTTATAAGAATGGAAAGTAAACACTATACACCTAATGCTATAAATGTCTTTGACCAAGGAAATCTATATACTATTTATATATCCATCTACTAGGTAGAAGGTAAATGCATTGACTTCTTGGTTAATGTAGTGAAATATTATGTTTGTAGTGTTTTTTTTACATAATGAAATATGATGTTTGTAGTATTTCTTTGAATTTCATGTCATCTTAATAAGTATTCATTTTTCCTTAAATTTGATGTTAGGATGGGATTTGTATAAGATGGAGAGAACGATGTTGAAAATTAGTAAATAAATTATAAATAACATTGATGTAGAAAAAATATTTATTAGTTACAGAATTAATATATAAATTTTATGGCACCATGATAAAGTAGTATTGTTATATTGTTTGAAGTTCATTACTATTTGAATATTTTTTCCATATAAGTAAAACTATTCAATTGTATGTTGATTAGAGAAAGGGAAATGACACTAAAGAAATTTAAATATTATACCTTACATTTTAAAGTAAAAAATTAAGATAAAATAAACTAGCATACTCCCTAAACGGGGGCACGATAATGCCAAAATAATTCAAGGGAGGTTTTCATACTAATCATGTCAATAACAATCATAATAATCAGCATAGTTAAACAATACAATTGTTATCCAATAACGAAATCATATCTTCCTTGCCTACCTTCCAATCGAATTTGTGAGTTGTGTCTTGCACATCATTTCCCTTATCGAGGCCCTTGCAAATTTCCTAATCCTTACTGTCTCATCTATAAATTTCATTATACTTATAAACTGTTTTCAAAGACGGTTGCATTTGTTGTTTGTTGGCAGTTTAGCATGGAAGCAATTATGAAAATTTGGAGATAATGGTTGTGGAATATTTTTTTACCATATTATTTTCTTATGAGTGGAATAATGATCACATGGTACTCTATCTTTCTGATTGCATATTATTGGAAGTGTAATGGTATCATTTCAATAATGAAATATTCCTCTAATGCATTCATCCTCACAACTGAGAAGATGTTGCTTTGCTTTAAAATGCACAAAACAATCCATGGTATTTTCTCTCATTAACATGTTTCTACTCAGATCCAACACACTAAATTGGAATAATCTCTAGTTTCATTGGGGGTGGGATTTAGATATGTTGAGCACACACTTATACTGAGAGAGGGCGGTGAATTAGTATACGAATTTTTTTTTATTTTTAAAACATTCATCAACCGTATTAAAACAATCACATATGAGATCTATTAATTGCAAAACATGGAACATAGGATTTACGTGGAAACCCTTTCAGGAGAAAACCACAAAAAATCTCTTTATAATTCTTTGTAGGCACCAAACTACTGTTACAGATATTTGTAGGCACCAATATACTAGAGACACCAATCCCCATTGGTAAAAATATTGGTAGGCACCAACCTACTCTTACAGATATTTGTAGACACCAATCCCCACCGCTAATCACCAAATTAGCAAGAGACACCAATCTTTGAGCTGCACCAACCTTCACTGAGTCTGCTTGTTAGTATGCTCGTTGCTTCTACCTTTAATAGGTCCACTCATTGTGTCTCCGAAAGTATATTAAACCAACATCTAAAATTTTTACCACATGTAAAAAAATATATTTCCTCCATATCTTCAAAATTTCAAGCTCTGAAACATCCCATAACATAAGTTATCAATACAATCGCCTCACACAGAAAAAACCCTAGGGGAAGCCATGGCGCTGGTGTCGAATCCTGCTCAGCAACAACTGCAACAGGCAGCGGCGGACGTACTGAACGCTTCTCTGGATGTGGGAGATCTAGATCCCATCATCACCGAAGGGAAGCTCCTCGACTTCCTCAGTCAGATTGCCCCCGTTCTTTCAGGTCGCGTCTACAGAGATCAAATCAGCAGGAACCCCCTCGGTTATGCCTCCGTCAACTACAGCCACGCTCACGAGGGAATGGCGCTGGCATTTGATGAGTTCGGGAGGCCATTTATCAGAATAAGGGAGCAGGAGCAGAAAACCCGAATAAAAGATACAGATGCTCAGCAGGCCAACTTTTCGACCGCCAGGGCCGCTGCACGAATCCTCCGCACCTCCATCGTCCCCAAAGGAATGGACCAGATGCTCCAGAACCCCGACGGCGATGTCACCTTCAGGTTACAAGGTTGGTTGAGCGACCGCGTGAGGGTTATGAAAATGGAACGGAACCCTAACGGGAAGAAGGAAGCAACGATCCTTTGCAGGGCCGAGGTGGACCAGCAAGCACTAAACCCTAGCCGCTATCGATGCCTCAACCTACATAGCGGCAAGACTAGCTCCGAGAAAGCAGCAAGCTTTCCCCTTTTTATAAAAACCATTGTCGGCTCTTCTCTCTGCTTGCAGGTTCAAGACTCAGACTCTGTCTTTAATCTCAAAACCCAAATCCACCAGGCCACAGGGACTCCGCTTGGATTCCAACGACTAATCTTCGAAGGCTGAGAGCTTGGAGATGGATCTCTGCTACGAGATTACAGAAATATTAAAAATGCTACCATTTCTCTCACTTCTTGGTTGCGTGGAGGAGCGCCTTCAGTGACTCATCCAGGCTCTTACAAGCAGGCCGTGAAATCAGGGACTTCCACTCCTTCGAAGCTCAAGGCTGAAGCTTCAAAAGTAAAGGAGCCCTTTGGAGGTGCCTTCATTGTGGAGCAGTGCGCAGAACCTCCAACAGTAGAGGTCGAAGACCCCCAAGTCTATGGCTATGCCTTTCTCTACCAGGCCAAAGCCCTCATTTGTCGCTTCAACGGACTTTGGCCCCCAGCCCCTGCGCTAAAGGAATGGGTTAACAAGACCTGGTTGGAGGGTCATGAGCTCTTCTTCTGTTCCAAGGGGTTCTTCATCGTCAACTTCTCCACCGAAGCCGAGTGTCAGCGCGTGCTAGAGCAAGGTCCTTGGTTCTGGGGAAGATCTGGTCTCTCCATGCAGCGATGGTTCCCGGATTTCAATCCACTGACCATGACAGCCATGACTACCCTGGTCTGGGTTAGACTACCCAATCTACCCCTGCATTTCTATTCTGCATCATTTTTACCCACCCTGGGCAATGCATTGGGTAGATTTATCAAGATAGACACAGACAGAATAACGAAAGGATTCATCACTTTCGCCCGCATCTGCGTTGAAATTGACCTCAGTCAAGGGCTTCCAGATAGGATTCCTATAGATTGGGGTGATGGATATCCTTTCATACATATGGTCGATTATGAGAACACCGCCTTTAGATGTCGCTCCTGTCAGCAAACAGGGCACCTCCAGGCAACTTGTCCTCTTTCCCCCACCCCTCCCTCAACCTCTGGCACACGGAAAAGAGCTAATGGTTGGCAAGGACTAAAATCTCACAAAAGTCGCCCGAACCCCCCCTCTGACAACAAGCAACATCAAAAAGATGCTCCAACTCCTTATCCCTCCTCAGTGCCTTCGCAGGCCCCAACTTCCGCTCAGCAGCCATCTGTCGACCCAAAACACCAGCCTGCAGCCTCGGCACAAAATCCTGCAGATTCAGAAGTCATGACTCCAACGTGCGCAATTAAATCCTTGCACCCACCTCACGAAAAGGGGGAAACAATTGACTCAATCATGATCTCAGCATCGCTCCCAGGGACTCAAAATCGACCTCATGAATCAGACAACTCAGACAGCGACAAAGAAGCACCACTGAATTCAGCAACTCAAGATTTTGGCACTTCCTYAGACCATCTAGCTTTGGTGGTAAAGGCTGCTGAGCCTACCAGCTCCTCTGGTTGGATTGATGTTCGCAAAAAAAAAGGTAGAAAGGATCCTCATTGGCCAACACAATGATCTGGTCCTTCTCCTTATATTGTAATGTTTCATCTGGCTTTGCCCTTCCGCTCTATGGGGCTCTCTTTTAGCATAGGCTAGTTTCAAATGATCCCCTGTTCTCTTTCTGGGGGGTCTTTTCCCATCCGCCGATCAATGTATTACTTTGTACTCTTTTCATGGATTGAATAGAAGGATTCTCCCCTTTCTTACTTAAAAAAAAAACATAAGTTATCAATAAAATTCCAAGTTCGCCTGAAACTGATTTCGCAATTCTTCCCTTTTGGAATGATATTCAATCTTTGCTCATCCATTTCCACACACTCACTTTCTCTTAATACTTTCTCTTTTTATACTTTTCCATAACCCTTCATGAAAGGACATGTCCATTAAATAAATAATTGATTCCCAATACCATGGGAAAATACCCCAAATACCATGCGCAAATACTCGAAACCCATGGGTTTGAAACCACCATTCCACTTTTTTTATTTTTTCACATCCACCGCTTTTTTAATATACTTGTAAAATTATATATATATATATATATATATATATCAATCTTAGAAATGTTGTGTGTATTGTAATTCCATAAATCCTTTGACATCAATGACAATAATTCCAACAAACTCAAATGCATCTCAGAAATCATAAGATTGTAAACTGACAACCACTACGCTAAATCCTCATTCAAAGGTGGTTCATAATAAGAGTACGGACAATGTTTTTCTTTCTACTGCTATGGATTTTTCTTTGATTGCTTAGTCTTATTGGTTGGAATGGGAACTGGAACCCAAGCGGTTGAATTCCATTTTTTTATGGGATTCCAATTCAAGTGTTTGTCGATATAGATCCTACCATAGAGGGGGATGCTAGTGGGCTCTTCTAGGGGAGAGAAGTAGGCTTTAAAAATCATTCATAGGTGAGAGTACCCTGGAATTGCAAATATAAATTGTTGAGATTGAATAATCTGGGTGGAATAGGGGTTTTTCATTGCACTAAATCCATTTATGCATTCAAAAATGTAATTTCAACAATGAAAAATTGCAATTTCACCAAAAATTATCTATCCAAATTATGATGACAATATTCGAAAAAAGTCCAAATTATAGAATCTTTAGACTTCTTCGTCGATTAATAATTTATGTGGAAATGAAGGATCCACTTCATTATTTACAAGTTTTATATGTGTACACTTCCAATGGAAAGAAGAAGGATTTGAAAATCATTCACAAGTGAGAGTACCTTATCTAGATCCATGTGCCAACTAAACTAGATTAATGTCTAGAATTGCATTGTGAAGCTTTGAAAAGCCATGGAAAATAAGTTTTGGAAGGCTATAAATGGCACCTACATTGAAGAAGATGGTAGCGCAATAGTGCTTGGTCATTGGATTCCCACTTTTCCTTTCTAGAATATAAAATTCATCTCAGTCGAGTGAGCACCATTTATTTGAGCATTAAATTGTCGTCTAAAGCATAGTTTAAACAAGCTACAATTTGAACCTTTTCCGGACACATTTTTTCAATTGTTTTTGCGAAAAATACGAATTGTTGAGATTCCACAATCCAAGTGCAACAGGGGTTTTTCATGGTGTTTAATCCATTTACGCATTCAAAAACACAATTTCAACAATGAAAAAATGCAACTTCAATAAAAATCGTATAGTTGGATTCTGATGATGATTGCCAAAAAATGTCCAAATCATAGAATTTTTAAGATTCTTTGTTGATTGGGGTGGTATACATGGAGTCTCCTTTATCCTAGATGAATCAACATAGGAAATTATGCATGGGCTCTTGGGGATGCCTCTAACAACATCGTCGAAGCCTATGTTTGATACACATGCTTGAACATTGCAATAGAGTGAAATATCTCTAAAATTGTAGTCTTCAAAGATTTTCTAATGATGGTACATGTGATTGTTAAAAGGAAACCTACAAGGAACAGTCAACCGAAGGGTATAATTCATTATATCCTTTCCATTCGAGAAAGGTTTGAAGATTTCAAAAAAAATCATATAAAAAGGGACTTAAACCCCACAGCTGATTGATAGGCCAACCTAGGTTCAAGATTTGATAAAGGAATTATGGAAATAAATGGAAAAGGGGGGCTCCTCCTCATCCCCTAGTCCCCTTGTTTTGGCACAATCTGTCTTTTCATGTTGTGAGTTCTTAGAAGAAGCACTTCTTCCTTCACACATATGAGATTAAACACCAATTGTGTTGGCATTCACTCTGAATTGAATGTGTCTAGGATTATAGGCGGTGGAATAGATTTGACTTCAGTTTTAGTTCTAGTTTTATGGAGAAATCTATCCTATGGTTTCGAGGGAAGTTTATTCTATGTCTTGGGTGCTCCTTGGTTTGCTCAGCTCCAAGCCCTACCATCTATGGTTGATTCTTGTACCACAAGTGACTTTCACCCTTGCTTCACGGTGTCAAATTACAAGTCTCCTTCATATTTCCGCTTCTTAATTCTTGAATATAATAATGATTTCATCGTGCTTTGCACTCCTATGCAAATTTGTTTAAATTTTTTACTTTCCCTCCTATATTCCATTACAAATTCATACCTAGGCAGTGATATCATTGGGGTTTGGAGGATTTTTAGTTTACGAGTTCAGGTGCCCAATATGGAGCCATCTTGGAAAAAATTCAAAAAAATCTTACGTTGTCATGTAGAATTCTCGCAGGCGAATAGTTTGGCTCTGCAGTAGTTATCAAATAATTTTTGTGAATTTGAAAATGTCGTGGCTTTGTTGGCTCAAAGGATGGATACCAATTCCATATATTTCGAGGTAGGTTTGGCCACGTTGTCCAAAAGGTGGGATTCTATTGAGAGTGATATTCAACAACCAAAGGCTCAAATTTCCCCTCAGAATTCCACCTCAGCCTTAGTTAATCATGGTAGGCCTTCCTCTCAAGGAGATGACATTAAATGATGCAATGGCAATGGAAATGGATATCGTTGGAATACTCCTATGTGTTAACGCTCTATAATTTCCATAAGTTGTAGAGAAATTGGCAGAGGTAACTACCAAACCACTTTGGAAGTTGGGATCTAGCCCTGCCAGCTTCAAAGGGGGATCTCTCTATCAGATTTAGATTTGTTTGAGTTTTAAAATGTTAGGCTAGTTATGACAGTTCGAATTTTGTTTGTTTGTTTGAAATAATTGGCTGAAATAATGCTTAATTTTCCATTGGGCTATGGTGTATGTACTTAAAGATGAGGATCAATTTCAGATTTTCATAAGTTTTTCTCCACAGGGAAGGGTAGTAAAATTGTTGGATCTATTCAGATTACATGGAATGAATAAGAGGGAAGAGAGGGTAAAATCCACCAAGCAGAGGAGAAACTAAGAATTCCTTCACTCAATTTCAGATGAAAAACATGCAGACCATTAAAAAACCAGAGACAAAGTATATGAAATAATTATGTTATTTTGAATTTCTTTTAATGATTAGAATTGGAAATACATGAAATGATTACAGAGAATTAGAAAACATTTAACAAAGAGAGAAAAAAATCACGAACAATCTGACACGAGAATATTGCGAATAAGCCTCTTTTATTATTGGTCGATCCTTTGAAAAATTATACAAAAACTCCTAGGTGCAAAAATCAACCCTCAATACTTCGAAGAGAGAAGTATTTATAAAACTATTTACATCAGATCTTGTCATAAATTACTAGGATATTATGGAGGAATATCTAACTAACTAGATCTCTAAAAATACAAAATATAGGGATTTGTTGATTTGCTCGGATCCTTTGTGTTGATTTGGTGGAAGTGGTTGGTAACTCATCTCTTTGACTTTGGTTCGCTACTCCATGTTGACTAGAACACCAAAATTGTCTCTACTCAAGTAAAGTGCATAAATCTTCCCACCTCTTTTTACCTGGGATAGAAATCTTTAGTAATTCCTTGTATATCTCATCCATTTTAGTATACTTAGCAAAGGTAGGCTTAGTGATGAAGATATGCTTAATCTCATGTTGAATACTCAAGTCCAACTGTAGTGTCTCTAGGAAAGATTTACCAGTAATGCTTCCATGTAAGATTTACCAGTAATGCTTCCATGTATCCCTGCAAACTTTAAACTATCCTTTGCCAATGCACTCATTTTATGTTTGTAATCAGACAAAGTGATCAATTTGTCATTTAGTACTAATAATCCAAGAAGACCTTTCTTATGTAGCACTTCAAGCTTACTGAAAAATCTTTGCACACCTATGTCCATCACTTGAGCTTTTTCTTCTAGCTGCAACATCAATCCTTTCTTGGTCAGGACCTTCTTAATCTCAATGATGGTCTTTGTTATGTCCTCAATTTCTAGTTCTTCTAACTCCTTCTTGTTTTTGAAGTTTAGAAATCTGATGAATTCAGTGGCCTCTGTGGGTATTTCTCCTAACTCTTGTTTGATGATCTCAATTGCTTCACTGGCCTTATGTACTAATTCATGCTGCTCAAATATGATATGTATGGATGGCCAAATTTCTGACATTGACTTGTTGATATCTACCCAGATATTTTCCTTAGCTTGGGATAAGGTTTTTTCCATGACAATCTCTTTCTGTAGTTGTTGTAATTGTTGACTAAGCCTTTGAGACTTATGCATCTCTGCCTGGTGACTGGCTTGGAACATTGACTTCAACTCCTGCAAGTTCTTTACCTCTTCTTGTAGTTTCTTGATCTCTTCCCCTTGGATGGACATGTCTTCCATGGATTTTACAAGTTTGTCATTTGCATATGAAAATTGTATTAGGATTGTTGATGGAATTTATGCTGATGTGGATGTTTCTGTTGTTCTAATTCCTGTCAGAGGGACTGCCTCCAATGGGATCATGGCCATATTTACATTATGTTCCTTTTCCTTTATTTGTTTTTCATTTCTAGTTCCATTTCTCTTATTTGTGCATTATGTTCCATGATTAGCTTCAGCATTTCTTCTTTGTGGCCTTCAGTCTCAGCAACTTCTTTAGCTTGTGAACATTCTGTAGTTGGAAGCTTCAACTGATTTCTCAAAGATGCCATATCATCATTCTTCTCTTTTAATAATTCCTCTGATACCTTGACATTTGTGGGGTCATACCCAATATTCAACACCAATTCTTCTAATGATTTGATTTTGTTGTCCTTGGACAAAGAAGAGATTTTCTCTAGCTTCAATTGGGACTGAATGTTGTTCAAGTATACCTGCAACTTTGAAGCAGTCATTGAGGTATTTGTAAAATTAGAGAATATCATATCTCATGTCTACCTATGCATGTCCATCTGGTCCACTAGCTGGACATCCTTTACATCAAACTCAAAGGCAGTCTTCTTATAGTCTACAATTGTTTTATGATGAGGAACTTGGGCTTGCAAGAATTCCATTTTCATTCTTCCTCTCTCTGTTTCAAAGGCTAACGGCATCCTGTGTTGAGCAGTGGAGGTCTGCTTCCATAACTGAGCATAGGTGTTATTGTTGAGGAGATCATTTCTTTGTTTGATCTATTTGTACTTGTCAAAAATATTTGACTCTATTTTTCCATGAGTTGATTCAGTTGTTAGAGTAGTGTATGTATGTCTTTGAGATGTCGATGATGATGTAGACACTATAAAATGACTGTCTGAATAGGCTGAAGAGTGTGGTCCCTCCATGACTATGGTGGACTGCATTTCTCCTTCCTTGAGAAAGTCTGGTGCATGATTGGTCTTGACCCTCTTTATGTAAACTTGGAAGTCCTCGGTTGATACCTCTGTGACTAAAGGAGAAACCTCCTTTCTTTATTTTGAGCTGTGTTGGTATGTGAAGCAGTGACAGGGGCAGGTTGTTCTTTTATTTCTGGTAATATGTTCTCCTGCCATTTTGTTTGGTTCATGTATTTCTCCACCTCTAGATTATGTGTGTGAGCATAAGGAGTGCTCCTTTGTTTGACTCTGAGCTCTGAGATGACACCAAATGGGTCATCTTCCCAATTACAACTATGAGTAAACCTCATATATTTCAATAGGTTATATGCTTCCTCTCTTATTGATATGTTATTGCAGATGAAAGGGCCAATCTGAGTCTTGATTATAAGTTGTTGCTTCTTCCTTGCTACAACGAAGTGGATGTCATCTGAGTTCACTATCTTCCCTATGTATTCTAGTGCAAAAATCCTCACAGGGAGGTATTTGGGAAATATATAAGGTGGCATCTCACACCCATACACTCTTATCTCTGTGTGGTTTTGGTATAAATACCAATCCCTTGTCTTAGCTAGGTCAGAAAGGTGTAGGATTCTCTAAATTTCTTCATTGATCCTTGGCTTTTTGTTGTTGTTCAGCATGCAAACCACTGGGTGAAAGAACTGGTCTATGAAGTCCTTTAAGTTGTACTCTGTTGAATTTTTCCTCACCAATGAGGTCCATGAGGTCACTTACTGTGGGTTTCCTTCCTGGTTTAATTTCTAAAATGCACATGGAAACCTGTATGACTGAAAAAAAAGGAACATATAAACCAGGACTGAGAAAAATCTGAACCTTCCTTCAGTTGGAAACCTGAAAAGATAATCATGAATGTTATCAGCCAGAAATTGACTGAAATCAAATTTAATTGTGGCTCTTTCTTCTGTGGAAAAAATGGATAGAAACCTAGGATAGGATCATCTACCCATTCATATGAGTAATATCCTAACAGGTAAGAAAGAATGGAAATGATCTGGTTCACCTTGACAGTGAAGATGGAGGATGAATAAGGGGGGTTTTTCTTGGGCAATTGGGCATCTTCTGGTAGAAAAATCTCAAAAATTTGGGCTCTTTAGGGGAAGGTGAGCTTCCGGTATAGGTCATTTAGGGATTCAATGGAAAATGGGATCATAGAGTCATTTCTTGGGATTTGCAGCATCTGATCAATGGGTTCAAAGGTGACTATGAACAGGCTTTCGCCAGAGGAGGAAACAATGGCCCTTTGGCCGGGCAAATAGCAAGCTTGGAATCTGAGGTCGAATTCAGGAAAATGGTGAGTTTGGGGGAACATATACAAAGGTAAATTGGACTCCCAGAGTCCAATTTCATCACTCTAGTCCAGAAAGATGTCTTTTAGCCAAGAGTGCAATTCGAAGAAGTCGAATTTGCAACTCGGCTCTGTGATTTTGTAGTCTTTATCCGCTAGAGGTATGTGGTCAAGGTCAATAGGAGGAGGAAGGATCAGGTTCTCAGATGTATTAGTGGATTTGGCCTTGGGAGCCATGATTGACATATCTTAAGGTAAATTAATGGTGGAATTGTGATTACCCAGGGAAAATGCGCTCATTGACGGTGAGAGGTTGTGTTAGTTAGCTTGACAGCTTGTTTTGGTGCGGTGTCCACAGTGTCTATATCAGCAAATGGCGTTACAGGGTGATCAAACGAGGTTTTACAGTGTGTTGGAGGTGTCTGTTATGGCATGGGGTGGTGAAAAGGCAGTTAACGACCACGGGGAGCGTTTTAATTGGGAAATAGGTATGTAGGATGGGATATATGGCGAGTAGAAATAGGGTACAGTGGCGAAGTGAGGTGAGTGGTACTGGGTGGTGGTTTGGGTAGATTTCAAAGGGGGGATAGATGGTATGAGGATTTTGGAGGAGGGGTCCAAAATGTTGTGAGAGTGCCACGTTAGGTGGGACCGACGTGGGGGGAAACCACTTTTCGGACCTCCCCCCCCCCCCCCCCCCTTCCCCCATCGTTAAAGGCAGAAAGGTCGTGGGGGTCTGAAATGTGTTGAGGACCATTGATCTGGGTGATGATGGATGTTGCCGCTGAAAATATGTGTGGGAATTAGCCACAACACGACAAAAGGTATTTTTCGCTAGTAAACTTAGGATAAAAATATGTGCTAGGTAGTGCTAGGCTTACCCTTTTCCCCTTTTACATCATACATTATTTTCCTAAGCTAGAAATACCCAAATTTATTCAACTAAGGGTATATTTCAAAATATCTTTCAATTTTCATGAGACAAACATCACTAACATATCTACTAACCTAGGCATCTAACATATTAATCCAGCTTAGACTGTTGGATTAATTATTACTCTAACCTAACTAATTTGACCAAGATTAAACAGTTTGACAAAACTTATTCTCTAACCTATCAACATAAATTCAACAAGTTTGATCATGATTATACAGTATGATTCAAACTAAATTTATTTTTGATGGGGTTTTATATTTTTCTCTTTTTTTATTTTTTCTTTTATTTTATTTTCTTTTGTACCCTCTTTTCATTTTTTCTATTTTTATCCTTTTCTTTTTTCTTTTTGTTTTTCTTTTTCTTTTTGTAAATCATTTGCAGAATGAAATATAATTTACAATGAAATATGACTAGAAGAAGAAATTTCAATCACCAAGTGATACTATGAAATATAGGGTTATAATACTATGGACATAGAAAAAGGGTTTTAGCTCCTAACTAAGACCCCAGATCCCCTAGATTTTGTTTCTTTCACCTAAATTATGTATTTCAAGGTTTTATGGTGCCTTGGAAAATTCTACAAAGATGTAATCAATTTTTATGATCAGAAACTTTGTCTAAGAAGGAATTTTATTTTTTACACCTGCATCTTAGCTCTAGAAATATCTACAGGCTATATGCCTTTTTTTGTAAAAACTCTTTGCTTGTTGGTTTCCTTGGCCAAGATATTTTAATGTAAATCATTTTCGATCTCTGTTAAAAAATATATATATCTTTGTCGATTAATCTTGGGTAGTTTTTTAGTGGATTTATAACTCTTACTTGTCTTTGGAGGAAAATTACTTTGTTCTATTTGGTAGAAGATCGAGGTATCAGTCTTGTTATCCCCTATCCTAGGGATAACTAAGGAGATCATGTCTCGAGGCCAACAGGTCCTATACATAGAGTGTCGAGATCCATATGACTTGAGCATGGCCCTGGAGGGCCCATATTTTCTTCAATGCAACCCATCTATCAACAGCAGTAGCGTCCATCCCACCAGCTTGGTCCTGAAGTAGTAGTAAGTCTTCCTCCATAAGGTAATGATTATGGGTATCATGGTATGTGTCACTCTGATTATTAAAGCACTTGAATATGTTGCATTGAATTCTCCATTTCATAATGTTTTCTTGGAAATTGTGCTCTTTAACTTGTTCATACCTCTTAGAAATAAAATTTTACTAAAAAACAAAAAAGAAATTACCTTTTAACTTAAAATAAATTCATTGGTCGTTATATATAAATAAAGTGCTTACAATAACACTCATAGATGAGTTGTACTATTTGATCAAATGGTTCTATTGATCTCCGAAATATAAAAGCCGCCCGAAGTTTAAAAGAAAATCTTTAACGGTCACTTCAAAGCTTCGCGCTTCAAGTGTTTCAAGAAATATAAACAACAAAAGTCCTAAAGTTACGAAGTCACAAAGTCCCAAAGTTACAAAGTTACGAAGTCACGAAGTCCCAAAGTTCCAAAGATAGTTCCTTGTGATAATTTTTTAAAAGGACTTACAGATGAGTCATAAGACAGATGTCATTTTAATCCTTTCTTGGGCTGACATGTGGCACTTATTTTTAACATTTATGTCAGATGATTCGCACGATTTTAAGTGACATGTATCACCCCTCCTTTCTTGCCATGTCACCAAGAATGATGTCATCTCTGCCATGTCACTCCAGAAGATTTTCCTTCGAGAGCTTAAACAAAGATTGAGTTCACGAATCGCGGAAGTATCAAAGCATCGAAGTAATAAATATTACAAAAAAGTAAAAGAGTTTTAAAGAGTTTATAAAACATTTAATAACTTTTATTCATCAAGATTAAGTGTTAATTAATTACTTCACAAATTCAGGCTTCAGGAGATTTCTCTTGTGCTACATCCAAAACTCTCGAACGTCGAACCTCCGAAGTACGAACCACACTTTTAAAACAAATGAACTCTCGGAGCTCCGAAGCTCCAGAGTTTTGAAGCCCCAAAATACAAATAATGGTTCGAACAATTACTATGGGAATTCGGCCTTCGAAGGATTTCTATCATACTTCATTCAAAATACCCTAATACTGAACTTTTGAAGTACTTAAGGCTAATAAAAGGTTTAAAACATGATTAATTAAAACATAAAAATGATTAATTAGGAATAAAATTCTCCGAGAATTGGCACCAAGAAATCTATAGGTGTGTCTCCATTCCAATTAGTTTATGGTATTGATGTTATTCTTCATATTAATCTTGTTATTCCTATGATGAAACTCTGGCAGGATGCGAATGAAAAACTGAATGATGTTACGAGAAGAATTAATCAAATCATTAAAGTATAGCAAAACATAGTAGAAGTGGATGATAAGCTCCAAAAATACCAGGATAATATGAAAGCCCTTTTGATAAAAAAAACTAAAGACGTGGAGTTTCTTCCTGTAGATTTAGTTTTAAAATGGGAAGCTAGAAAGGAAGATGCAGGGGAACATGGGAAATTCGATCATTTCTGGTTCGGACCTTTCAAAATTGCAGTTGTTGAGGGAAAAAACTCATTCTCGCTTGAAAATCTTAATGGAGAGATTCTCGAGGTCCCTATCAACAGGTGTTATTTAAAACATTTCATGCAGTAGTTACTTTTTAGATTTCCGTTGTATATATCAGATTGGATTGACATTGGCAATTTTAGTTTTCATTTTTTTCTTTTCTTTTTGTAAATTATCTTAGTCATTTGATCATTTGTTGTAAATATTCTCAATAAATTTATGATTGTTTGACATCATTAAAAAGAAAAATAAAAAGTATGTGTATCACATATCATCTCTATTCTACAGGATAATCTGATATTTTGTATTTCATTCCTTTTGTAGAATAGATCTTGTTGAACAGAGGATGAGGCTAAATAAAAACTGCAACTCGTCTTTCAAGCATTTGATTTCTCCAAAAACATGTGATAAACAAATAATCTCCCTTGCTAAAATTTCTAAAGGAAAATAAGGTATGAGTTCCTAGTCTTCTTTATAGTCCAAATAAAAATTTTTAAAAAAATGATTGAAACAAATGTGAAGGAAGTTTTTCTCATGATAATATTATCACCTGACCTAAAAATCGGAGATGCATAAAATTATAACTTGAAGTGTCATGCTGATAAATTTTAAAGCCATCTATGAGATAAAAAATAATAATAATAATAAATAAACTCGAAAGAAGTCTGAATGATTCAGATGGATCTCGGTGGCCATCCACCCTGAATCACCATTTTGAGCCTGTGGTTTTGATAATCCCTTTAAGCATGCAATGGAGTGTGATGCAAATCTTCTTGTGAATGAAGTGTAGCCAACGTCTGTTTCTTTCTAGAGATAAGCTACCCCATTTTTCCAGTAATAGAAGTTGGGTGTCATTGTATTTTTGTGTTCTTTTCTATATTTTTGTGTATTTAATTGTTATATCTAGGTTATATTTATGCCTTCATGTCATTCTCAAAATAATCTGGATCAATAGTACCATAGCAGTCTTCTCCTTGTCATTTCTCAGAGCAGGTCCTCGATGAGTTCAGGCTATAGAGATTTGGGTCTCGAGCTAGTTTCTCTTGAGGACAACCACTCTCGCTAGCCCATGTGACCTCCCATGGAGAAATAAAAGAGAGATGGCAAACCAGGAGATCCTTTCAATATGTTTCTCGAGTAAGCCCTCGTGCAACAAAGGAATGAGATGATGGACAACTTCGCTCAGATCCTTCGAAGATTACTGATAGTGACAGTCAAGGCATCTTCAACAAGCAACCATTTCACAAGTGCAACACCCTTCAAGGTACAAGTCAATTTTTATATCCCCTCATTTGAAGGACAGCTAGATGCAGATGCTCCAGAAAAATGGTTGAATCTACTAGAAGTTTATTACTCTGTCCAAAAAAATTCAACAGTGAAAATATCGCCTTCGCACTCTTTAAAGCCCTTCCCCATGTCAAATCTTGGTGGGAAGTTTACTGGGAGAGGTACACCGTAGATGAATCTACACTGTTTGGGAGAGAACCCACTTCGGCAGCCTTTGTAGATGCCCTAAAGGAGGAGTTCTACCCTGTCGAAAACTATGATGACCAATACATGATATGGACAACTCTGCTTCAGAAAAGAGACCAGATAGTGTCAGAGTACACCAACATCTTTCATACCTTGTGCTCAAAGATGGGTATCAAAGACTCTGAGCAAAACCTAGTTTTGAAGTACCGCAGTGGTCTACATAGGTACATCCAAACATATATGGATTTCTTGGACATCTCCTCACTGGGAGTTGTCTATCGATATGCAGTCAAAATTGAGCAGAAATTCAAGAAGCAGAGTAAGTGGGAGAAGAATGGACAGAGAAAGGAAGGCCAACCTCAAGAGATCCATTCCCAGATGCAAAAAAACAAGGGTAACGGGAAGTCTAAGAAAGACACCAGAAAGTGGTGTGAGTTCCACAACAGCCCTTAGCACAACACTGATGAATGTCTCTCAATACATTCATTGGTGGTCGAGCTCAAAGACAAAGATTCGAACACCGACTTGGACCTTGATTTAGAAAATAATAAAAGGAGACAGATCATTGATCTAGAACCCACTACTACTATTGCAACTGCAACAATCCAACCAGAATAGGATCCTGAGGAGGGGGAGCGACTCTTCCATTCACATATGTGGGTGAAGGGGACCCCACTGCATTTTATTGTTGATAGTGGAAGCCAAAAGAACATCATCTCAGCAGAGGTTGTCAAGCAGTTGGATTTTCCAACAACACCACACTCACAGCCATAAAACATCGAGTGGCTTCGCCAGGGTCAAGATCTTCATGTCATCCAACAGTGGCGCCTGTCCTACGGAATCAATCCCTTCAAGGATGAGGTATTGTGTGATGTTTCCCCACTGGAAGTCTGTGATGTTCTATTAGGCCAACCATATATGTGGAGGTGTCATGTTGTTTATGAGTCTCGACCAGCCTGTAGCGTCATTGTTACTCTAGAGGGTCAGCTATACAGGATACCAGAGGTAGTTCCGACTATTGTCCCACCAAAACAATGCCACAAAGAAATCTCTCATAATGCAAATGTTAGGCTCTTCACAATCCGGTCAGAGGAAACTACAACCTTAACCCAAGACCTTTCTATCCAGCAGAAGCAAATTGACAAGATTGTAGAAGAGTACTAAGATGTTCGTGTTGCACCTACGGGGGTGCCTCCTCACTGCTCAGTCAAGCAAGGTTATAACAGAACCCTTCATACCCTTCATGTTGCATCTTCACCAACAAAGTCCTCACACACTTAGGTATACCATGCAGCTAGATTGGTTGAATGGATTCAACCCCTCCAGCAATAGGTTCATTACAGCCTTCAACAAGCTAAGCAAGACAACTTCTTCAGGAAGGCAAGCAGTACACCAAGATTCAAATTTAGCAGAATTCTCCATGTCTCCCAAGGGAACTTGACACAATGGGGACCATTTCTTTCTAAAGGGGGAGGAATGATCCAGATGGATCTCGGTGGCCATCCACATGTTCCACTGAATCACCATTTTGAGCATGTGGTTTTGATAAACCATGACATTCACCCTTTTGGTGGGGAATGGAATGTAATGGCATCTTCATTTGTTGATTACAGACATCATGTAATGGACTTATGTGCATGCCTACAATATATTGTTAATGAATTGGATCCCATTAGAACTTCACAGTTAAGCGTGCTCAAGCTAGAGTAGTACTGGGATGGGTGACCGCTTGGGAAGTCCTAGTATTTTAAATGCCTATGGAATTTTGTAAACTTAGTCCAATTTATCTCAGATGCATCATGGGAATTGTTCTCCTCTCACTCTCTCATATATAATTGAGGTGAAGGAATCCCTTTATGCATGCAATGGAGTGTGATGTAAAGCTTCTTGCGAATGAAGCGTAGCCAACATCTCTTTCTTTCTAGAGATAAGCTACCTCGTTTTTCCAGTTTGTGTTCTATAGTGTTTTTCTATTTTATTCAATAACAGAAGTTGGGTTTCACTGTATTTCTATGTTCTTTTCTATATTTTTGTGTATTTCATTGTTATATATTGGTTATATTTTTTCTTTCATGTCGTTCTCAAAATAATCTGGATCACTGAACTTAATACACAAACTTATGTGGGATTACGACATTTTTTATTGAGATCCTTTGAATCCTTGATTTGGTTATTTTTTCCTCTCCCCAAGTTCTTTCCACTTCAAATTTTCTTTCTCCTTTCTCATCCTTTAGTCTTCATAGAAATAAAGAGACTTACCCTAACTCTGAAACCTCAAAAGCATATTTTCAAAACAAGATTAGGCGAAAATATTTTTGTTCCTTTGATTTTAATTGAAAAAGTATGTCTAGGCTAATCCTGATAATTTTAGCTCTGATATCATATTTTAAACTGACAAAATCGCTTAAGGTTTATCCCTGAAATGATTAAAGTTCCCAAAAAATCTCTCCTATAGGCAAAAGTGTATTGAAAATTGGAAGAAAGTTAGTTTCAGAGTATTCTTAAAATTATTGATAGACCTTCTTTTCATTTTAAAGATTTTAAACAAATATCATCCCTTGTATGTTATATACAAATTGATTTCCCCCACTTCAAAATGTTAAAATAAAAGAAATATGGTGAAAATAAATTCATAATTAGATTGCCCCCATCTTGTCCAAAAGTGATCCAGGTGGATATCGATGGCCACCCACCTTTTCCAAATGGCTCAAAACAGTTTTCTGGCCATTTTGGCAATTTACTATTTTTACAAGTTTTAACTTCCGGGGCCATTTTGAGGGTCCAAATGAAGGTTTTTCTAGATCGAGGTTCTCAATGATAGACGAAGGCATAATTGAGCCCCCAAAATGAATCTCCTCGACAATACCTTTCCAACGAGCTATCACACGCCTAAAACGGAGATCGTATGCAAAAGTTACGACCCCGGGAAGTTGATGTACTCACTTACCCAAATGGGGCCCACATGAC